>OX438763.1:14761081-15222490 GCA_949316455.1 Acleris holmiana
TATCAACCTCGGAAGCGTACATTTATGAGATTGTTCATAATATCTGCATCACTGTCCATAATAGGAGCTTTTAGCTTACCTGCTACAATATTATTATTTTACTATTCTACTAATTAATATTAAGATTAAATGTAACGCTTCAATTACGTATCTATCTACTTAGGTTATTATCCTCATACATACTTACACCCATAGATAAGATATGTACGCGGAAACAGCTCAAGTTAACTAATAAGCGTATTTAAAATAAAAATATTCGATGTCTCCCGTCAAGAAAATGGCTTTATCAAAATGATGATCGTTGATGGAGCCAGGGGCGTGCAACCTACCCTTTCTGGATATTAGCCCCACCGCAGCGGATACGTTTGAACAAAACGAGTTGATTGCATCTCACTTTTGTTTTTTATTACGGAGAAAAGGTTCCGTTTTTTGTCGCTCCCTAATTATGAATAATGTCTTCATCGTAGTACACAAGCTCTCGATGTTGAGTCAAGAGCAACAGCTTAATTTTTCGTTGAAACATCCTATATTCATGTCAAATGGCGATAGTCCAATAGTTAGGGCGTGATCCGCGTGATACTTAATTAAACCAACCGACTGATTTGTTGTACAAAACGCACCCGAATATACATTGTAATATGTGTCAGTGTTGTATGCCCAGCGAGTGCACCTGTAAGCGCGACCAAAGCGCACTAGAGCATGACGTTTGTGCCGTGCATCGGGTTACTCCACCAAACTAGAACCGTTCCCATCGCGACCAAAACTGTTCTCTTCGTTTCACCCTCGGCTAGAAATAATGATTTGCTTCTGATATTAGGAATAATCTATCGATCAAACAAAAAGCCACGATTTATAAATATTAATAATAGCTGTTGCCCGCGACTCCGTCCGCGTAGAATAAAACTTAACCTATGTTACTCTGTGATACTGTAGCATTACTTAATGGTGAAAGAATTTTTGAAATCGGTCCAGTAATTATTATATTCGTGTAGATTTGTTTTCTCTGAAAAAAGTTCAATTTTATACATATTATGTTTTCTTTCCATCATACATTTGCAGGGCCCATTTACTTAATAATCTTATGATAACCTATGTGCTACAACTTTCAAGTAAGTAATTCTGTTATATTTGTTTTTGACTGCTCTACGTTGTTGAAAATGATGACTATACTTATGTATGTGTGTGTTCATTTGTTTTCCATCCTGATAAAAATCGTAAAAGTATCAAAGGCTACTTTTTCTGCCTAATAGGAATGCCTAATGCTCTTCACAGTTAGCATGCACGCGTCTTGTTTGATGACCGTCAGAAATCAGCATCGTCGCGATCGCATTATTTGCTCAGCGGCTCGCGTGGAATTTCCATTAGGCACAATCGTGTCGCGTTATAATATTGTAGCGGAATAAAAGCGACAGGTTGCGACCACCGTGCAGAATGCGTGGAGAATCGGGGACCTGTCGCACGGCCTCGTCATCTCGCTTCCGATTCCAGCCACCGTGACGATCACGACGCTCACTTCAAGTGGAATGCTAGTTTTGATTAATTTAACATACCCAGGAATCCCATGCAAGTTAATTTGATAGCATAATCTTATACATATTAACTTTTTATAAGTTTGCTGTTTTATACGGGATACAATTTCCCAATAATTTTTTGATTCGGTTATATCCAACGTTTGGTTAGGAAATGTGTACGCTCGAAAGCTATCCTAAATAAAAACATTATTATATTATAATATGTAGATTTGCGGAACATAGGTAAGTATAAACCGAAACTTCGCTGCGGTCAGATAGGGATGTAAAGCAAAAGTTAAAATTGAAATACTTGACCTCCTCGCCTGGATTGCTCACGAGTTCTCTTCAACTTCATCTACCAAGTAAAATTGAAAAGCTCAGTATTTTGATTAAAATGATAACACAAACTGGTTTAGAGAAATACAAGTAAATTGCAAAGCTTCTGCAGTAACAAACCGCAGTCGCCTGTCCTTGTCGCCTTCAAGTCGTGAAATTATTTTAAGCGGCGTAAATCTTATTGGTCCATCTGACTAAAAATCGTGGTCCAGTTGAAAATTATCGTGCCTTATCAAAACAAATCAAGAGCAGTTGTTTAATTAAAACATTTCTGGGTAGACCGGCCGTTGTGGGTGGCCGCTCGAGGCGTGCGCTTGCGCTGGCACCCCGGCCGTCGGAGGAATCTAATGATTATCCTTCATGTACTTTGTTCCTTTTTTAGAATATCGTGAACAAGCATTATTTTTCACCAGAACAATATTTTGGTTTAAGATATCAACAAGACAAATACATCTTATTGACGAAAACTAATATGGTTTTAAAGTCTAACAGTTTACTGTAGATTGGTAAGTTTCAAAATATTTTAGAATTGTACATGGATACTGATCTCAATTGATATAAAGCAAGAAGTTTCAACCTTTTATAAATTTGTGTTACATATTCGTAATTTCAGGCATCCATGCTTAGTTAAGCAGCGTCAAAACAATTTGGGGCAAAAGCTGACAAGTAGCGTGTCGCTGGAGGTACTCTAGGGAACCTCGTCAAAGCACCTTTGTCTGAAAAGCGTGCTCTATTGGCGAATTAATTCCGTGCTCGCCTCCGCCGCCGTGGCTCCTCTTTGTGCCACCAATCGTCAAACGCTTTGATGTTGTTTTCGGATCGCTCATTATTCATGTCTACTAGGGAAAGTACTTTGGCAATGTGTTAACGGCTAAAAGTGCTAAAACGGTCATATTATTGAAATAACATATTTATTACATTATGCTATATATCTGTTTATATTACTCCAGAAAAACAATAAAACTGAACAGGTGCGCCTTAGGAGGCGGTATATTAATCCCGTAGAATCGACGGTACAGTGCAATGGAAAGAATAGTATATATAAACCGAACTCGCAATAATGCGAACAACTGGATGCTTCGGTTGGTTAAATTGGTTTTGTTTTATTCACAGCAAACACTGTGAGCAAATTGGAAACTAAATGACGGACATGACTACAGCATAAATGAGTTAACAGCAATGGTTTTGCGGAGATTCGGTACGTGACTAATTTTACTTGTCACTTCCGTAACTGTAAAATGATCTAGGCGCTTTAGCATTTCTTTGAATATAGGCTTCTCTTCGATTAGCCCGATCACGGCGGTCGCTGGTCTTTTTGCTATAGACGTCATCCGTGGTATATCGAGAAGCGCTCACTAGCCACTACACACGTCGTCGTTTATTAAATGACTTATCTATTCTATTTGGGATCCTATCATTTCATAACCAATGTTTCACGAATTATTCATTTCACAAACATAATTATAATTTGACAACATGCGTTTTTTTCCGAAACTGTAAATAATTCTGGATTTATTTCAGGACTTTCGTGTAGAACCGTATAGGTTAGATTAGGTTAGTTTTATAAAAATCCTGAAATATTAGTAGTTACATAACAAAAAGCGAGTTGGCAAATGAATAGGTTGCGAAACATGCTTTTGTCAAAGATGTGTCGGCGAAAAGGCAGATAACCATTCTACTTAGTTTCTTTTGATGAAGTTACATTTTGAAAGGATAACGTGATAATGATAGCTACTGCATTGCAGTTAAATTATTAAATGCGATTGTATTTATACAATTTATAAAGTACAATAAGGCTATGTCTATCATCATAACATAAGTAACTAAACCCGTGTGCGTTATACGAAAAACCATTCAAATTAAAATTTATTTATTTGCTCGAAAGTGCCAAATTAACCAATGGTAATATTTGCCGGCGAATGCATTAATGGTACAATTTAAGTAAGAGCCAACTAGAATAGGGTAGACACTATTAAACCGATTATTGAACACGATTGCTAGTGTGGCATTCGTCTAGTGTAGAGACAGACGGCTGCTTTGCAATTGGCACATCCGGACAAGGGTCCAACCAGGCAGCTTCTGCAGTGTAAGAAATTGATTCTTAAATAACCATATCGGAGAATAGGCGCTCTGTCTCTGATGAGTTACGTCGTGAAAGCTACTAACTAATCCTCAAAACATTTAAAAACATCGTTTAGATACATATTGATCTAACGCTTTACACGAATAGATAAGCACCTGCTACTGAGCGGTCCACCGATCATTGAAGTCGCAGACTGGTTACGGTTGGCCTGGCGGTTGGTTGAATTCACTCAATCAATGGCAATGGGTGCGGGCGCGTCGGTCGCACAACAATCGGCGCGTTCCCCTCATTGTGTCCACTCGCCACAATTACATACGACTTCCTACGAGTGACCCCAGCGCCACCACCACATCTGCGCGCACTCGTTTTATTAGATTGGCGTTATGAGGATGTACGTAACGACTAAAAACAAACAGTTTTTATTTAAACCCAAGACTCGTGAGACTGTAAAGCAACTGATATTATTTCATAACTATTTCTTTTCTTGATATTGTTGACGCGGTTAGTACCTAAATCCAAGATATGTAGACCATAGTACATGGCAATGTGTGTGCAAATACAAAACACGCTTATCTTCCCCGAGGGTAACTCTCGCTCCCTTAAATTGAGGCCGCCATTAGGTTTACTTTGCCGTATATCAAATTAACTTGATGTATTACGTCCGCAAAATCCCACTTACTCGGCTTAGTCGAGGTTTCAAGTCCAGCTGTAATGAATTTTGCACTCTCCCAAAAACAGCGTGTGCTACGCGACGTTTCTAACTCTGTAATACATTTTCATATTTGTGAAAAGTTAATTATTTAGTCTGACATATCCTCTACCCCTAATCTAATCTTGCTTCAAAAAGTGTTTGGTGACAATTCTCATTTCTATTTTAAGCAAGGATCGTTACCGGTATTATGACTACCGGTTTTAAATGAGGTATAACCGGTTATAATTGCATTTCACTATTTATATCTCTAAATCTCTGATTAGCGGTATAATCAATACCGGTATTCAAGTATTTTATCGGTTTAGTCAATTAAATTAAATTAAATTGACAATAATAGGTACCTCTATTTTATACTTTACCCCTAAAAACCATTATCGGTAATACCTGTCAATGGCAATATATTCGTTTATTTGTTTCTGTGAATGTTTTCGGTTAAAATTATAATATATAAAGCGAAATAAAATAAATCTTACATAAAAACGAATATATAAATTAGCATAAGTACGTCGCAAATTTAGTATGCGTTAGTAATAATGTCAAATTGACAGGTATTTAATATTGTAAGTAGTGTATACATAGCGGTAAAAACAAAAGCGGAATGACAACAATACCTCTAATTCTAATATGGGTATTAATGTTTTAGCGGTAATAATTTGTCAATTTAAATACAGGTATTAAATAAAACCGGTTTTACAATCCTAGGTTTTAAGTACCGAATACCTTGCAAAAACCAGCTCATTTACCGTAAGTGAATAGTAACTCTGAAAAGTAGTAAAATATTTGTGCAGACTAATACCTAGTAATGAACAAGTTAACGGTAAGTCTCAATGTAAGAAAAGGACAAACTTAACTTAGCATTGAATGTTTATATACTCATACTCATTTATTTATAATACTTAACAAATATTTCATGTCAATACAATTAACAAGAGATTAAAGGTTAAAATGATCAGAATCATAAATATGTCTCTCTTTAAGTAGCAGGAATTAGGTAACCATTTGTAAAAACATGCAAACAGCAGGGTTCTAAAAAGTCCGATATTTATTATACGAGTACATATATACATATATCCGATTAATTATCGATATTTTAATATACATTCGACATTTTCAGGGGAAAAACCTTTCTTGTAAGTACTACCTATTTATTTTGAAGCTTATTCCGTGGTGATAAGGTTTGAAATTCAATATAAAGCAAATAGAATACTAACGAAACGGGGATTTCTCGAAACTTGAGTTCGGTAACAGAAATTAAACTAGGTACTCTAGTGTTGCCTTTGTAACTACCTAATAGAAAAAAAATATAAAAAAAATGTCCATTGACATATATCAACGTATATATGAATGATATACCTATATCATAAATCAATATATTGGCGGATAAGTATATGTATATCTGCGAACTTTGGCAAACAGAATAAGAAAGTAATGTTAAGACTAAGTGCAATGATTTAACCGGTTTCGATCGATCGAAAGTACAGTTTAGTTTGGTCACTAGTATCGGGTACATAGATCTCGGTCGTGAGATGCTCGCACCTCGTCCCTGTAATTAGTCTAACGCACTGTAAACAGCACGCGGCTCGCAGAGTGCTGCGATGTGTCTGTCCATTTATAAGGCTTTCACTATGATTGTGATTTGATTGCGGTCATTTGCTCGTCTTCCTAAACGGCGAAGCGGCCACGATGCGTTTACACGCTCAACCGACGTGAGATCACGCTTGTACCATGTAATAAATTACCTCTGACTCTGTTTGACTTACTGTGGTTCGTTTCAAATGCAACGTACCTTTCTTGAGGTTTTGATCTTTAGGTTACATATAAGTTTTGCAACATCTGTCGAGTCAATTAATAGGTAGCATACTTAAATAGTTTTACGTAATTTTGGGTTATGCGTTTTAAAATAGTTATTACTGGTCATAATGGTTACATGAATAAAGATCGATGTATTTCTTTATTTAATTTATTTAGGTATATATCAAGCTATCTCTCTTCCACGTTATAGGTATTATATATTAATAATTAAACCACCATCAACTTGCAATATAATGTCAAGCTGTTAAGTAAGATGGAGCGGCAAACTTGTTATGAGAAATAACATTTTGAGTACATCATCGTTTCCCATCATGGAAACCAAACAACGATCAATTAATGAAGCAATACATCTCCGTCATTCGCACCGCGGCGCGTCTCAGAACGGCCATCAATACCGTGTCATGTTCGTGTTAGACGTAAGAGGCTTCGTTCTACAGGTAGATACAACACATTGGCCTATTATACCCTCGACCGCTCGCACGACCTCGCGTCTTCGGAATATCAAGTTCACAGTACCTCTGTAATGTAACGAGCCGATGGGCAACATCCGCGTTTGAAGAGTCTTTCTATTGTTAATTCCTTTTTCAAAAACAGTTTTTCTTAAAGGAGCTCTTTTATTTTATGAAAGGGTGATTTGGATAAAATCTATAGCCGGGCCGAGCATGTTTCTATTCCGAGTAAATTTTCTGACGAAACTTGAGTTTTTAACATTCGATACATTGAGAGGTTGATAACAATAAGACAATCTTTAAGCGTCAGGCAATCTATTCATAAACGAAAACCTAAGTAGTTGTCAGCAAATTCGAGCGGCGCCGGGCCGCACCACCGTGTGCAATTTATGCATGCACTTCATTCCGCATTGTTCAGTTTTGCAATGGCCGTGCCTGAGAGCCCTCCTCAACCACGATTGACATTCACGGCTTGTACCAGACGGCTCAGAAAGTTCACCCTAGCTCGTAGCGCGGGATTGTAAAGCAAAATACCTAAAGTTAGCAAGTGTTCTTGAACGGAAACTAGACGGGATTGTTTTATCGGGGAGCTCGACTAAACTCGACTTTAAGTAGGCTGTTGAGTTTCAACGTCCAAATACTTATTACTACGACGGTACTTTAGTTTAGTTTAGCCACAGCTACAGCAGCGTTTGTAAGACTACGTTTTGTGTGGGTATGTGCACTTACTTTACCACTACCTACACTTCTTCTTCACTTCTTTATAACGTATATCGTAACTCTTTTTTCGGGAACTTTCTTTTTTTCTTTCTAACTGTATCTTCTTGTTACGCACACCTAAATTAGCTTCACCTGTACCAATTAGGTAGGCATGTATGAAAACAATTTACCTACTCGTAGGAGGACGATATTTAACCTACTTATCATCGGATTGATTTGAAAATCTCTAATCTTTATAACTTATAACTAATGCATATAGGTTTTTTAGGTATGTGATATTGATGACATTACGGTAGGTAGGTACCATAGATCTGACGTTCCTAGGAGGCGGAAGGTACCTAGGTACCTAGCTAAAAGTAGACCCGTCGTAGGTATTTGGAGTTGGTTTGCGAGTTTTATTTTCTGAGTTACAAGTACAGTGGAGTATGTTTTATTTAAAAATAAAATGGGCGCACTATTGCACCTAATCCCAAATAAAAATCGCGATTTACCGCCTCGGCTTTTCCTCGCAATTGCACCATGACACAACGGGTAAAAAGAACCAGTTCTTAAAAAGTTTCAAATTTTGTGTTCCAATGAAGTCTCTACGTGAATTAGATATGCCTACATCTGTTCGGAGAACATTAAGTATA
The DNA here is from genome assembly GCA_949316455.1 of Acleris holmiana. Classification (NCBI taxonomy): domain Eukaryota; kingdom Metazoa; phylum Arthropoda; class Insecta; order Lepidoptera; family Tortricidae; genus Acleris; species Acleris holmiana. The sequence continues at coordinate 14,769,337 of OX438763.1, forward strand.
CATGCAAATGGTGTACGTTGATGCAGCAACATTATATTATAATAGAAGCACGCTCGAACTTTACTGGCGCCTGGGGCTTAGTCTGTTACATATTTGATAGGGCATAGTTTATAATAAATTTTAACTGAACTTTGCACTCCATGACTGACTGAAACCTTTGTGTACCTATACATACATGTATTATTTTTTGGTTGTGATATATTGTTTGGCCTTTTCGTCATTGTAATAGTAGATTTTTAGCTATTTGGCAATTATGGAAGTACAGTCGTCATAAATATGTTTACACTTTAGTACCTTGTCACTTTCATTCACTGAGACAATGTCATACATATAATTATATGTACCTACACATTAGGACGAACGAAACGCAAACCGCCCTGTTTGTTTTATTGTCTTACACATACTTTAAATTTTTAACTTTATGCCTTAAAATATTTGCCACTCGTTTTATTTGTCAGCACTTTCTGGATAGAACGTTCTCTTGGAATACTTAAGCTAAAACGATTTTCACGCAAAAAATTACCCGTAAAAAAACTTATTAATTATATCTAACTGTATTAAATATATTAAAATATGTATTATCTTTTCAACTGAGAGGCCTTTCAATGTTAAATTAAGCAAGATATGCACGATAAGAATACAGTAAGTAGGTACGGGGTCACAAAGGGCGCGAGTTCGCCGTGTTTCGAACAGAATTACATCTAAATATAGGTAGTCCGTACAAGTTTCTAATTATAGTCGAAGGTGGCTGTACGTGATGCATTGCCCCTCGTAGCTGCTATTCCAACGGTTTTACATTTAAATAACATGTTTCTATCTGTTTCTGTTCCATATCTCTGTGTTTTATTGATTCTGTAGTCGCATTTATTATCACTATACGTATGTACCCTAAAATTATAAAATGTGAAAGTGTTTTGTTGATTCTTTCTACTAAGCGGCAATGGAGCAAATGATCGACTTCATTCTTGTAAAGAGGTAGGTATTCGGAGGGCCGGGCATAGGCTCCCCGAAAAATTATACCGTTCCCTGTGGAATAGTTAAAAACAATTTCAATCATACCTACTTCAAATAAAACCTTCAATTAAATCCGACTTCCTACTAATATTATAAATGTGGAAGTTTTTATGGATGGATGGATCGATGATTGTTTACTGAATCGCGCCAGAACGGCTGAACGCATCTGGATGAAGTTTGACAAAGAGGTAGATTATAGGTAGGTTGGATTAGCACATATGCTACTTATTAACCCCGAAAACTGGGCAAGAGCATGTCGGACCATGCTCAGTGTAGGTTTCCGAAGCCGTTAAGTAGGTACTATAAATATAGAAATCAACAAGTAATAACTAATTTTCTATTTAAAGTCAATTGTTGCCGTCTTAGATATTTTTAGTAGGTATAAACACTTTAATCGCCTGTATCTCAATAACCAATGATGTCAACTTAGTCGTGATAGTTTTCCTTTAAAATTCGATATATATGTTCTTTCATTTAAGGTTTTTTTCTGATTTTGAATATTTGTAGTTTTGGCTGTGGGGGGGGGGGGGGGGACCACACACACTTGAGTCTAACCAAAATTAGCGCTTTAAGGCTTAATATTTCATAAACTCGAAAAACTGGTCTTACAAACCCGTAATATTTTTGAATGACCTATCCAACGACACCCCACACTAGGGTAGACGAGAAAAAAAAAATACATCGCCACGTTACGTGTAGAGGAAGTTAACTAAAAAATATATTTTTTTTCACATTTTTTTGTACCACTTTGTTGGCGTGACTAATATGCATGCATATTCATGCGAAATTACAGCTTCCTAGTACTAAGAGTCTCTGCGCTAGGCTGCGGACGGACGGACGGACGGACGGACGGACGGAAATGGCGAAACTAGAAGAGTTCCTAGTTTGACTACGGAACCCTAAAAATGGACGTTCATGAGGGAACAATGAAAAATTACTTCTTCGCAGACGGAGCCGCAGGCAAATGCTAGTATTCCATAAACGTGTTATGTACAAGTTAGGTATAAATAAGGAACGAAATTAATAGCAATTGGAATTACTAGGTAACTTTTGCCATCGCTCAAATCAAGGGTACCACAAATTAGTAAATGGCACCTATATACCTTTGGCGCTGTGTTGAACTTGTATTACTACAAGGTATGTAGGCGATTTACTTGATTAATTTATTAGTAAGAAATACAAGGGGAGCACGTATTTTATAAAGATTTACTGCACCTCTGGGCCAGAGGTGCATTATCAGCAGACTCCTAAGCACCCCTGGGAAATATACCGCGGGCCGTAACGTGGCTGTGGCCCTCGCCTCGTGATGCGCGCCACGCGGTCAACGCTGTAATTAATGTTCCTTCGCTTCCACGAAACTACGTAATCAATTATTTCTAACAGTAACAGTATTAAGCTTCTTACATATTATTTAAAAATAACGATTCTATAAGTTAGTGGTGGTCTGTGCAGGGTCCGTCCGGATCGCTACCACCATCTTATCCATTAACCACCCGCCAAGCAAGTGTTCGCATTGTTGTGTTCCGGTGTGGGGATAAGACAATCGGTGAAATTACTAGCATAGCGGCATTCTATCTTAGTCCTCAGGGTTGGCAACGCATTTGAGGTCTTAGGATTATAGTCTTGAGAATTCAAATGTCTATGGGTCTCAGATTCCACTTACCATCAGGTGGCCTGAGTGCTCGTGTGCCTTCTCCTTATCATAAAAAAAAAGTTACTCGCCCAAAAGTTTTTACTCGTAGACTATCGTGGGAAGCAAGACTTTCTGTTGCGCGGATAAGCCACATTTCTAGCATCACAAAGGGCATAAAATAATAACCGCTATCTACCGCTGTTCTCACAGGACTTGCACTTTAATAAAGCTTACATTACTTTTTTACTACTTGTTATACGAGGGATATTTTAAAATGAAGGGTTGTTGAGAAATTATGAGGTATTTTTCATGCCGTTATTAAACTTAAACGTTTTTGTGCTTGTCTTTGAGACGTACTGTTAACGTCAAAAGTAGGTGATTAAAATCAACATTTCAAAACATGTTCTAGCATGACGGTTGAGATATAAGAGATTATAGGTAGGTACCAGTGTTGTTTTAAACTGAACATTTAATTAGAGAAAAGAAAATGATCACAATAACACTGGGACACAGAAAAAATACTTATGTCAAAGAGAAATAGGTAATAATACCCCATGTCATAACTACTTATCTCTTTACTGGAAACTTCAATGAATAACGATTTGAGACCCTGTTTCATCAGTTTCTTTTGCTGTTGACTGTACCGACCTATAGTTTTACCACGAAGTGAAATTGTAGCTTCTGATTTAATTATAATCGCACATTTAGTTAGTTGGTATCAGAAATCCTCAGCGTTTCCGGCCCGTGATTCATATAATAATTGCTTACTCTTTCTGCCCATTCATCCATCAAGCGGACTTTATAGCGACGCACGGCTCTGTTGTAATAAACTACAGTTGTTTAATTTTTGCCTGGCAAGAGTTGCGTGCTTTGATTAATCGTTTAGGAAAACAAGTCCGCCGAAGCTGTTATTTAGGTATTTGGGATTTGTGGCCGCTTAATTGATGCAATTATTCTTGCGTTAAGGTAAGCGGAGATGGCCGGTGCTCCGGTTCGCGGTGACGCTCCGAACTAACGGCCCAGCGTCGTGCATCCACTATTTGTCCGATTCGTGCACGCCCATTATAAATATTTTTACTCCCTCACACATGTCCCATTGCAAAAGCGTGTATGATGTCGACACAGTTATTCGTATGGTCATCACTTTTAGCGGTAGGCTGAATACGTTTTCGTTTTGCGGTCGCTGCGCATGTATAAAATAAATAAAGCTATCAAGCTATCATTGACAAGCCGAATGTGGATGCGTAGTAATAGAATTTGATTTATCGACAGTAAATCGTCCCTTTTTAAGACAGAATTATACACTATTGAAATGTTTTTGTTAGCCCTTTTAAGATAGATACAAAATTATTAAAACACGCCTGCGGACGCTGGGTCTCGCCCGACACCCACTGAGAAATTAATGAGATCTTAAACATGTCGATAAACATGATAAAAAATATCTACATTACATCAACACTTGATTTGTTACATATAAGTATTTTGTTACACGTTATTTTGATTGATTACATTATTACGATTGTTACAGAACAACCTGAATCGGTGTAGAAAGTACCTACATAAAATAATTACGGAAATATATAAGTAGCTTTCTCTTTTATATTAAAAGCTAGAATTAGAATGGTTTTAAAAGTAATTGACCCTGACCTAAACTTACAATTAGCTTTGCTTAACGTATATACCTAAAGCTTTATTAATTTAACACATGATCAATCATAAAGCTTTGAACGATCAAATATCACCGAACATTTCGACCGAAATCCTATCAAATCTTTTACTAGTTATTAACAGAACACTGAACTCACCGCGCTCTCGATCGTCACGCTTCCAATTTTTCTTGGCAATTACGTTCCAGAAAGTCCAACTAAGTTCCCATTCGTTCAGTGTCGCCAATTGTTTGCAGCAACTGAACTAGTCTGGAACTAAGGAACAATACGGGAAGGTAGGTAGCTAATGAAATTACCGACAACAAAGAGATCCGTGGTTGGGAACGTGGATTACGCCCATCGTCTCGCTCGCAGCTGCCCCACTTAGAGCCGTCGCAAACGCCCGGATGTCCGGTCACCTAATGTCATTGATCGCGTATTTATAATTAAAATTAAGCGTTGTGTTGACAAAATAAGGCATTATCGTTGTCGGAGGTTAGTAATTGCTTTAATTCTGGTAGTTTTAAAACCAGTGAAACCAAACTGACGGCGTACCCTTTCCATGTATACAAACGTATGACTTACTTGCATCGTAATTTAGTCATTTCACTGCATTTCGTTAATGTAGCTGATGGATTGATTCGCTTATTAGGAGGAATAACGTATGCTTGGTAATAGCTACATCTAAGACCGTTCGTTTGCGGCAGAACTTACTGTCCACAAGATATCTTCGCCGCAATCCCAGCCTCGGGCGAAATTGCACTTCATTTGCGTGCACGCCGCTTCCGAGCCACTACAATGTTCTCACGCCCTCGTGCTCTCCGCTATCCGTTCGCGGCCGGCCTCGCCGCGCATCTCGGAACGCGCCAGTGTGCACTGCATTCCCGCTCGGATAGATAGATCGTTATCGAATCTCCTAATAAACCGTCGACACATACGCCGTCATGAGATATCATTTATTAGCAGTAGTTCACGCCTCGTAATTATACTCATTTCCATCTCTAAATTGCTGCCTACAATGCTGGTCAGTTTCGCCGAGTCATCGCTCTGAGATCTCACGCGCCAGCGCGAGTTGAAATATGTTTAAGTGGGGTCATTTATGAATTTTGTTTCTTTAAGGAACGGAGGCTCTATGGGATGGCCTCTTGGCCTGCAACCAAAATACGAGACCGCGCATAGAAACGTGTTTAATCGACCTCGCCGCGGTGCAGTGTGCCGCGGGCCTATCCATTCGAGTCGAGGCGGAGATATCACACGTGCACATAATGGAAGGGCTTACGATGCAGCTTTTGATATAATAATTAGGGCCGGAATGACCGTCGACCGGAGGCGGCGTTGAATACAAAATGTTTATTTTATAAGTAGGCATAATTTAAGATTTTAATAACTCCTCTTGAATGGTTATTAAATCAACGCTTGACGGCTTTGAGAAATTAGCCTCGACACGCCGTAAAGTAAATCTCGAATAGATGGTTTACGCTATCAATTATTTATTCGGCTCACTAACAGCTCACTTATAAGTTTATCTGAGAGCGTCGATACGTTACGACCGACGCTTTGAGCGGAGGAGATAGGTTTAGCTCTTAAAGAAGCCTCGTGGGGATGATGTAATTAAGAGCTCTTTTATTGCGTCTTGCGGTATCAACTCGATTTAATATAAGGCGCGGGGCTATTAATTCTACAGCCAATGCTATTACAATGACAAATACACTATATCTTCGGTCGGAGTTTAGATAACAAGAATAATCGGTCCGGAGGGTTAAAAAAGCGAAAGCCTTTATTAAGCAAAGGTTAACAAATCCCAATGATAAGTTTTATATTGTAACTTGGGGATCTATGTGTGAAAATAAAATATTACAGCCTATATTTTGCGCGTGGTATTCTCTTTCACTGTTAGATGGACTAGACAGTCTATTTCTAACAATAAGGTCGCCAGACAGATTTCTAGAAGTAGGTAGTTTAAAGAAGTCAATGATCGTCTCAGTTTAGTGCGGTTCATCAGAAATAACTTTGCACAGCGGGCGGATGCACGTGTGCGACAACCCGCCTGTCCTATGGTTTTTTTTACGCCACTCGTTTGCTTCTGTGTGCTCTTTTTAATACGACAATTTGCTCCTTAGTTTGCGCCCGCACATCTTTTGCTGCTAAAAAAAGGACTGCACTCCTCTTTTGTTTCAAAGATGGGGGAGATTGTTGATTAGAGCAATTGATGGTATGCTTCATTGCGCTCTTCGTGTATTTTAATGGAATCAATAGGTAACTATAACCGAAATGGCAAGCTTATTATAATATAAGCTAATAACTAATATTATAATAAGCTTGCCATTTCGGCGTAATTAATTCAGTGTTCCTAAATTAGCATTAACTGCATATTGCGGTAAAATTTCTAAACTCGATTCAGGTCATGCTGATTTAATAGTGACGCCAGAAAATATCAAAACATTCAACAGAAATAACTAATGAGATTTTTCTGATCCTATTCTAACTTACCTTTGTTAAAAAGCGAGCATAACGGATATCTGTTGTTCTTTTCCGAGCTCTCCCTTTTAGAGCTTTGTCGAAATATTTACGCCCCACATTGAACGTGAAATTCCAAACAATGCGCTGGCGCATGGGCCCGCCTTGCAACACGTGCGCGCAGCCCATACAACTGGGCTTCGGTAAACATAACGAAAGTTCTTTTTTTTTGTAAATGGACCACTTTTGTTAAGAAGAATAATTGGGGAATTTAGCGCCCTAGAACAAAAAATAAGAATAGTTCCGTAATGTAGGAAAATTATCTATATATTATCGGTTTTCAACCTGATGTAGTAAAGAAGGTGAAATGTTTAAAGCCGACCAAGTTAACCTTGCATTCTAACCTGAATAAGTAAGTGAAAACCTGTAAAAAACACTTGGCACTTAATGGCAAGGGAACTCTACATTATTGAGCCCGGCATGCAACATTTTCTTTAACCTGTAAAACTGCTGTTCCGAGAATATCATTAAAAGGTTTAAATAGGTTATCCGTCTCTTTAACCTAGTTCTGTTTGAAGTATATAAAATGTTAATTAGAAAAGGTGACGTGCACGTGCACGTGCAATTAGCTGGGCTAGACAACTCTGTCGCGACACAGTCACGCTCAAACCTATAACCTTAACCTCACGTGCTCATGCGGTCCCAAACCCAACAATATTGACTAAAAAGTGAGCACTAACCTATTGCGTATTCATCGAGTTACGAGCTTTCTTGTTTATTTTTCGATCTAGACGGCCGAGCGGTCGTTGCACGAGTAGTTGTAGTGGGCGTAAGTCGGAATTGGACTTGAATAAATTGAATTGTGTGACTATGATTGCCTGCCTATTGAATCATGTATTATGATGCTGCATTTTAATATTCTAATACACACTTGTCCTATATTGGTTTTGAAATTGGAATTTAAGTTTTCGAACTGGGAACGACTTTCGTGGACGGTGGCGCGGTGAATAAACTTTCGCGCTGAAAGTAGACACATAAGGCGACTTTATTCGATTATGCTAGGTCGGGCTATGTACTTTATGTAATGAAGAGGCACAGCGCTTGTCGAGGTATGAAAGAGGCGAGCTAAAAGCTGAGCTACAATCCACCGGGTCCACATCGATCAGGGCGGGGCCGGGCCAAATGTGGCCAGATTTTTACCATTTAGGTAGACGTTTATTTTTTTATTGCGCAACTGGATTTTTGCTATTCTTGCGTTGTTTTTTTTTTAATTACCATATTCAGGTGCGACCCCTGAAAGAAAAATAATGTGATTCAGAATTGCCTCTACTCTAACGCAATAATGAGTAATGCTTATCCATACCACTCACTCAGACAATCAGCCAGCGAACGGTTATGAATGAAAAGTCGTTTAAACGCTAAATAACATCAGAACATCATTTAACTCGTCCTCCTACTCGCGACTCCGTCAGGCAGGGCAGAAGTTGTTTATCGCTATTCTCTTGGAACTTGACCGATTTTGCGGGATAAAATGTACAATAATGTCCGTTTCTCTCTCTCTACCAAAATTTCCATTAATAGTGTTGAACCGCGAAGACGGAACACCAACACAACGAACGAACTCTTTCGAAATTATACATTTTATAATAGTAAGAAGAAAATCAGCTGTAACTTATTTTTTTGTTCATACTAAGAAGAAGGTACTTGTACGAATTCGAAATCTGCGCCATCTTTTGAGCCAATATGCTACCTTGGTCTATAATTATCTAGCAGGGCCTCTATTCTACTCTGTAAAGCCTTGTTGCCTTTGTAACGTTATCGTATCGTCAACGGCAATATGATTTTACCCAATAGAATAGAGGCCCAGATTAGATACTTAGGTATAGGTACTAAATATAAAATCTACTCATTTTCTCACCTTGGGTCCGAATATCTAAAATTTTAAACCTTTAGGTATGTCTCGTAGTAACCCACGTTATCCACAAAAAAGCAAGTCAGTAAAGCGTGTGGCGCGCGGCATAGTCGCGCTTCGAGTACAATCGTGGCGTGCGGCGGTGCCTGCCACGCGATACAAATAAACCACACTCGTGACCTATTTCTAAACCAATTAACGAATCCTGGAATGCTGGTTACTGCATTTTTTAATTAACCTACATACCTTTTCCGTTGCTCTTTACTAAGCGACAATATATGTAAGCTGTTCAAATGTTCATAAATTGAATAAACAAAAAACAATTAGTTTTTTTTTGTAATCTGGCAGATTGATAAAAATTGGTTATCGCTTCCTACAGGCTACTCAACTCACTCACTCAATGGCCGCCGTTGCCTGATGATACCCATATTGTGTCGTATGGGGAAAAGCTCATTCTAGATCATTATTATTTATTGAACGAGAAAGAAACATTATAAAAACGCTGCGTAGATGAGAAATGACGATGCAAGAGTTACCAAAATCGTAAAAAAATTACTTTAGTAGATATTGCAATATCTGTGAAATTAGTAACGACTACCCCTGTCTTCCGTACTTCTTTCCTTAGGTGGTTTAGATTCAGAACATTAGACATTTAAAGTATCACAGTTTATCAGTACAGCTTACATTAGTATTAAAATCCCGTTTTGTATACCGCTGGGTGAGGCCGCGACGGAAGGAAGTGGCTCAATTACCGCAGGCTGCAGTCTGCGTGCATGACTACGCGCTCGGTGCGCCAGGTGTAGTCACGTCGCACACGATCGCCTTACGAGTATTGATATGGGATCAGTTAAAGGTTGATTTACACTCAATAAAGTTGGGTATTTCATAATGGCTGTGTAGTTGTAGTGCATGGAACTCCATGTCGAAAACATTTAACATACTTAGTAAGCATTTTCGTGATCTCGCAGCGACATACGTGAAATTGAACTGGATTTGGCCTTTTGGAAGTTATTTTCTCAGTATCGGGTGAAATGTCAAAGAAAGTAAAAATAACCAAGCAACACAAATCAATTCGGAGTCGGGGTTAAGACGAGTTTTAACTACGCTACGTTTGTCACAGTCGTGATTCTACACGAACACCAAACGAAAGTGGACAGAGTTCCAGCAGTTTGAAATGGAACATTCTAATGTGGTGTATTTAGTGTTTCTTGAAAAAGAAACTTATTTCCGCGGAGATATCGTGAAGTAGTTCCCACAATAGCGAGATCGTGACCGCTTCTACGATCAGGAGCGACGATAGCTCTCCTCCGCACTTACATTCGCCTCGAGAGTTACATCGTGAGGGGATTTAATTGTGGATTGTGACCGAGATAATCTTACTGTATCTTAGGGCTCGCTTGCCACATAAATAATAATCCACGTGTCTTTGGAACTTATCGACCTGCAAGATATCATTTGAATTTGGTTGACACATCTATTACACTCTTATTCTTTTGGGAACTACTGGACTCCTTTTGTTAACGTGTCTGACCTTAAATTTTTGTGCTGCTAATTAAAAACCACGTTCAAGTACTTTAGTTTCGTCTTAAGTTATCACAGCGTATGTCGTTGCATAGTTAAGCAGGTAGTTGTGAATAGTCAGCGCTCAATGCTCGGAGGTGTGAGTGAACCGAGGGATTATACTAACGCTGTATCTTACACTTCGGAGATCCCATTTGAATATTTGTATCTACAAACGGCTCCTCTCCATGCTATGTATATTTTATGCCTCCCATAGTCTGACTTAACAATAACATTACCTTGTCGTACGAGCTGTGTTCTAAGACGAAGTTCTTGGTAGGCAAAAAGATAAGGTAAGAAGCGGCCAAAATAAATTGAAATTTTTTGCACGAACTTTTTCATGTGGAAACACGAGAAATCCCGTACTGTTACGCGCCAGGAAATTATTTTCAAAGAGCTTTATGGCTTTGAGAAAGCGATTATTAGGCGTGCCACAAACCGCCTGAATCCTCATTCTAAATAATTAAACCGTCTGTAGTACTTATTACAACATTCCACTTGTTTTGTATCTCAATATAATTGAAGAATACGGAGGACAGTTTTTATTTGACACGCTTTATTACTCAACTTCTGTTGTATGTAACTACCTCATACATGCATGTTTAGTTGTGGTAGCACCTTGTGAGGGGTCCGTCAGGATAACTTTCTACCACCACAATCGGTGTAATTAGTAGCATTGTGGCTTTTATCTTAGTGCTGAGGGTTGGGAACGCGTTTGTAGTCTTGAGAATACGAATGTCTAATGTCCCGTGTACCTACCACCAGATGCCTGTGTGCTGGTTTGTCATATTTCCATAAAAAAACAAGGTCTATTAGGTACTATTCTGCAGTCAATCCATGAACTATTTGTAATTTCAACTGCCACAAAAATTAGAAACCTACATTAAAAAAACTATTTATGATGCTGATCTGACACTAGGTACCTAGGTAACATTGATTAACACAGGTTTCGGTACAATACATTCAGCAGTTATTCATTCTCCATGTCCAATATTTGATGTCGGTGTTCCTGAAACGGCGAGTTGTTAGGTAGGTATATAAAGCGACATTATCAATATCCAGATAAAAGGAAACGTGCGGTACACGTCGGTTCTTGTTTAGAGGTAGGTACCTACGTCCTTCAGGTGAATAATGGGCCCGCTTTACCTAAACACACAGCGTATACGTCTAAAGAACATCAATATTCGGTTTACGTGACCTAACTTTGCTTGGGTGCCTTTGAAAAACAATCCTGAGCTGAGTTTAATAAAGTTAGTTCAGCTCATGAATTTAATTTCGCTCAACAGATAGAATGCGGCTCGCCCTTTACACTTTTAAACTTATTCGAAAGCTTATTTAATCTTTAGGTCTGAACTATACATACAGAGTGGAACAAAACGAGGGACTTTTAAAAAAACGGGCAGTTTTTTAGGTCTTGATTTTTATTTTTCACCAACTTACTATATTAATATTTCTAACTGTTTTAGAGATACAGCTAGTTAAACATTACTGCAAAATCTGCACTTTAGCAACCCTAGCCTAGCAAGTAGATCCGATGACGTCATCAAGATAAGGTATCTAGATAGTTTAGGCCTTTTTCACCGACTTCATTAGTAAACAACCTTAATGAATTACATATTCATCCTGAGATTGCAGAGTATGGTATGTAAACAAAAAGGTTTAATACGAACTAAAATAGTCACGTATCTTCAACTTGCTAATGTTTTGGCTGAAATGCGACGAGCGGCAGCGTGCATAATACGACATGGTAGTTCTTTTAAACATCGCATGTAAAGTGAAGTTGATGACATTGTGTCAATTTAAAATGTAATTAACTTTGAACTAGTAGTAGTAGGGTTGTCACTGATATTAAATTGATTAATTTTAATAATTTTGTTTTACTTTTCAGTCCAGCTTTACAATTATAATAAATCGATTGTAGATCACTTAGATAATACTATCTTTTCAGCTCAGTCCCTCGTTTTGTTCCACCCGGTATAAAACAATCTAATAATATGTAAGCTTTAAAAACAAGACTGCATTTTTAATATTGTCGTCGATATACATTTTACAACTTTAAAGCGGATAAAGTCCGTCATCATTTTATGCACCCAGAGACACACTCTCGCCATCAAGACGACTCTATCGATTCTATTCCTCAAAAGTTACTTCTTTTGTTCTACGACTTTGAAATACTTAAAGTGAATTAATTAATTTTGTATGAAAAATAATAGTTAGAAATTACCTAGTTTTTTCAAAATGTATAACAAAAGGATTTCCATTTGAGGAGTAGAATCGATACCTACATTGGTCAGAGACACCTTGTAATACATATATACTTACATGTATGTAACCCATACCTGAAGGTCAAACACGTAATCCTTTTGAGCTTCAGCGCTGTCGGGTAATGAACTTATTACTAGTAAAAGTTTCTGAATAGATCACTTATTCTTTCTATAAGTAAGTACGTAGTTATCCTTGGAATTAAAATTTAAACACATTGTTATTAAGCCGCTTTCTCTACAATATTTAATATTTATAACATAAGTTTTAAGCTACGAGTATTTACATGTTTATGACAGGTACGAGATATTTATTAGGCGGTAAGTTAAACAATTTGGATTTTCTCGTTTGTTCTATCTGTTATCGGAAAGGGCGCGTTCGAAATTCCGCTGAAATTCCAATTCATGAAACTGCGACACTGCAGGCGAGGTGAGTTATCACCGGCGCCGGTAGAGCTACTCAATGCGAAATTCGAATCCTCGTTATCCCTTTCACTATTCAACGGTGACAGAAGAGGGTGAAAGCGACAGGGCTCACGTTACCTAGAATTTGAGAGGAAAGCCTCTCTAAGATCAACATAAACTGTAGGTACTATAGCCACAAAGTGACCTTGTTTAGTGATCCAGATTAAATTGTTTAATTGATGTTAACTGCTGAGCACCCGCGGCGCTGGCTAACGAACATGTTAATTGTGACACTATATTTAATACTACAGCTATAAAAGCTATGAGAATTACAAAAGTAACATGAAAATTAAAACGAAATGAATTAATTATCGATATTTATAAGACCTTTTTATGTGTTTACAGCCGTGTGTTTAAAGTCATGATATAAAGCACATAAAATAAACTTTAATAATAAAATGTTAATCCGATTCCATTCCCCGCCGCAGCGCCACGGGAGTAAATAAATTTAGATCGCAATTTGATGGCGCTCCAGATTCAGAGATGACTGCTTGTTAGTATCGTCGTGATTAGAATTGATTAAATTATTTCAAATGCGTTGACTATATCCTCATCTAGACTAACGTTCTCGAACGTTATTGTCGAGATTTAGGTAGGTACTCAACGTAAACATCGTTCTCTTTTGTGAAGTCTTGGGTTTGGGCGAGCATATCGCGCATGTCAAACTGAACAATTCGTACAACCTGCGATCCAACTAGTTGGTGTTTAGTTTAACCGAGTTGTTTTACAAAGGATACTACAAGTATGTGTGTACCTTACTTTGGGGTTATTAGTCTGTTAATACTCGTTATCTAACTATTCGTTCAGTAAAGAACAAAATGTTTAATTACTTGACATTTCATTTATTTACATAAGCACCATTGTTTACAATACCGGTCGATATTCTTGTAATCATCACCTCTGCTCTTAATGCTGTTTACGTTGCATAAATAATAAAGGGTCGACACGAATACGTGATTGGATGTGAGTGGTGTAAAAATAAACACAGTCATATGAGTAGATGCGAGGGAGCTAATTGTTGGCTCTTCCCTGGAAATGGCTCTATGAGATTAAGAATGAAGTCGTTATAAAGAGTGACTTCTGAGAAATTAGCAATTACGATAGTTTTTCAAGTACGTATGTTTATCTTTGTCTAGTACTAACAACATCACTATTAACTGATGATGATGACAAGTGAGCCTTAATGTTAGGTCAATTTGTGTGAGATAGTCTCCTGATATTTATTGATTACTTAATTTCATTTAAATTACGCTATAAGGGGATGTCACCCTGTTAAATACGTGACTTTAGTCGCGCGCTCGTGCGAGTGTTAGAGTTATATTTCGGAGTGTTCCGTTGATTTTCCTTACAATCTACCAACATTGAAGATGTCAGTTGGCACTAACCTCATCTCCATATTGTCCATCTAGAATTTCCCGAATAGTCTTAATTTCACTTTTATAGATATACCTATGCTATGCTTGGAATTGGCGTCCGGATCATCTGTGATCACAGCCGCGCTGGTGGTTCGCGTGATTCAAGTCTCGTTGTAGGTACAAAGATTTTTCATAATTTCATAGTCAAAAGTCAAAGTCAAACAATTTAATGCTATTATTACACAAGTCAAATTCACAATAAAAACAAAAACATGAAATCAAATATCATTACCCATAGAAATACGTTTTTTCAAGTAAATACATGTTTAAACCTACTGTCATACAAACCATAAGGTGGCGCATTCTTAATGTCCAGGCTCAATTTATTATAAATACGAACACCCACCCATTTGTTTATGACTTAATGTTTATTGTAGGCGATCGTTAACCAAAGCGTTTATTATAATATAACCCTCTTTGCATTCTATTAACATAATATTCGAGAAACATGCGACAGTCCGAAAATGATTGTGCCTACTTTTGGCACAAACCGTATCGATAAAGGCACGGACGAATCGAAACAAAATAGACAAGGGGCGGATCAGGATGAAGACAATGGGATTAGTTAGGATAGCTACCTACCTTAATTGCTCCCGCAAGAGCGTCGATCTCGCAAAATTTACGAGTGCCGAATTACGATTTGACGATTTGTTGATGTGTTGTTTTAGCGGCGATTGTTCGGAGCAACGCCTACGAGTATCGTAGTGTACTCGTAATCATTGTTATTTTAGGTACCCACTTTATAGTTAAGTGTTATTGTAATAAATAAATTCTGCTTGGTACAATTATGTGTCTTGTAATGATAACAATATGTTACTTGATATAGAAAATGCAGGAAGTCAAGAATGTCAACACTGTATTATTAAAATAAAAAATTTGCTAATATTAGGTCTATTCCTTTTAGGTATATCATTGTAGCAAGAGTAGATAGACTGGGAGGCAAACAACATTAGGAATAGAGAAATAGTACCGTACTGTACTTATATATAATTGACTAGCCCAGCGACTGACTAGGTACATGACCAACAGCTTACATCTATTATTCATCGTTATATGACTTATCTTATATGATTTTGATTTAAATTACTGGAGGGTCGTTGCAATTTTGTTAATCAACTAGCTGACCCGGCAAACGTTATTCTGCTATATAAACAAAGAAATCGAACGTAAGTATAATTCGAAAGGAAATTATTTATTATTAAATTTGAAATTGAAAGCGTGCTGTTGTGTGTCGCAGTTCTTTTCTAGGAATATTTCGGACCCGATTTTAGATGCAGCTGTATGGGGCCGATTACCTCAAGTACGACGTCAGTGGAGAGTTGTGGACACAATTTATTCGCCAAACTTTCAGTCACAAAACAAGTACCGATACGTTTCTTGTAAATTAAAATAAGTCCTGCAAAATTTTGCACGCATTTCGTTGCGATACGTAACCTATCTAACAAATGCAGAATGAAATGTCAGTGACGCGACACTTCATGTCAATGATTTCACGTCAATGAACGAGGGTGAAATTATTTGGACATTGTTCATACTAAAATCGCGTTTAAAAAATGGGGGGTGCGGTAGGAGGTTCATAAACCACCCACCCTTTACAACCCATTCTCATTCCTACCAAAAATATACATAAAAATATAAAAATCGTTCGACCTGTTTCGGAGGAGTAAAAACACCGTGACACATTTTTTTTATACATTTAGATTGTAGAAAAAGAAGTCCCTAACTAAGTGGGTTAGATACATTTTATCCAGGAAAAGCTTATAATATATATTTATACTTCATTAAGGAGATATCCTGAAAGTTTGCTGATAATTTAATGATTGATGTGTGTTTAAATAACAAATTTGAGTTCGTAAATATACCGTATGATCGGATGTAAACAACAAATAACAAACAAATTTGTAAATTACAAAGAGAACTTTACCGTAACCTGCCTTACTCTTGTAAAGTGTATTCCCTATTTTTAGACACCTTCTAAACCGAATGAACCAATGAAATTTCCTCTGATAACTTCTAGGAATTTCGTGTTAGTACCTATACATTTCTCAATATTAATCAATTTTATTATAAATACCAAGCGGGTAAATCTGGGGCGGCTCTCAGACTTCGCAATTAATTATTTTGTAATACTCGCGGGTTGTGCTCAATAAGTCAATTAGTGATGGTAGTAGGTAGATGGTAGCCAACACAACAATTTTTGAGATAAAAAATGATGCAGTAACGTTTTGGCGCATGTGTGTGATTTAACTTCTTTATTTTTGTAAGTCGTTTACGTTAGCGCTATGCATCTGGTCTAGCCCGCTGATTGACAATTAATTACGATTTTTAACCATTAGTTTAGATATATAAGTAAGTAAGTTTATCGTTGTCTAATACCCATAGTAAACTTAGAACTTATTTTGGGACTGGCTCAATTTTAGTCTACTCATTTAGGGCCCGTTTGATCAGTAGTACCTTACATATTTTTAAAATTCCAAAGAATTTAAAATTTTACACTTTTCCTTGAGATTTAACTATTATTTACGATTTTTAACAATTTGTTTAACTACTGAACAAACAACAGGCCCTTAATCTACCAACTTGCTCTTAATCAATGTCTTGATTAAGCATATTAATTACTCATCTATTTTACTAAAGGACTTTTTTCCCCTGTTTCTCGGATGTATGTCTATTTGTTAATTTGTCTATACTCTTGCATTGTCTTTGCTTATTCTACTCCATGGTTAACTGAAAGAGATCCCACATTAGATAAGTTAGCCTATGTAGGTAGGTGCATTATCTATATCGATGCAAACATGTCTTGTAATTGTTTATGTACAATAAAGTGTTTAGATACACAGGTACACACATGCGAAGGCGAACTTGTAGATTTTATCTTGTACGTTTAAAGTTCATGGAGAATATCAGGAAGTTTGATTGTTAACGTTTTTGTAGCAATAGCAAGCGATCCTTACGTGAGCCAGAGACGCTACAGATGAATCCGATGGCTGCATAAACAGTCGCTCGTGTCAACGGCCGCGGCTTTGTTCCCTTCCCACCCTCCGCCGCACGCCCTTGTAGGGTTGCCACTTTAGTGTTATTCTTTGTGGATTTTATAATGCGCCATAAAAAAATAGATTTAGCTTATGATCTTTTTTATCGATCGTTACGATAAACAAAATGCGATGGTTTTTTAACACGTTCGCGGAAGGAAATGCATATAGCGTCCGAATTTAGCAAACTGTGCCCAACAAGTGTGACTTCACTGTCCGTGAACGTATTGAGCTGAGAGTTAAATGGGTTATTTTCTATTAAAAAACCGGGCAAAAGCTTGTCGGACCATGCTCAGTGTAGAGTTCCGAAACCGTTAAGTACTACAAACATAAAAATCAACAAGTAATAACTAATTTTCTTTTTAAAGTCAATTGGCTCCGTGTTAGATGATTTTAGTAGGCACTTTAATCGCCTTTATCTCAAGAACCAATGATGTCTACTTAGTCGTGATATTTTTCCTTTAAAATTCGTTATAAGCTCGGTTATTTAAGATTTTTTCAGATTTTTAGTATTTGTAGTTTTGGCTGTTGGGATACTTGAGTTGAGTGTAACAAAAAGCTTAATATTTCAGAAACTGATTAATTAATCGAAATACTGTTTTAACAAACCCATAATATTTTTGAAAGACCTAGACAACGCCACCCCACACTATAGGGTAGACGAAAAGAAAATAATACATTCCCACGTTACGTGTAAGGGAGGTAAGTACCCTAAAAAAATATTTTTTTACATTTTATTATACCACTTTGTTGGCGCGACTAATATGCATATTCATACTAAATTACAGCTTTCTAGTACTAAGAGTCTATGCGATAGGCTGCGGACGGACAGACGGACGGACAACCTAGTTTGACTACGGAACCCTGACAATGTACAATACGTGTAGACGCAATACAAGCAAGTAAGCAGAAAAATATTATATCATACCTACTTTGTTTATATGTGTGAAATCCATGATTCGGGTGTGTTTTATTTACCCTAAGCGGAATGATTACGAACTTACCAATAGGTCCCCGAATATTGAACTACTTTCTGTTGTTGGATCTCAAATATAACTTCGATATAGATAGCACGATGTTAATAATTTACATCAATAGCAAAATAAGAAATTTTAAAGTTTTGTTTTTTATTTTGTTGATATTTTTATGCATATAGTGGATCGTTATGTGCAACCCTTGAGTTCTAACCCCTCGCCGCAGGGAAGCGATTTCAAGGGTGGCTTGGCTACAATATTTCCTCCTCCGATAAGGAATTAAGGCCGCCAAGACACATCAGCGATAATAACTTTTATCACGCTCCGTTTTAAATTAACCCATGATGACTTTATTAGGTTAATCGACTACTTTTGTACGGTTACGTCGTTAGACTAAGCTTTTTTATTATTATGATAATTTTATGCTGATTATTTTTATCGAGTGATTAATGAACTTCACATTCAATGGCCCCTGGAGAACTTTCTTCGGGACAATAAATAAAGTATACATCAAAGTTAACTCATCAATTATTTTATTTTACTTCTTGTTACATATCTACTCGTCGTTAGCGGCTTCACTCACTGCAATGTTTATCTAATCAAATTGTTAGCGCACTGATGTTAGCAAACTGTTAGCCCAAACAACACTGATGAACGTACCATCGTAAATGTATGCCATTGGCAGTTCACCTTTTGTACTGAAGTTTGTATTACTGTGCTATTAAAAAAACGTTTTACTGTGCAAAAGGTGGAGTATTCGTCTCATACTCGTACCTACTTACAAGTTTACTACATAATGATCACTCTTCATAATCAATATTAATCATACGCCTGTTCATTTTCAGGATTTTAAAAATATCTAACTGGTAAATAAGGTCAGTTAGGTTTGTTTTATAAACGTCCTATTGTAACGTTATATGATTAAAAAACCAAGTTGTATAAAAACAGAAAAACCGTGGAAATGTTCGTTGTGTAATTAATGGCCATGACTGAGCCCGCGGCCGCCACAAGGTCAAAATCTTGGATTTTAATAAAGGCTCCTGTAGAACATATCTATCTAAAAATTGTTAATACTTACCCATCCCTTTGCTAGGTTCCTTAAGAGGCCACATATGCTACCACGCCCACACAAGAATCAAAAGGGATGGCATTATGTACCTACTTGCGCGCGCCTTGAATGCCAGGGCTCGAATACCGGTTAAAATTTAAAATCGTTAATATGTACTTGACGCAAAACATTTTCCTTTCGGTTCCGTTCGCATAAACCGGTTTTTTAACCGGTGTTTGAAAGAAATTTAATACAAAATTTTATTTGAATTAACCGGTTTCTAACTAAAAGAAAACAGTTAATCTAGACGCACGTCATGCAAGATAAATAAGCGCCGCTTAGTCTTTTAATTTAGTACAAAACTTTTGGTTTCTCGACTCGCCGCTAGTGGATTAAATCGGTTAATTAAGTATATATAAAGTTCTCAAAACGTTCGCGTTGCCTAGAAAAGTTTGTAGCAAAACCGAAATAAACCGGTATTTTGTCAATCGGGTCCTAGCCCTGTTGATTGCGTCAAAGCGTCAGAAATAAATAATAATTGCCGTTAAATATAAAGCCATTTAATAAAAAATTGGTTTACCAGAAATAAGAAGCAATAATTAGTACTCTACTATTGAATCAAAAATCATCAATTGTTAAAGATTGTTGTGTTTCCAAGAGGCAACCAAAAACACGCAAAATAGGTACATGTTTGAAAAATAAAACTAATCGAGGTGTGTATTTTCAACAAAGGCGTTATGGAAGTCAAACGACACATAGGCGTTATGGTTATTAACTACGATCCAGACTTTATTATATGTGGCCTCTTAATTCATGAATACAGATCTATTTAATCGACTTAATAATAATATGATCGAATAGTAAAACTATTTGCTAAGGTGTTATTCTCTTAAAAACGGCTTGTTATTAAACGGCCGAAGCGGTCAAGTTAGTAGAGTTCACTCATAGCGAGCGAGTTTTAACCTTATTGAAAATGATCGCCTGTAATTATAATACGTCCGTCGAGTTGTAAAGCGAGTTTGTCAGGTTGGTTATTTATTCTACTCGGTTAAACCATATTGCTTTTGACATGTTATATTGTATTATGAACGTTACAGTAGTTAGCTCTAATTTACTTGACATTATCAATGGTACGTAGGAGTAATAAGGTTTTACGGTCTGTCTCGGAGAGGAGAGCAGATTTTTAAGACGTTGGAAACAGAGTTTTAAATCATTGTTTTTTTTTTGCATGTGCTGTCTGTTCAAGCTTCGTGACTCAGGCAGGCAGGGGTCTAACTATTGGGTTTCTCGATAATGAATGCTTTATTTATGCGGTTTTTAAACAATATATTTTAATTAATATTAGGTAACATTGACATTATTTATACAGTAGATTGAAAGGAGAAGAGAGCGCGGCGGCGTGCGTTGCCCGTTTTATATTGTTGACAGCGCCTCTCGCGGCCATCACGAGAAACTCGGTTAGTGACGTAGGTTTCGTCCGCAACATATCTGGGCCGCCTTGAGAGCTTCTGCTCTCAATAGGAGTAAGTAAGTCAGCGTAGCTCAGCCACCAGTCTTGAGTGAAGTAGCTCAGCCATCAGTCTTGAATGAAGTAGCTCAGCCATCAGTCTTGAGTGCCCGCCGCAGCAGCGCCCGATATGGAGATAGGCAGAGGGCAAATTTTAGAGAATGCCCTCTGGATGATGCCGGTCGCTGTACGAATTTTAGCGACTCGCGACGTATTATCTCGACCGGGGAAGGTGGTCAAGATTCTGCCCAGTTGCCATTTGAGTGGGGGCATGTTGTCATCTTTGATGAGTACCATTGTGTTTGGTATGATGTCATCTTTTTCTTGCTTCCATTTTGTGCGCCTCTGGAGCTCAGAGACGTATTCGGTTGACCAGCGTCTCCAAAAGTGCTGGCGCATCTGCTCAACGCGCTGGTACCGGGACAGAGCGCACGCCGGTGCGGTCAGGCAGCAGCCGGTGGCGGGCGCGGTCGCCGGCCGGCCCAGCAGGAAGTGCGCTGGCGTCAGCGGAGCTAGGTCTGAGGGGTCTGATGACAGAGGACACATGGGGCGGGAGTTCAGGACGGCTTCGATCTGTGCCAAAACCGTACTGAACTCCTCATAAGTGAGGTTAGCGTTCCCGACTACACGCTTTATGTGATGTTTACTGGACTTTACCCCGGCCTCCCACAAACCGCCAAAATGAGGTGCATATGGAGGAATGAATTTAAATTCAATTTGATTATCTGAGGCATAATCAATTACAGACTTTGAACTGCCTTGTAAGAAGTCCGACAGTTCTCTCGCAGCTTTAACAAAGGATCCGCCATTATCTGAAAATATTTGCAAAGGTTTACCTCTACGAGAAATAAATCTTTTTAATGCTAGGACGTAACATTCAGTTGATAAGTTAGTGACGAGCTCTAAGTGCACTGCTCTTGTAGCAAAACATACGAACAAACACAAATAAGCCTTTTCTAATTTTGCCCCCCTCCCCTTCCGGTTTAAAATGTACATGGGTCCGGCATAGTCGACCCCACACCTCAAAAATGGGAAGCCCGGCTGTAGGCGCTCACTAGGTAGGTTGCCCATGATAGGTTGCAATGTCCGACCTTTCATGCGAGTACAAGTTATGCAACCTTGGACGGTTTTTCTTGCTAAGTTTCTACCACCTAATGGCCACCACGACTCCCTAATGTGAGATAAGAGCGTCTGAGGCCCTACATGTAACAGTTGTTTATGTTCGAAACGGAAAAGGAGCTGTGCAAAATGATGCTTGCTGCATAACAACATAGGGTGCTTTTTATTATAACTGAACTCAAGCGAGTTCACTAACCTACCACCGACGCGAATAATATTATTTTTGTCAATAAATATGTTTAATGTCGATAAATTTCGCGATGGTTGTACGGGTTTATTATTTATTAAAGCGTCATATTCATGAGGAAAAGATTGTTTTTGCACAAAGTTAACTAATAAGTTTAATGATGCGTTTAATTCGTTAACTGACAAAGCGTCGTCGGTACATCGATCTTTTTTACGTCTCCGCGCATTGTATATGAAGCGTAATACGTAAGCGAAAGCGCGTTGCATCCTTTTGAACGACGAGAATCCTTTAAAGTTAATTAGACACGACTCGGTATTATCTGCCTGCATAACAAGATGTGTAGTAGTTATGGGAACCTTTGATTTTATCTCTGGCAAATCTGATTCGTCTATTTTAAAATTCGAAGATAAGTTTAAGTTTAACTCACACTTGCGTAAAAACAATGGTCCCTTCCACCAAACATCATGGTTAGTCAGCTCGTCAAGACTTAAACCGCGCGATAATATATCAGCTGGGTTACTCTTGGTACTCACGTGTAAAAACATTGCATGTCCGGCCAATTCGTTAATTTCCACAACACGGTTCTGAACGAATGTTTTTAATAACTGCGGAGACGTTTTTAACCACCCGAGCACAATAGTAGAATCTGTCCAAATCACTATGTTGTCGAAATTAATTTGTAACGATTCCCGTATTTTATTTAATAATCTCGCACCGATAAAAACACCAAGCAGTTCGAGTCGGGGAATGCTAACTGGTTTTAGCGGTGCAACGCGGGTCTTTGAGCACAACAGATGAGTCGTTACGTAATCATCATAATCAACAGTACGAATATAGGCGCAAGCGCCATACGCTTCTAAGCTCGCGTCTGTAAAAATGTGTAATTCAATTTGTTTATAGTTGCTACCTATGGCGTGCCTAGGAATGCGTATGTTATGTAAATTAGATAGCGATTTAATAAATTTCTCCCAGCACAGCACTACGCCGCTAGGTACAGATTCATCCCAACCTACTTTGCTTAGCCATAGTTTTTGCAACATTATCTTTGCTATTATTACGACTGGGCTCAAAAGGCCCAACGGGTCGTATATTTGCGATACTATCGATAAAATCAAGCGTTTAGTGATGCTAGATGCACCTTGACTGATCGCAGTCGTAAAGTGAAGTTCGTCCGAGTTGTTGTACCAGCCGAGGCCCAGTGTTTTACTGGAACAGTTCTCGCCGAGTGACAAATACTTTGAACTAGTATCGGCTTGCGCTACACCGGGAGCAACGTCGGGCGCATTGAATATCCATTTACGTAATGGTAGACAGCCAGACATACATACATCGGCTACTTTATTGCAGATGTAAGCTAATTTCGATTTGTCGTCGTGCCCAGTGACTAGGTCATCGACATAGAAATTATTTAATATAGTATCTGAGACTTCTTTATCCTCACATTCTAACCCTAACTGTCTCACACATCGAATACTAAGAAAAGGCGCTGACGCCGTCCCGTAGGTAACAGTGTTAAGCTGATACACAGATAGTGGGTCGGATGGACCTTTACGCCACAAGATTAATTGCAAATTCCTTTGATCCTCTTGAATAAGGATTTGACGAAACATTTTCTCTATATCGGCGCATGCTACGTATTTAAATTTTCGAAAACGCAACAAAATAGCAAATAAATCGTTTTGCAGAGCAGGCCCGGGCATCTGTATGTCATTAAGCGATTTGGTATTTGAGGTTGACTGGCTTGCGTTAAAAACTACACGTAGCTTAGTAGTGAGACTGTGCTCGCGAAATACTCCATGATGCGGTAAAAAGAAATAAGGCAAAGTATAATTTTCGACGCGCGTCATGTGCCCCAGGTCTAAGTACTCTTGCATGAACGCGTTATACATTTGTTTGTATTGCGGGTTGCGTTCTAACCTGCGCTCGAGCGACATATACATGTTTAGCGCGGTATTGTAACTATCGCCCAAGACATCAGCTGATTCCCTAAGCGGCATGCGAACTGAGAAGCGACCGTCGACGTCACGTTTAGTTGTCTCGGTAAATAAGGTCTCACAAGCGCGCTCTTCGGACGAGTAGCATTGTTCCTTGTGCGCGACTTCTTCCAGTTCCCAAAACCTTTTAAATTGTTGTTCTAATGACAGAGTTTGAACTAAATTACATTGTACTTGATTAATGTGCAAGTCACTATGCTTATTAAGAGTATGAATGCGACCTGAGACTATCCAACCTAACTGAGTGTTTTGCAAATAAGGTCCGGTAGGTAACCTAATTGTACCTTCTAAGAGTAAATCCCAAAAACAGTCTGCCCCAATCAACAAGTCTACTTCGGATGGTGTACAGAATGTCGGGTCCGCGAGTTTAACATTCTTAGGAATGTCTATCAGATTCGCGTTGATACCTATAGCCGGTAAGGTACTCGTTATCCGCGGTAAGACCATACAAGTTAGGTTAGCGGTATAGTCTCCGTTGACTGATTTAAGTTTAATTTTACATGAATGAGTTGACTGCGCGACTGAGTTGCCAACTCCTGCAATTCGGTATGTGGACTGTATTGGTAAGGCGTTTAATTTTTTACAAAAAGAATCTGTAATGATACAATGTTGGCTGCCGTTGTCTAACAGAGCCTTTGCTTTATGATACTGATTGTCCCTATCTAATATTTCTACTAATGCGGTTGAAAGTAAAATAGGCTGTAAAACGTTAGTCGTCACAAAGCTAGCACTCGCGGCGCCGTGAACCTGCGGTTGATCAATTACATGAATGCTGGCCGTGGTGTCGATAGTGGAATCAGATGATGTCCGGGGCTCTAGGGCTGCACCGGGCAATAATGCGCTGTCCCTACCGCACTCGCCATGTAGCAAGGTATTATGCTTCTTACTACATTGTCTACATGGGCCAAAATAACACACACTGGATGCGTGGCCGAAACGCAAACAGTTCCTACAAAGTTTCTTGCTATCTACAAAGACTAATTTGTCCTTCGGTGATAATTCTAAAAACTTATTGCAGGTATAAAGCGAATGATTTGCGTTGCACATATTGCACACGCGGGGGGTACGTTTAGTAAATTTATTATTACCTTGAGTTGATACGAAACTGTGCACTTTGTTTTGAGGCCTTTTAAAATACTCTTGGTTGACCTTCGTATTAGTACTAGAATAATGGTTGCCGTTAGCTTTGACCATTTCTAGCATGTCAGCTTTGTCTTTAAGGAACTGAATAAGATCATTTAAACTAAACCTTTCTTTTGTATTGCTGACAGTCATTTTAAATTGTTCCCATTCTTTTTCTGTTACTGAATCTAATTTGGATACGGTAATATAGATCATTAGCGTGTCCCACGTGTCAGTAGGTTCACCCAATGATTTCAAAGATCTCAAATTCTTAAGCACTGTGTCTATTAATTTTCTAATTAGCGATGGGGATTCTTTACTTATAGAATGCATGCTAAACAAGGATTTTACATGATTGTGCACCAACAATTTGCTATTATTGAATCTACTTTCAAGGAGGTCCCATGCCGTTACGTAATTATCTGGAGTGAATTGAAGCGACTTAATAACTTCGGCTGCATTGTCTTTCAGAGCAGCTCGCAAGTAGTGAAACTTTTGTATATTATCGAGCTGTTTAGAATTATGGATCATGGAAAGATAAATGTTTCTAAACTCTAACCAGTTATCGTAGGACCCGTCGAAGGTGGGTAGCGTTATAGTGGGCAACTTTATCAAAGAATGAGATTCACTGCACTTAGATTCATCACTAGTTTTAACGTTATTGCGATTTATTAAATATTCTGCGTCCGTCATAGCACTAAAATAAATATTCTCGAAGGATTCACGAGCTTCAAGTTGCGATAAAAACTCACTATCGGGGGTAGATTCCTCTAAGTCACATTGAATGGTATTAAATTCTTGCAATAGGCTCGCGTTATTGTTAACTCGTAATTTTAGCTCCATTAATTGCCTTTCAGTTAATTGAGCTCCTTCGAAAGAACTCACGTACTTCGTGAAGGAAGTTAGCCTGCTTTTGACTGTACCTCTTTTTTTCGTTAACTCACGAATTAATGCACTATTTGAATCCGTGGCAATTGGTTGAGGTGATTTACTACGCGAAATATCGGAACTAACACTCATTTTGACGATTAATGAAATTTAGGGGTACTCACGTAACTCGAATTGTCCAGCGGGTGAATCATGCGCACCACGTTGCACCTAGTTACCGCGTGTTGCTCTGTCTACTGTAATTTTGAGAAAGAAACGGTTTTAGCACACATTACGACACCGGGGTGTTGGTTGGAACGATAATGGTCAGACCCGCTTCCGCTGAATCACGCTGCTGATGATGCGCAGGCCCGTAGATGACGATCCGATTCGAAGGTCCAATGTTCAAGCTTCGTGACTCAGGCAGGCAGGGGTCTAACTATTGGGTTTCTCGATAATGAATGCTTTATTTATGCGGTTTTTAAACAATATATTTTAATTAATATTAGGTAACATTGACATTATTTATACAGTAGATTGAAAGGAGAAGAGAGCGCGGCGGCGTGCGTTGCCCGTTTTATATTGTTGACAGCGCCTCTCGCGGCCATCACGGGAAACTCGGTTAGTGACGTAGGTTTCGTCCGCAACACTGTCTTTTGTCATTAAGAATGTTTGAAAGCACTTCGTGTGAATTAATAAGAGGAGCCGACCGGCTGTATGACGTGCTCTTCCACGCTCGTTCCGCGCTCGCGCAGCCGATCGGCTCCGGTTTGTCTTGTCTCCGGTCCGTGTGAAAAGAAGACCGCGGGCCTGTGCTCTCCGAGACGGTCAGTGTGAACGGACCCTAAGAGTACATTTTATTCTGTCTGGGAATGTAAATTGATAGATATGAGGAATTTCGTATAAGTCTGACTCTTCAGCCAAAGCCTAAAATTGGTATTGGATTTACTTGTTAGACGAGTGTCTAAAATAACTCAATCCAATCCTTTTGAACAATTTGGTGTTAATTAATATAGTCTAGTCATAACGGCTGAAATATTAGCTAAAACTAATAACGAGTTGGGTGCGGAGCTGACTGTTCGCAAATCTCCGCGCCGTGGCGGGAATAGAGTGAGACATAGCTCTCTCCGCTGCTATCGATCCTCGGACTACCCCGCGAGAATTAACTTATTACTTTACAACCTTAAGAAATCCCGTTTGATGTCTGTAAATGTATATTCATTAATTAAATAATCCGCGGTTTGAACACTCGGGCTAAAATTTGCTGTAAAATTTTGTTCCGTTTTTGGAGGTTCGGTTTGTCCACACGAAATGGTTTAATAGTCATAATCAAATGCTGAGCTAATTTTCCAAGCCACAATACGAGTCGTGTAAGCAAGCAACTCGGCATTTATATTTACAACTCAATAACTTCGGAGTTATAACATAAAACCGTGAGCATTCCCCGGCCATCTGTTAAATCCTATTACACCTTTGTTATATTCTAACCGACTTCAATTTAATAGTGCTATATCAGCAGACGTTTCCAATAGTTGTTACACTATTAGGCTAACAGGCACACGTACCTCATACTGGAAGAAATAACGATAATGTTTTTTTGGCCGCGGTTGGAGTCCTCAAGTCGGCGTAATCGGCCGGCCAGTCAGCGGAAACGCGACGCAAGATATCTAGGGGGCGGGTGATATATCGGCACATTCGCCGAGAAATATTGTCCAACGCACGCGATATAAGTAACGTCCCTTGTATGCGAGATGTAGCGGCCTGGCGGGCGGATCTCTGCTCCCCAGCCTTTGTGAAAAATCGAGAAAGATGAAACGGATCTGGAGATTCCATTCCGAGATGACAATGGAGCATTAAAGTGCTTACTATTCGAGTAATTTTTTCTAACATCCATTGTTAAAATTAACCTTATTAAATAGTTAATAGATAATACAGATTAGGAAGTAGCTTGTTAAAATAATAAATGTGGTCTTCAGGTATACTATAAATAAGCGCTGTTCATAAAGCAGAATTGAAAACTTGTTACTTAGCGATAAGTAATTTTAATACTTCGGTTAAGCTCATCATAACGTACTTTCCAGATAATACAAGATTAAATAATGCGACAGTTTCGCGTTCTAAAAGTGATATATGTGTAGTTCTGGTTCCGCAATGCAGTGAATGCATGGGGTAGCTAGGATAGTGAGTGGCGGCTACGCTGGCAAGGTGGCGGGGGGGGGGGGGAGCTACTCGCGTACAGCGAATGGAGTTCCTTTTACTACTGCTTATACGACCGCACGCTACGAGGGTACGTTGCTCAGCTGCTATCAAGTATAAAAATACGCGTTTTCCAGTATTGATTCCAGAAGCTAAATAAGGAGGCGCCAACCCGTTCCGTTCACGTGAGATTCCCTGATGAAGCATTGATATTCATTTCATTTAAATTTCCAATCTGCTAATGAATCATAACTAGGCACTCTGAATATTTAATTATCTTTCGTGTCTAAAAGTTCATTACCACAGACAAAATACTTTAGGTAGGTATTCATTCAGATATTCCTACATTAATCTACTCTAAACCTCAGATTTGCATTTTGCTCGTAAAATCATGGAGTTTGTTTTCTTTAATAACGCTATAGTGTATTGATCGGCTCATAACAAAGGGAGACGGGCGGATGTTGGCGATTTAGCTGTAACAGCGACATGGCTTTCAAATTGATTGTTCTCGACACCAAAATCAATAGTAACGATTTTATTATTGAAGAAAGAGGGTCGCGCCCTCAGCTGGAGCATCGCGTCCGGGGTATAACGAGATTTACTTTACGAATACTTTGTCATGTCTGTCTGTTTATATTATACGTATTTATTTTTGTTTTCGATTATCGAATAGAACTAAAAGTTACGATTACGTCGCTGCGGCCGTGTTAGCATAGGTACGTAGGTACGTACGAATAGGTACGTACCGTCTGTACGTCTAGGCTCCCTTCAGACATTTTGTATTTACAGTCATAATTCAGCTAAATAAATAAATGGGTATTAGTGAAAATTAATCCCAATTTTTCCTGGCGAGTGGCCGATGACAATACATAATACCTACTAATTATCTTTTAGTCTAGAATTTTGCACTATAACTAGGATTGAGCCTTTAGGCACAAACTGGCCTTATTTTATAAGGCTTAAGAGGCCGTACACGAAATTTTGCCGATTTCGCTGATTTTCGTGATTTTACAGACGTAATTTTACTGTTGAAATACTTTACTTCTACAAATTTTAATGCGCAACATGAAAGATAATTTCGAATTTCAACGAATGTATGAAATACTTTTTTGTTTTTATTATTTAATTTTGATTAATCGACCTGAAACCGGCGACTGTTTCATGAGTTTTGCTGTAAGAGGTTTAGAATATCGCATATTCACGAAACGTTTTGACGTCTTAAAGGTATGAAAAAATAGCAATTGATTGCTGTAAAAGTTGTCTAAAAAATGTATGAATTACTTTTTACCACCTTTATAGCTTTTTTTAAGTAAAAAAATATGAACTTGGTAGTTTTTTTTATATAAAATGGACAAAAAATAGTTTGAAATTTCGGCTTCTTAAAACACTCGTTCATAAAATTAAAATAACAGTAATAAACTTCACTTCAAAATCAATCCATTACCTTAAAAACACATCCAAAAATTAAAAATTAAATAGTAATATATAATGTTTTAAAATAACCTAAATCCCGAATTTAAATTCTCGACAAAGATAAAAAAGTAGCTCATTCATTCGTAACTCATTTATTCGATCATAACTGAAATGATATATCATGATGTGCATTAAAACTTATAGAAAAGCAGTATTTAAACTGTAAAATCACGAAAATAAGCAATACTGGCAAAATTTCGTATACAGCCTCTTAAGTTGTCAAAATATTTTTTGTTAGTAATGAACAGTCTATTTACATATTAAGCAGGTATAAAGTGCATTGATGAATATACTTTAAGCATTAAAAAGTTATCTATAATTATTATTTTTATTACTTACACCCAACAGAAAACAAACAGGATAATTGAAAATTATTTTTAAGTATGAAAACAATTTACCAATTTCTGTTAATTATTTTTAAGTTCCCGTATACTTTATTTTTGGATTTTTATTTCGGTCATTGTGTCTGATGTCAAAGAATACTTTTTTACCATAAAAATAGTTATAGCATTATTCCTGAAAAAATCTCTTTAGGTTACAACTTTTTTTACGAACTTCCCGTATGATATTTTGGTGCATTCAATAATAAAGTAAGTCAAAATAAAGCTTTATGACTGTTTACAAAACATTTAGCATGATATCGAATTATTTTCAATAAAATCGTAAGTGGCCCGGGGTATACATTTATAAGTTTGACTCTTCGTATTAAAAAAAAATTGGTGCAGTTCATTAAAATCTCAAAATGATGTAACAAGGTAGGTACTGTCACCAGCAATAATAATATTATCCAACATTGGCCTCAAAAATATTTGACACATCTTCTGGATGTATAAGAGCGTGTCAGATATTTTTAAGCTCTATGTTGGATAATATATTATTGCTGGTTACTGTACTACTTAATTGCATGCTCTGTTTTCTCTTATCTTTCGCTGATGAAATTACGTATTTATAGTTTACCCTGATTATTGTTGGTAATAAATAAATAATAAATATTAGGACATAATTTTACACAACTTGACCTAGTCCCAGCTCTACACTACTATGGATAATAGACAACGATAAACACTACATACTTTCATAGAAAATACATACTTACGTCGAAAACTTCCAAGACTCAAAAACTGATACTCGAGGTCAAAAGGCAATTGCAAAAATTTGTTACACCTTTTTTTGGGCAGTCGTGTAAAAAGTAAAAACACAATCGTACAAGTCGACGGCGCATTTAATCTCTTGGTAGTGACCTAGTGACCATGTCTCAAAGCTAGCGGTCCCGGGTTCGATTTTCAGCATCGCCAAATATTGGCGTGATGTGCTTTTTTCAAAACAAATCAAATCAAAAAAACTTTATTGCATCACATTACAAGTTGTTTGTTACACCTTATTGTAACAAACAATAGGTATTCATGTGACGCCTTGCAAGGGCACGGCAATATTAGAGGGCTAACTAGGTATTTTATTATATCTAATAAAAATAACTTAGTCCTAAACAAGCTCTAAAATTTTCTGTATTGCACATTTATGTTTAAAGTAATACCTATTTTGTCAAATCCAACTACTGTTGACAAATTCTAATTAAGTACCAACTTACGCTTGCGCTCGATTGGTTTATAATTATGTATTTTTTATTTAGGTAATATTTGTTCGTGTATTTATGACGTTTTTTTCTTTAATTATTATAACGATAATCTTAATTTGCAGTGCATGCAAACTAACTTATATTTTTTATTAATTAAATTTTACTTTGCGAGGTTGTATGCAAGAGATTTTTTTAGCGATAACACCTCCTGTTGATTCACTTGGTAGATTTCATGTTGTTGTTTCTTTTCGTGTTATAAATTGTACGTGGCGTATTAACATTGTATTGTATAGGTATAAATTCTTAGAAATTAAATTGAAGAACACTAAAAATCAGTCTCCTATAATAAAAGTATATGTTTTGTACAGAATTTTGCCCTTCGACAAACATGCACGTTTACTTCTATATTTATAAGTATTTTATCTGGTTGAAGAATAAACTTTAATCATACGCCGCATAATGAATGTTAGACGAATTAAAAACATGGAGCGACCATTATGTTTTTAATGAAATTTGTAGAAACAGCGCTGAGCTGATGTCGGGAATGCAGCTAATTTCGTTATAATCTCTCTCCGCCAACTCATAACACTTAGCCCTGGCATAGGTGTTTAATATTATCTACTTTAAGGTAATTAGTATTCCACGTTGTTCGCTCTCTAGGTAACTTAAATAATAATGACCTCGTTATTCAGCCGGGGACACATTAACGACGAAAACCCGAATGCTTGAGGCATTTCCGCACAGTTGCGCAGTGTTGGCACTGGCATAACAACATTACGCCGTTCGCGCGCTCGGACCGCCCTAATATATGCAGCCACGGCTCGCATGGGACACCAGTTAGCGCTAACCCTCAAGAAGGCGGGAATCCGTGTCTGGGCGGCGGGCAAAATAAAATAAAATTTGCGCCGAATTTAGTTTCTGCAAATAGATGGAAAAAGCAGCGCTCCGTTTCGCAAATACAAATTTACATAAACTGTCAGGTCAGGAGTAAAACGGGAAAAACCTTTTTGTTTTTCCGAGTAGGTATATATCAAGTGTCATTTTCGCACTAACCAAGGTGATGTTTGAGTACTAACCAACTAAGTACTTAATTAATTGTCGAAGTCAATTCACATAAGTACGCCTTATAAATCGTCAAAAAAAAAGACATTATTATGATCTCTTATTGTAAACGGTTATAGTTAGAACTTTTTCACGGTTTCAGCTAGATGAGTTTCGACTTGGCTGCGTGTACTTTGCAAACGTGTCGTGACGTGTCGTTGTACGTTTATATGCAGGTGTACGTTTGAGAGGTTAAGTGGCCGACGGGGCTAGTTTGTTGCATTCCATCCGAGGGCCTGTGCGGTGTAGAGCCCCTACATCTGTTTTCCGGGCCGAGTACGTAAGTGAATAATGGAGTTTCCTCGTGAGCGGTAGTGCGCTAATAGCTTGTTTGCGTGATAGAGTTTTAATTGGCCGCCATTGTTGTCTCTCTGACCCAATACTACGATTAGTTTAGACGCTCAGATTGTAGTTTAAGTCCTTCCTGAAGCGTTTAACGCTCGTATAATTTATTGGCATATAATTTAGTAATGAGCTATGAAAATCAATCTCTTCGAAAATAAAACTAATGGACCTAATGGTTTGCTTTAGCATGTTTTTTACCTATTACCTGGACGTCCTTTTCGAAAGTAAAAAACTTGCCAAATTGCCATGAAACACTGATTAACAAAAAAATACATGCTTTTTCAACTCGAAATACCGGACTGGAAAAGTTAATCGGTAAATTTTGGTTAAATTATTACGAAGCATGCAAGCTGCAACAGCAATCACGGTTATTTTTACAAAGAGCTTGCTTGTATTCACTTTCCACTGCAAATTGTACGTACAGTTTTTAAGTGTTGTTCGCAGTCTATTCCCTAGTCAGCTGCAATTTAAATCCTATACAAACAACTTTGTGTACAATATCAGTATTCAGTAGGTACGTACTTTGAATCAACTATTTGCTTCTGGGCGTTACGTGGGGGTTTACTTCACAAACACCCCGCCTGTTTTATAAAACTTCAAAAAAGTAAGAGGTTTTGAATTTGTCAGGATATTACTCGTATTTGTTTATTATTTTTTAAACCCGTGTGGTTGCCGGTTTAGAATAGTGCCACTCCATGTCTTACCGTGGATGTCGTAAGAGGCGACTAAGGGAATAAAGGTTTGTAGTACTGTTAGGCGATGGGCTTGCAACCTGACACTAATACGAGTACACTGGTAAACAACTTAGCCTACTTGTGCAAAATGTGGTTACAGAATTAGCAACAAGTCTTTTTAGAGTTGTTGGTATTTCTGTAGCTCTGCCTACCCCTCTCTGGGAATGAAGGCGTGATGTTATGTACTTTACAAACTTTATTTTTACAAAATACGATAACGAAAAAGTAGTAAAAAGAAGAATACCTAGTAGGCAAGAAGGTAGTAGGTAGTAAGAGGAGTAGTAGGCGCTGGGCTTGTAACCTGTCAACCTGTCACTACACTGGTAAACATTTAATTACTGGTGACTTTGATTTGTCGTCAATTGATACTTTCTAAAAGTATTTTTTTTGCGGGACAAGGTAAAGATGACATAAACTCCGTAAGATTATGAGGATTGTGAGGCGACGCTGAAATCGTGTAGCTGTCAAAATAGATCCAAACAAATTTAACTCCGGGGGATAACTTCTCAC
This sequence comes from Acleris holmiana, assembly GCA_949316455.1. NCBI lineage: Eukaryota > Metazoa > Arthropoda > Insecta > Lepidoptera > Tortricidae > Acleris > Acleris holmiana. The sequence continues at coordinate 14,803,485 of OX438763.1, forward strand.
CCCCTAAAGTAAGCCAGATTTCCACGATTTCTGAATATGTTATAGTTATTATGAAAAACTAGGTCTGTAGGTACGTTTACGTCTTTTATTTATTTGTTTCCCTATAAGAAATCTTTTTTGGTACACCAGAAAAAAACCGCACTCAAAGACTACGAGTAAACAATAAAACTTACTTGTGACGCTAGAATGACCCTTATTTACACACAAACATCACCATCTTTTATCACCTTCAAATTCACACTCAGGATGCAGCCACAAGCGTTCCGAAGTTTTCAGTTCATTGGTTTCGTAGACTCGCCTGGTGTAGTCAGCATTACTATACATATAAAAAAAAAACTTAAAATTAACCGGGAACTTAGTAGAAAAGTATTTGTATCGGGTATTCCATGAACTTTTTTCTCTGGAAAGAGTTTCGGTTGCCCTTGCTCAAAGGAATGTGAATATCTATCGACTAATCAATAAATACTGTAGGTACAAGTATGTACATATGTATTTAGGCGGGAAAAAAATTATGGTCGCTTTAACAATTCCGCCCAGACAAAAATAATAAAATGGTTAGAAGTTATCATAGTAGCAGTTTGTAAAACAGTTCAAAGACAAATAGCGAAATGTAAAGTGCCACTAGCTTTTTAACCAATTTAAAAAAGGGGGAAGTTCTATGTTCCGCTGCATGTTTTTTCTTTATGTATGTTCACCGATTTATCTGCCGATTGTAGGCCGATTTTCAACCTAGGGAGTATTATCAATTAAAAGAACCTGACCTACTCAGGATCTGATGATGAGATCTTGGAGAAATCGAGGGACCTCCTAAAGTATTATAGGCGACATATAGTGATTTTAGTACTTTCAGTAACAAGTCCAGCATTTGCATTGAAACAGGATCATATGGTAAAGTGGAACTGATGATGATGACCACAGATGGCCACTGGAGATCCTCAACGGTACGTATTTCAAGGGTGGCGATAAGATAGATGAGCGACATGACGAAGCACACATTTAAATGGTTTTTAATGACTATGACTTTTCTACGGCGTTGCTAGCGGGGCGAGCTTGAAATGTCCTATACTTTATTTTTAATTGTGATGTTGGACTACATAACAGTATATTATGATCATTCAAAAACACAATAAATAATTCCTTGTATTTTTGAAGGTAGTTTTTTGTTTTCTCTATATGTACCTATATCAAATTAAGTAGGTACATTTTTAGTCGTTACCGAAAATGTAATCTTACAGGAAAGATTCGCAATTTAAGAATTTTCTTGTCGTTATAATGCTATAGCCAGTGACAATATTGAGGAAATGCGTGAAATAATACCCTGTATTAATTCCCGTACCCTTACAAATAAATTGCCTGATTTATAATACCTTTCTGTTAGACTTCTCCAAACAGAACAAGTACTGATATTTTACTCACTATAAATCTTGAGGTAAATCATCTTACTTTGACATTAACAAAGTGATGTAGGTACCTAAGTGTAACACGAAATAAAACGCTAATGAATAAACGCTATTACATAAATATTGACGATGAAGAAAAATAAAGAAATGAAACATTTATTACACCAGGAGACAGATCATTAAAAATAAGACAAGTTCCAAAGAAAAACAAGAAATTAAGAAAAAAAGAATCAATAAATCAAGCGTTTAAAAAGGCCTCTCTCAGCCCCAAAAGCAAGCATAAAAACCCCGAATGCCCGTGTTTAGATATTTTCGTGAAACTGTGAATAATAGCGAAAATTAGACCCTAAAATATACTAGTATAAACTTCAATTTAATGCTACCCCACATTTCAAAATTCATCAAGCAGTTTAGCCTTGAGGTTGCAAAGAAACGCAAATAACATTTTCATAGAGCACATAGAACATATAGATATTATGAGAAGTTTAGTATCAATACATTTCGCCTGTTTCTTTCGTTAATTGTTTCATAACGCTCGCTTTAAATATGCGTTAGTTAAAGACGCACTATATTATAATATCTGCAGTAAAATGCCAAAGAATTTCCAGAATATGAAAATGCAGCAGCGCGCCTGCTTCTCTGAAGCCAGCTCTTGTTTATGCGTTCGTTCCGCTACAGCGCAGTTTATTACGTCCGCTTTGTCGTCAGCTGTGCTTTCCGCCCATATAAAACCCTTTCACACTAAATTGCGTCATCCAGCTTTACAACGATAAAAACTCACGCATTTTATCTCACATTTCGACCCCCACCCACACACTGTATTAAAAATTACCTTCACAAATTTGCGCGTAGCACAAGCTATGTAAAGCCTCGTTATGAAGATGTGCTTTTACATTTCCAAAGCGCTATTGTAATTTTGCTTCGCTTGTTTTCCCAGAAGGGTTATAAAAAAATGGGGAGTGATTTTGAACAGAGGAAAGATTGCTGGAATTGTAACCCTCGGCGTCATTGCACGCGTCCTCTTCGCAAAATACCCTTTTGAGACCTCTGCTAGGGACGTGAGTTTTATATAGCACTTGGGGCGGATGATACCTACAATTGCAAACACGTCCTTGTTTTTAATAAAAATCATTTTATTTGCACCGATATTAAATATATATTAAAAAAAATACATATTTAATATCGGTGCAAATAAAGGGTTGTAGCTTAACTCGTTGTATAATTGACGCATTATATTAGGTACTTTTACAATAAAATTGTACTAACAATATGTCGTGAATATTATCCGTTGGCTGTCGTAAAGTTCTGTATTTAGATTAATGACGACATTCGCGCGAAGGGTCTTTTACGAAAATGGCCCGATGGTGAATTATATGCTCGTAATCCCTAGAGTTGATCAAAAACAAAGCACGAGCGTATCACTGAACTTTAAACATGAAACCTCTTTTGATCGTATTTTTTTAATCTTCGACCCTTAATATTTGCTTTTATTGAAAAAGCGTTATTACGCATTTTACAATTTGATATGTAGATACTACATAATATGAGTTACTTTAACTATTTTAACTACCGAGCAAGCTGTAAGCTCCAGTACCCAAAAATACAAAGTAATTGGCACTTGACCAACACCTCTCAAAACGCATACGGTGTGTATAAAACTCTGTCCCGTCCCAAGGTGGCCTTAAACGTCAGTTTTGTGCGATATATCAGGGTAAAGTTAAAGTAAAACGTACAAGAAAGTTTGCTTCAACTAAAGCGTGGCAGGGTTGGCAAAATTGTTAAGTGTAACATATCGTATGACATTCGTTTACGGTTGGGGATTTTTCTGAAAAATGCACCTCGCTTTCGCTGAATCACTTTGCATGAGTTACGCGGTGGGTTTGGAATTCAATTCGGATATCGTAATCCTGTATTAGGGGATAACTCGGCAGCCCTGGGTATGAGGCGTGCTCTGAGGCTAGCTGATGAGTTTAGGAAGTTGGTCGTTTCGAGTTGCGAGCTCTGTTCTCCAGGCGTGTCCCGAACGCTAAGCGATACGTGTGCTCGCCGGACTAACTTTATTCTTTCTCGATACTTTCAATAACGGCTGATGCGAAGATATTTAGAAGAAACGAAATTACAGTTTTACGTAAAGAGGTCAGTCGATCTTGAAACTATCCCGAAACCTTTTTTAGGGTTCCGTAGCTAAATGGCAAAAAACGGAACCCTTATAGATTCGTCATGCCTGTCTGTCTGTCCGTCCGTATGTCACAGTCACTTTTTTCCGAAACTATAAGAACTACACTGTTGAAACTTGGTAAGTAGATGTATTCTGTGAACCGCATTAAGATTTTCACACAAAAATAGAAAAAAAAAACATAAACATATAGTATATAGTAGTTTAGGATACTTTATAGTGTTTAGTTTTCATTATAGATTTAATAAGAGAGTTGAGACTGCTCGATCCCACAGTCAAACTGTGCAAACAGTTTTGTGGGGCATATGTTCCTATATATGTTGTAATATCATCTTTTTAATAAATAAATAAATAATAAATTTTGGGGGTTCCCCATACTTAGAACTGAAACTCAATTATTTTTTTTCATCAAACCCATACGTGTGGGGTTTCTATGGATAGGTCTTCAAAAATGATATTGTGGTTACTAACATATTTTTTTTCTAAACTGAACAGTTTGCGCGAGAGACACTTCCAAAGTGTTGAAATGTGTGTCCCCCCCCCTGTAACTTCTAAAATAAGAGAATGATACAACTAAAAAAAATATATGATGTACATTACCATGCAAACTTCCACCGAAAATTGGTTTGAACGAGATCTAGTAAGTAGTTTTTTTTTAATACGTCATAAAAACATTGATCAAAGCTACAACGAACTTATATTATGTTACTTGCTGCTACGGAACCCTTCATGGGCGAGTCCGACTCGCACTTGGCCGCTTTTTTAGTCGTTATTGAGACTAGATCAATGACTTAAGTCCAAGATATTATATGAACAAAGATGATTGTAACTTGATACAGGGTACAAGGTTTTATTTATTTATTCGATGTTATAATTCAGTTCGCAAATAGTAAAATAAATAAATGTTTACCTATTATATTTGGATCATCCAAAGAAAACTTATTTTGGTCACGATACCGTTCTGCGGCTGAATTCACCCATTCCCTAATCCCTGGGGTGGTTGCCGGCTTTACATCGAACGTTAACCGTTGCGGTGGGCGACTTAGCACGACCCCTTTATTCCCCGACATTACACCCACAAAATAATTAACATTTTAATATTATTATCTTATGTTATCTTACAAATGGGTCCTTTAAAATCTTTTGTGCGATTACCCCCTTACACACTCAGCTGTTTGAATGTGCAGGTTTCCTCACGATCTTATCCCTCACCCAAGAGCATCGGATTAATGTATTTAGGTCAGAATAAAAAAATAATTAAAGTTTTATATGTGTCTTGATTATAAAGCTTGTTTTTCGCTTTTCAGTTGATATTTTTGATGCGGTCGGGTTTCTTGTTTTTTTAATAATTTAGTCAGGTAGTTTCAAACTTTTCAGTTTGAATTAATCTTAACATTTACGTCCTTTATCATTTTACTTAGTGTAAGTAGGCGAGTTTTTCTATGATTTGTTACTCGAAACTGTTTTCAACCATACAGCTTGTGTATATGTATTTTCAAACCCCCCTTTTAAAGCCGTTTATTTTGATACCCCAGTCGAGGGTTTAAGAACAATTTTTTTTCAGCCTGCACCTTAATACGCGTAAGATCCGCCATTTTATGTACCTACTCAGTGGAACTCGCGCCATCAAGACGAATCTCTTGACGTATAATTTATCAAAATAAACAAATAAAATCTTTTGAGCCGTTGAGTAGTTACGACACACATACATACATACATATATCATACATACAGGTCACACACAACCCTCCTTTTGGGCTTCGCCGCAGTCAGGAAGATACTACATGGTAACCGAGGGGATTCGAACTCGTACCTTACGATCGACCCCTAAGCAACTACTACTACTAGGCCACGGACGCGACGCTCTCACATTTTAATATTAATGTTTTGCTATTTATGCCTTTCTTTAGTTCTAATTTTCTCTGTTAAACTTATCTAATTACATTAAAATATTTTTAAACACCGAGTTCCTTACGATGTTGCTTGGAAAATGAAAAACCAAAAATAAAATGCGACGACGCACGTGTAAACACAAACAAATTATTAAAGAACACCTTACCTGTGTACTCGAGGACAAGAAAATTGCTTCGCCGTTTTGGGGAAATATTTACCCTCATTTTCGATTTAAATAATTTCAGCACTGTTTTTTTGAGTTAAAAATTATTAAAGATGGTGTTTCTTTTTCTGTTGCTGAGTTGTTAGAATAAGCGTACGTTGGCTTCGGGGAGGGAAGATGGCCGATTGAAAGATGTCCGGCTTTTATTTTTGATTTATTCTCTTGACTGATTTACTCTATTCACTGGACATTGGCGAAATCACTGCGGAATATCGCGGTGGACCGCCATTAATATAAAAGAAGAAGAAGAAGAAGAAGCGTACGTTGATACACTTGCGCCTCCTAATCCGTTTCATAAAAATAATAATAAAACGTCCGTTTATTTCATGAAAATAAACATATATCAAATAAAGTCAATGTTAATATCAATTATTTAATTACTTAAAATTACGAACATAACATTTGTACACTTCTGGCAAAACAAACTAATAAGAAAACTCAAACATAATCGAAGAGTTTGAATACTACATTGAAAAACACCGATTGAATACACAACTAGGTCTCAAATTCTGCTGATTTTTTGTAGGAAGTACCGCCTGGAAAATTTTGATATTTAGGCAAGTAGTAGGCCAATGTATATGCCCATATTGAGAAAAAAATCTAGGGGTCAGGGGAAAAAAACTATCTACAGAACGTCATTTCAAAATTTGAAACAAATCGCTTGAACACGTCGAAAAAAAAGAAACATTAAAAAAAAACTTGAAAAAATCATAAATCAAAAACTATTACAAGTAGGATGTTCATACTCGGCTTAAATATTCTTCATTACAAGAGTTACTGACAAAAAAAAATCCCCGAGCCCATTTGATGTAAGGGCCGACTTACTATGGAAACCCGGCTATAGCCTTTGCTGTTAAGGAAATTAAAAAAAGTCTGCATACATAATATGTTACAGTATAAATTATGTAGAAAATGAGGGATGCGGCTATGGTTAGAGTTGTCTGTATGGGTGCGTATTAAGAAGTAAAAAACGTTTGCTAAGACGCCGGGTCGGGCGGCGGTCGAGACGGAGTTATCGATTGGGCGCAGTGCGAGGGCGCAAACTTTTGCATTCGCTCCCTTGCCAGACAAATTACCTGACTTCTGTTGTTTTTCTATTCATATTATTACTAAGAATATTAATTACAAAAGTTAACTACTTGGCAATTTGGTAGACCACAATTTTTGTCTAAAGCAATATTGACTTCATTATGTTGCTAAATTTAAATTGATTGAGTCGTGTGATCGTGATTTAATTACTTAATTTTCCTATTACACACTAACCCCCTTACTTTATGAACGTGGAATAAGCTTGGAATAGTTTATGCCTTGCTTTGTCCTTATCTGTAATTGTGACATTTGCATCTGACAGAAAGTGACAAAGCATGGCATAAACTATTCCAAGCTTATTTCACGTTCATAAGTAAGGGGGATAGTGTCAAACAATAATGGGAGTTCTTGATACACGCTACTATGACTTCTTTTCTTGACTATGGCTTCTTGGATACTTATCGTTTAATCGAATCTTATGCCGAATGATCATGTACCGAACTCTCGTTAAGTAGGTGCACAGAATAGATAATAGTGAGTGGAAATACAATATTGTTTCTTATAGTCGGTATATTCTAAAAACGGAACGTCAGGTGCGACGAAGAGCGCAGCGCGGAGGACCTTAAAGTTTACTTCTGACCACCAACCATGAACATAAATTAATGATCATCATGTTCTTTGTATTTTTATAAATAACTAACTTGAAATAAGTTCCAGAAACACTTTTAAACTTACATAACATACTAAGACAAATTGACGATTAGGCAATATGAGTATTTATAATACATGTATACTAAAACTATATTTATGGAAAATAGCCAAAAAATATTACTAGAAATTGAAAAAATTGAGCAACAACTGCAATTTTTAAATTAATGTTACTTCTGTAAATAGACTGATACTAAAAAAAACTTATCTTTTAAGAAATTGTGAGCGTTAACAATGCCGCTCTATGAAAAATCGCATGCGTGGGTAACGTATAGGTTTAAAAAGCATACATACTTACCATGACATAGCTAAGCAATTCAGTTTATGGTGAGAGAAAAAGACAGAGCCGTTTAACTGATATATTTCCGTCCCTTATGCTCATCATATACTGAATTGCTTAGACATGTCATGGTAAACCCCCACAGTATTGAAAAAATAATAGGTATTGTTTTGAATTTCCTAATGGTTTTTTCATCCATCGGCCTAATAAGCGATTTGAGAGTAATTGATATTAAAGCTCTGAACCAACTGAAAATAAACCCTTACCCTTCTGAAAAAAGCATTAGTTTAAAAAGAAATATTATTTGAATAACATAGATATAAAAATTGCAAAAACGCCGTTCAGTTTCACTGGAAATGCTGATACTCGTACATTACATATCGTACAGGTAATAAGTGCCGTTTTTCATGTCTCTGCAAATATGAAGTCGCTTTAGAGACGCAGCGATGCAGTAAATAAACCACTAATTCCGGCTAATTACTTGAACGGCTTCATTAAGAGAAGGACCTGCGCCGCCGATACGTGACTGGAAATTCCAATTAATTAATTTAAAGTCCGCAGCTGTTATATAAGCAACATTTTTCCATAAGTGAATCAGTGGGACAGCAGGAGAACAGGAGAAGCGTTCGGTGTGAAAGGTCAGAGTGTGGTATCGGAAATGGGCGCATTGTTCGGATCGCAACATGTGCTCGGTGTGTGCGCGACGGGGTAGTGTGGGTTAAAAATAGAGCTGGCCGGACATTGAACCGGCGGCGGCCGTCCGGACGTCGCAGTAATGGAAGTGTCCCATAGTGATCACGAGTTTTCGCGAATGATCCAATTTTCCCACTGATTCCTAGAATTCGATATTATAGATTCGTATTTAGGTTTCGTATAACGTTAATCTACCTTGAATAGATTTAAGTATTCTTAAACGCTGGAGGAAGGTTGCTTCTTACCTTTATTGCAAAAACTAGTTCATAATGACTGTTTAAAACTGTTCTCAAGTCGCATAGCTGCCGGTTAATAGCTACACTTACCGTAATGAACGGCTACTGCTCTCGCACCGTGGGCGAGGCTGTATATCATTAGTCGCCTGGTCCTCCTGTATCATTAGCCCGTGAGCAGTGGGCACGTGCTGTAACGACCTAACGACAGGTGCTCATTGTGAGCACGCCTTACGGCCGGCCTCTACCGTAACACAACTCTCCATACACATTTGTATAGCGTTTACAGCGCCGAGTTAGTAGTCTACTTACGTGCTGTGATACGGAACGCCGTACTTCTAGCACTTCTTTAAAACGATTTGTGGATAGTTTACCGAGAGTTCGTGAAAGATGAACAGTAGAATTCGTACTGCATGTATCAGAATTATGAGATGACAACTTTATGCGAGACTAAAAGTTTGTTTGCATCGTGTCGTATATTTATTTAGGACTATTACTTGTTCATCGCGCTACTCAGCTAGGCGATCATGTCACTCCCAACGGCCATTGAAGTGAAACCCTTTATCACTTCCAATTGCACTTAGCGGATTTTTTTCAATATATAAACAACCCCGCACTAATACGGGTGTTGTTGTTACTATTTGTGGGAATACGGTACATACTCTTAATTTGTAAATAGCGTTTTGTTTGACGTAACGTGCGTGGGTTTAAACATTGTCCGAACTCTTTCGAAGTGCTCTTACATTGTTCGTGTAGAGAGGCGTAAATAAATAAATATTACGAAAACGAGGGTATTAGGTGAATATTTACTTACCTTAATGAGCTGGTATACATACTTTTTAAATCATCCTTGGTTGGTTACTAATAAGTTTGCACTTAACTTGGGAGGTTTTACTTTGTAACTGTTATAATCGGTGTCATAATCACCTAAGCTTACCTATTGTGTTACACGCCAGAATTAGCAAGTACTTTTAAGACAAAGATTTGTTTGAAAATTATAGGAAGTCTTAACGTCAACATTATGATTAATATGATTATAATAGAAGCTAGATAGACTAAAACAAATTGAAATATACTCCCAGTACTAAACCGATACACTTACAATTCTCTTAATATTCTAGTGGAATTTTATACGCTACCATATGGGCTATAACTTATCTCACTTACCGATTTATAAAATTTATTCTCTCGGCGCACGACGGACGGTTTCTACTTATCTTGATCAACATTGATAAATTTATGGTATTCAAAATGCGAATCGGTTCGATCCTCGAGATTGCTGACAAAATGAAATTATGTGGATTCCCTTCCGCTACGTTTACAGAAGAACTTTGAGCTGCTTAGTTATGCAATTTGATTGAAAATTTCCGGCGCTCATCAAAGATTATGATTAATGATTTTGCCAATTTGCCACGCCCGTTTCGTGGCGGCGCGCGGGAGTCGGCATCGGCAAAACTGTCAATTGCACGTCTTTTCAGTTAGACGAGTTTCATTGTGCGGCCCGCCCTCAGCTCTGCCGCGCAGCGCCCCGGGCTCCACTCTCGGAAAATTGGTCACCTTATACACTCGCTCCCTAGTCTCCAACAGCAATTTTAGGTTCCAAAACCCATTTTGCTGACCTAATTCCACGGAACGAAATCTCCACAATATTTCTAGAGAACGGCGATAAACCGTTTGTGGCATGTTTTATGCGCAAATTAAACCTCGGAAGTCTAATAATAAGCGAGCTTCCGGAATTTGCCTGTTAAACAAGTCAAATAAAGGGATTCGCTGGCCTGAAAAATAGATTATAGGGCAGTAAGTAAAGGGCTTTATTGCATCCCTGTGCTGTGATGTGGGTTTTACTTTAGGAAATTCCGGGCTAGTTTTGTTTAGTCGTACTTTCTAATAAAATGGGTTTGTTACATTTTTTTATCGTTTTACGTTGCCTCTCAATTTTAATTAAACTTTGCACGTGTTGCCAATGTGTCCGTGTTAGTGTCTAGACTGATAGGATTATAGGTAGATGTGTTAAATTATACGAGCGCAAAGACCACCTGATGGTAAGTGGCATCCGAGACCCATAGACACGAGAAAAACATGTGTCTATGGGTCTCGGATGCCTTTTACCATCAGGTGGTCATCAAGACGGCAATTGCGTCGCCGTTCAAATCGTCCAATTTTACTTATGGGTTAAAAATATTTTTTGGAATTCCTTATCTTATAAATGTCGGTCAGCGCTTCTAGTGATGATGCCTCGCAAGTGCTCCCGGACTCCTCAAAGTAAAGTGGTGCGTAGTTTTCGAAGGTGATGGAAGCCCGTATCGGGCTAATGAAGCCCCACACTGACTATTTAATTGCCCTATTATGGAAGGGCCCGTATTCGAACTCTAGCGCCCTCAAATGACCCAGCAAATTGACTTAAACACGCAATAGTTTGCTTTCGTTAATCGATTGCAATACGTCATTTTTTATGATGGTAGATAATTATCTGTTTATTAATATTCCAAACCCAGTAATAGGTTTTGAAATGACTACAAATTGTTCAATAAAATTGTATTGTTTCTAGGTAAAACTTAAGTATCTATTGCACAGATTATACAGATGTATAAAAAGTATAAGTTTGTTGGTATGTATACATATTAAGGCGCTTATATTTCTCTTCCGCAATTCACAAGCATTTAGGCCCAGAATTAATTAATGTCACTAGCGCCGACTCTAATTTTAGTAGCCAAGCCATGTTTATGCTCCGCTATTCAGCGCGTCCCATAATAATCAGGGAACAAATAACGCATACCTACAATGTTTTCGTTCAGTGACCATGCGATGCATTAGAAGCAATTTTGCAACTGACGTTATATTAGACGAGTAGCTAGATCACTGCGGCTTTGCTTTGCTGAAACCAAGAAATAGTCATAACAAGAACAAGTGGTACGTAATAAATAGTACATACATACATACATACATGTATCACGCCTGTTTCCCAGAGGGGTAGGCAGAGACCACTTCTTTCCACCTGCTACGATCCTGACAAAGCTCTTTCGCTTCTTCCACATTCATACATCGAGTCATGCATGCACGTCGGTTTCGGGTACTTAAGATTCGGCCCTTTTCCAGTATTTCCCCGATTTGATTCAAAAAAGTACGCCTAGGGCGCCCCCTTCCGACCCTTCCACTCACTTTAGCACTGTAAATTTCTTTCGTCAATCTTTTTTCATCCATCCTTTCCAAATGACCGAACCATCGAAGCATGCCCTTTTCAATTTTAGTCACTACATCTTCTTTCAGACCACACTTCTCTGATGTTTTCATTCCTTACTCTATCACACAGTTTCACACCACACATACTACGCAAAGAGCGCATTTCTACTGCATTTATGCGACTTTCATGCTTATAAATAGTATATACCTAATAACCTTATTTCAAGTATCAAGGCTTATATTTGCGAATACCTTACAGTCTAACTTACATTATATTATGCATACCTTAAAATGAACATAATTTCGTAAGTATTATGTAAGTATGTTTATAAACTCTTTTTGCACATAAACAATTACAAGACATAATTTGCATCGTATAGTAAATGTACATAGGTGAACTTATCCCATATGGGATCTCTTCCAGTTAACCTTGGAGAAACATGAGTAAGGATAATGCAAAGGAACATGGGGGAGTTATGGTGATTTCTAATTGATAGAAAGTATATTAAAGTATATTGATGCACTAAACTTCAAAATCGATTGTTAAAAATATTTCGTGTTAAATATCATTTCTGAATATTGATATTGTTGCCAGCATTAAAAACACCGTGATTAATAGTCGTTCACACGCAACAAATAAGTTTCGCATTGTCTGCTGGCAACTTAGCAATATTTAGAAACTTTATGGGTATATGGCTTTATATTGACTTGTTATTGTCCTAGTACTTTTATTATATTAGTGTTACTTCAATTTTGTTCTGAATCATTGTTTTGTTACCTTTACCAAAAACATAGGTACACAGAAAGTCCGCATTTCTCGAGTGGTTTTACCTTTACGTAGTTACTAGTGGGATTATACATATCATTTATTCATGTAACGAGCCGGTTTAGCCCAAGTTACTTACTTGCGTATCCCCAGGGATTAGCAGTTCTATTACACGTTGTGGTTGTGACCTACAAACAACAAGTAAACCTCGTTCGAAGTCGCTATTTATATAATAAACTCTTTGGTGTTACGACCCTCTAAAGAGAAAATGTAACCATCTCTTAAAATATTACCTACTATTTTGAGAGGGGGCCGCAGTTTCCAACGTAACTTTAACGGGATAGATTGTAATAATAATAAAAGCGTATAGGTGCCTAATTAGTCTCAACTCTTACGGGCATTCATTCCTGGATAAAAAAGTTCTGAGAAATAAAGGCTTTGTTTGCTTGACCTTGAGCTTGACATGTGTACACAATGCGTGGGGATTTGTTACGGACAGTAGCAAAGCCCGTGATAACTTGCCCATAATAATAATGCTTACGTTCCGATTTTTATATACATATATTCATAAAGATATTAAACAATTTAAATTGAAAATATATTCTTACAAAATCTCGCACTATTGAGAATGTATGTGAAACTACCATCTTGTTATTCCATTGAGCTGGTATGATGTTGGAGGCTGGAGGCGGCCATAGGAATTTAATAATAACTAATGGTAGGTACAAACCACAGATGTAGTGAATAATCAGACGACATAATATTGGCGGGAAAGGTTTGTATTCATCTTGCTTCCTCAGTTAGTTTTTACCCGTAAAGCAAATTGAGCAATAATGCGGAATACGAACTTATTGGACCAAATGCGATGTCGTATGAATTTGCACTAAATATTTAGAGTTAAAACTCATTTCACTTTTCTATTACTAATGTAAGTTATCTTGGAAACAAGTACAGTTTGCAAAAAGGCGTGTCAAAAAGATCCTTTTTTTATTAAATTACCCATTTTTACGTATGTTTTATTCTTTTCAGGTAAAAATCTGGAGTTTGTTCACCACGCTTTTATAAGTGAAATTTGGAGAAGGCTAAGTATTCAAAGGGCACAAGAGAAATCGTCACAGATACAGAAATTCAAATGCTGGAAATTTGAGACCTAAATAATTCAACTTTCAATATACCTGAGTACCGCAGCTATCCAATTCAGATTCTTTTAAATTTATGGATCCTGAAATTGCTAGAGTTGAGCGGGGTGCAGCCAATGTAAATGCAGACTAAGATCTTGGAGCGGGTAATTGTTCAAAGAGTTCAAACTAGTTTCAGGTTATACATTATGTGTCCAATCTATGCATTATTACAAAGTTTGACATTTTATTATGCCTCAGTCAAAAGAAGTCTTTTGTTCATCTATTTATGTAAAATTGTACTAGGTATGTCATGAGACTATGGCAATCAGTTTCTCAAATACAAACTGCCTCTTAGGCTGATATTTTAATTTAATGTGTAGTCTCTGCTGGTAGTAAATATACCGTGTTCGCTTTCTCTATTAATTATTTCGGTCCAATTTGCACTCCAGCTAGCACTTGCCACGGTCGATAAAGTTAGTATTAGATTCATTATATTTAAGTTTCACTATACCACTGCTCCTACACGGGGCTACCATTAATGACTTTGATTGATTGTTCTTTGTGTCCTGTTCTGTGTTTTGCAAGATTAAAAACCATTCCTAAGCATCAAAGGTTATTTTTTTAAAGGATCAGCAAATGATCGATGACAAATCGTAACACAGCCGTTTGCTAGAAAACTTTGATAGTGATTTGGGAGAATTTTGTTATTATGTCAGGGCTGAGCCGTAAGGTTTTACCGTGTAGAATTACGGTAAAACCTTATTGGCGTGTTATAGTATTGTCGACGTTTTGTTAGCTCGTTTTTAGGGTTCCCTTAGTTTTGCCATGTCCTTCCGTCCGCAGCCTAGTTCAGAGACTCTTAGTACTAGAAAGCTGTAATTTGGCATTAATATGCATATTAGTCACGCCAACAAAGTGGTATATTTTTTTTTCTCTTTTATAAACTAGGGAATCTCCCCTACACGTCACGTGGGGATGTATTTTTTTTCTCGTCTACCCTATAGTCTGGGGTGTCGTTGGATAGGTCTTTCAAAAACATTACGGGTCTGTAAACACAATGAATGAAATATTAAGCTTTAAAGCGCTAATTTTTGTTAGATTCAAGTGAAAGAACATAATATAATGATTTTTAAAGGAAAACTATCAACACTAAGTAGACAACATTAGTTCTTGAGATAAAGGCGATTAAAAGCTTTATACCAACTAAAATCATATAAGACGGCACCAATTGACTTTAAATAGAAAAATTGTGATTACTTGTTGATTTCTATGTTTGTAGTACTTAACGGCTTCGGAACCCTATACTGAGCATGCTATTGCCCAGTTTCTCATGACAGTCATGACAGTCATGGCGACCGAGTTAAAACAATACCATAGATAGTATAACGTCAAATACATATCACATCTGTGCTGCGATTCTTCACGGTAATAACGATATCGTTTTTGACGTGTTTCCGTATTGTCAATATTTTGATAACTCTTATGTCATTTACAATAATGGCAACTGTGACATAAACGATTCTAATACACGTCAAACGCGATATCGTTACAATGCAGTAGAATAGAGGCCCAAACAATGTTCATTGAAAACGGTTAGATTTTTGTCCAAAGCAACTTTGTTTAAATATGCCCAAAATTACTTTAAAAATTGGACAAGGTACATATAAGATACCAGCGTTTGACTGCGGCTTCGTTTACGTATCATTTACCGAAATTCTTTCGATAACTATTAAAACCTCAACATCTTTTTATAATAACTTATAATTTACCTATGTAAAATAAAACTGGATGTTGCCAACGTATATGTCGATTATGTACAAATAAGTGGAATAGGTAGAATGCGGTTACAATTATGTATTTCCTGAGAAAGAGTGCATTTTCCGGGGCGAAAGGTATAGGTACTAATATTCATCCTTGGGTGTCAAAGCACTCGTTTGCCAACCTAAAGTGAAATCTTTTTAACATATCACTTTTGTTAGCATAAAAGTGCGAACATGTTTTTCATGCTTTTAAATACACATTTATTTATAATTGGCCCTGCACTCTAAGTAAAGAAAAAGGGTCGTTTTATTTTTAAATATGCAAAAATATGTTTGACGACACGTTGACCTAGTTGGGAGTGACCCTGCCTCTGAAGCCAGCGGGTCCTGCGGGTTCAAATCCCGGTAAGGGCAGATATTTGTGTGATGAGCGTGAATATGTGTTCCTGAGTCTTGGATGTTTTCTACGTATTTAAGTATGTATTTATATATACAAGTATGTTTATCGTTGTCTAGTACCCATAGTACAAGCCTAGAGCTTAGTTTGGGACTAGGTAAATTTGTGTGAGATTGTCCCCTGAGATTTATTTATTTATTTATAAATAATGCATTATCAATAAAAAAAAATCGAAATGCATTTTATTTTTCGCTATATCGAAAGTTATTTGGCAACGGTTAATCAACAAACAGTCGATTTTTTTGGATATTTTGTTTTTTTCAAAACACCTCCATTCAAAATTGGCAACGTAATTGTACCTCATTCATCCCATCAACATCGTTGTCGACGTTTTGCTTTATGCGTTAATTTTATTATTCGCCGGCATATGCATAAAAAGTTGTCAGTGTAAAACCGAATTGGCGTAGTCGCTCGGTACGCTAGCAACCACGAGGGAAGCACGCGGCCGCGGAGAGCGCATGCGTCGAGCGCATACGATACCCTACCCGCCCATTGGAAGCCCCGGGTCCAGACAAAGAGGGGGTGGGAGCCCCCCACCTGCCCGAACTTTGCTGCCTGCACGCCACGATATTAAAACCTGCCGTATTTCACGGGATCCGAGTGTCACTGCTCTTGATAATTAAGCGTATAGCCACGTGAGAAATTGGATTTTATGCAAATCTCTTCCGCGTCATATTGTATTAGATTAGACTCGGCGAGAAGGTGGGACATGGCAATTTTTAAATTATGTTATTTTTCAACGCTACTTAAGTACGAATAACAACAAGTTTTCACTTTTTGTACATCTATACTAATATTATATGTGAAAGTAACTCTGTTTGTTACGCTTTCACGGATATAACGCTCAACCGATTTAGATAAAATTTGGCAGGGACATAGTTTGAGTCCCGGGGAATGACAAAGGGTAGTTCCTACTTCAAGAAACTGTTGTTACATTAAACCGAGCTTAAGTCTTATTATTAGGTTAAGAAATTTAATTTGGAAAGTAACAATTGTGTCGACACTTACCGTACTTATACAAAGAAGCGGTTTTTATCTTGGCAGCAGCGGATCTTATCAATGGGCGCTGGCGCACAGCCAAGCGACGGCATAAGGGTGCTCCGGCGGTGAACCCGCCTATCGGACATTCCTAACCAGACATTTTGCATTTTTAGCGTCTGTCCAAATCACTATCCACTATTGATATAACTGTGAAAATGTCTACAGTGTGTAAATGGTATACGGGCGTTTATTAAAACTGGACATAGATTAAGACTCTACTAATCATTAACAGAAAGAATTATTTTGATTACGCTAACGTATACACCGTTATTAATTTTTGAACATACTATCGACCCGCAATGTACATCGAAGTCCATCTGTCAGGTAAGTACGTAAAGTTTACTTGTGAAAATGTGTATTTCGGCTTAAGTAGCCTCAGCTTTAATAATACTTAACTTTGAAACGTCATTAATTGAGTTTTTAATTCATTGCATTTTTCGTTATACATTGCGTGTTAAATTATTTTGTATGGTTATTTTTTTTAATTTAATTTTAACAAAAGCTGCCTAAATGTGCTCAGTAGGGGTTGTACTAACCACAGTTAAAAGGAACGCCCGTATACCATTTACACACTGTAGGTATATTATGTTTTTACATTGACTATGATATTGCAAAAATATAAGACGAGTTTAACATTGCTGCTTGGCTGTACATACTAGGAAATAGCGGTCGAAGAAACGAGCCCACATGAACAAGGTTGTGTCGTGAGCAGCCGGTAGTAGAAACTACAATGTTCGTGAAAAATTGTAACTTACAATGCAGTATTCTAAAATAAATTCATTTCGTTGTAAAGACTTATAAACCGAGCGCAATCAAAGTCAAAGTTACAAGCACCTATAAATGTAGAAAAGCTACTAGCAGTCGTGTCGCTTTACACGTACATTGTAAAGCTAGGGAAACAACTATGATACAACCAGCATTTAGATTATATTACGGCGATAAACTGTTTGTATAAAACCCAAGTTTGCTTGAACACAAACTAAACCCGAGCGAATAACGTAAGTCTCGTACGTACGTTACATACGTTGTTATTTTTGGCAATCGTCCAGTTTTCTCTAACTAGTAACTACCTACGTGTACAATGCACCCCCGGCGGCCGTTCGCCTCGCTGTTGTCAAAGAAACCATGTGAATAATGTATTTAGTTTTCGTAATAAATCGAGTCACAAATTTATTTTATTACGGGACGAATATATGAGTAAGTAGATCACAGAGCGATAAAGTACAGTCAAGGACTTTAATTGCTATGCCACTATGGAACCCTGTCATAATGACAGCGTCAAACCACATGAAAAAAAAGCTATTCATGATTAACGCGGTATTATCAGTCCTTGACTGTACTCGTTTTACATGATTATTGTTTATTGTGATTACGAGTATTGGGCGTTTTTCAAAAAAAGTGTACATCGATAAGGTCAAAAATTAAGAAAATGTAACTTTTCCATTTCGTCACGGAAATTAGCCGTAGGTACATTTTGATACGTTAAAGTTTCTTATTTTTGTCTCTAACGATGTACACTTCTTTTGAAAAACGAATTTTTACAAGCAAAGAGCACAGCAATTATTTAATAAGTATAAAATTTCCAGTAATACTAATGGAAAAGTGGAGTATATTTCATGAATCAGTTAAATACTTTTCAGGAAATTGTAATGTGTGACCGTTGACGCTATTTAACTAGTTGTCTTGTTTTTATTTGTGTTTATAGTATGCACTATGCTAATTAAAAAGCTTACAATGGGGCTAACTGTTAGGGTCGACGTACAATGCGCGTGAAACAGGCCCGAGACTAGAGCCGTTGAGTAGGATTACACCAAACGGCGGATTTATATTGCGGATTTACGGAAATCCCGGCGGACAAAAAGGATAGGATATTAGACGCAATGTTTGATAATAGCGTTATTTGTACGCTGTGGCCATAAGCTTTCAGCCATTTGATACACTTTAACATACACTTAAAGTTAAGTGGGTTATGACGAAGGAAAACCTTAATATTGTATTCTGTGACGAGTTCTCTTTAGCTGTCCTTATGATTATGTACATATAATATAAAATAGATTGTATAATGCACGCGTATATTATTCAAATTACCTTGATTTATATGTTTATTATAGCTTTCTCTGGTGATGGTTTATAAATGTGAAATGTTTTTCTTTTTCATGCAACTAACCCAACAGTGGCATTAAAATGTAAGTATTTTCCACCACTTCTTATCTTGTCCTAAATATCAATTTTGTGTGAAAGCAAGTCAGACCATTTACTCTAGATTTTATCTTGTAAATTTTATATTTTGTGTGCTTACAAGTCACTATTTAAAAAAAGAAGTTTTAAAATCTATCCACATTTGACGGATTAATCGCGGAACAAACACGCAAAACAAACATACAGTCGAATTGATAACGTGCTCCTTTTTTGAAGTCTGTTAAAAATAGTAACAACACCAACAAGTACCAACGTCCCACTGAAACGTTTATGTAAGCAAAACAAAGGATGTTAAAAATGAAATGAAGTCGGAACGTAACGACGGCTAAGCATTCCGCGGTGTTCTGCGATAAGCGGAAAGAGTATCAGTGCTCTATGAGCCGAGCAGCGCCCAGCCGGCGACAAAGGGGACATTTACATAGTGTCCTCTGCCATTGGCATGCGCGCTTTCACACAGCCAAACGCCATTTCAACTGCCTTTACGACACTAGGACAGTTTTCACGTAAATTCTATAACGCCTCAAACGTTTTCATGTTTAGATAGGGCCGGCGTCAACACTTCAGATTGCTCCCCGCCTTTATAATTTCCTGCTTAAATAAACTTCCGGGCTCCCTGCTCTAAACAACGCGCTCACACAAGTTATTCGTTGCGTTTGAAGTCTTTGTTAAGCTATATCTCAACTACAACCAAACTTATGAAATAGGTATTTATTAAATTTAATGTTATACACTTTGTAATGGGAATCTTTGTATGCTGTAAGAGTATATTGTGCAGACAAGTACCTATTTAAAAGCTGGAATTATGTGTTTCCAGACACGGACAACCAGCGCGTGATCATCCACGTGAAGGATGTCAACGACGAGCCTCCCTACTTCATCAACCGGCCTCTGCCGATGCAGACCGTGGTCCAGCTCAACGCTGCTCCCAACACGCCAGTCTTCACCCTCCAGGCTCGAGACCCTGACACAGATCACAACATACACTACTTCATAGTGAGGGACAGAACCGGGGGGAGGTTCGAGGTCGACGAGCGATCAGGCGTGGTCCGCACCAGAGGAACCGACGCATTCCAGCTAGATATGGAATACGTTCTGTATGTGAAAGCGGAAGACCAGGTACATATTTTTGGTTTTTACTTCGTTCTTCTTCTTTCTTTGCCCCCGCGGCGACTTGAACAGCTACTACCGCGGGGATATGGCGTTTCCACGTGAAGTGATTTCGCCAGTGTCAAGTATATATAATTATAAATCAATATAGCAATAAAACACAATCCAATCTTCTCTAGGAAGATTGGGGGCAACGTTGTACGGTGATTTGTAGGTCAGAGGTCAAGATAGTTTTAACCTCTGCACCACTGCGAGTCCACTTGAAACGAGAAGAAAGATGCCAGATACACGAAATAAGTCCAAGTCTTCAATCACTGTGCGACACAAAGGCATAAAAAGTACAAATCACTATCAGAAAAGAACTTTGAACACCTAATTACCCAAAAATTAAAGTCTAAAACAAATCACACGTCCGCCATCTTTTAACGTTGCAAATGGCCCCTTTACTTCGTTTAATACTTTCTTTTGCTCTTTGACATGTCTCATGTCAGTAGTAAAGCTAATCATAATCTGTGGGCCCAACATGCTGCCACGAGAACTAGTGTCAAATACGTAAACGGGAACTAGTGCCAAATATTATTATGAAATTACTAAAAATAACAGCCACCCAGGTCGTAAGTTGCTTAGTAATAAAGGATTCAAGTCACCCACACTGGGCTGGGATTCTACACGGTAATAACGATATCATATTTGACGTGTTTCCGTATTGTAAACTTTTGATAACTCTTATGTCATTTACAATAATGGCGACTGTGACATAAACGATTCTTAAACGTGTCAAACACGATATCGTTTTAACGCACCTGAATGAGGCCCGAGGGACAATACGGAAACAGGTCAAAAACGATATCCTTATTACCTTGTAGAATTCCAGCCCTGTTCAGATATTTTTAGGGCTTAGTAAAAAATAACAAATTTAATACATGTTATTTCAGTACGTAGTTTAGTTTCGTAGCCAATCTACATGATTTGAAGCCTACGAACGCTCACTACACTGCTACGCGCTACGCCGCCGTAGCATTTGCAAACATTTCAACCAACGTTTCCACGAAACTAACCTACGTGAGAGGTTCAATAAATATTGAAAACGTACCATTGGCCGGCCTACATCAATAAGAATATGCTTTGATGTGTATTTATTTAATAATACTACGATCACATTTCGAAATTAATCTCTCAAAATACAAAAATAGGTAGGTGTATTGTAAGGTTCGGTCATAGAAAATCTCATTATACTTATCCGAATTAGATGTTTGTTTGTGTAGTCCATTCGCTTAGACATTGTCGTCGCTTTTGTATCGCGCCGCCTTGGCACGTGCCGCCTTTTGTCAGAGGATGCCGCCGCGTAAACAAAGAATGCGAGCGGCGCACTCGCAAGTAAATTTGGCAATTTACATCAAATTAAATACGTATTTTGTTACAATAACCACAAGTGCGTGCGGGTGTAGCGATACTATTTAAGCGAATGGACTATATGTATGTATATGTTTAATTACCTATAGTTATGAATCGTTCCTGTTTAAATATTTTTTATCAAACTAGTGTTCTTGTTAAATCGAAAATAAAGCAAATGCAATGCCAAGCGATAGCTGATAAAGATGTTTTTATCTTAGGTGAAAAATACTGGGGAACTATTAAAGCAGAGCAGACCTTCTTAGAGCAGAGCCAGAATTATCGATCAGAAAAAGATTACTCATTTGCAATCGAGCAACCTAAGTTAAATATAATATGTAAAGATATCCACATCTCAGAATATTAAAATATTTGCCTAAATACATTCCCCAATCTATTCAAATGTTTGTGGAAAGCGTACTTGGGAATATGTGTATGTTGCCATATACATATACCTAATGAACGAGTTGCCCTCAGATACACGTTTAACATTATGAAAGCTGCCTACATGGAACTTAATAATAAAAAGCCGGTTAAGTGCGATTAAGACTCGCGCACCGAGGGTTCCGTACAAAATTCTAAGAATTTAAAATTGCATTGAGGGACAAACTTGACTTTGCCGTTGAATAACTTTTGTTTTCATACATCGACATAGGTCGTGGGTAGTTTACCAAATGGACATAAATTTGCAATCGCGAAAAATATTTTTGCTGTCATGGAGTAATAAATTAACGTTTCTCGGTTTATATCCTTGTGCTAAGGACCTTTCCTTTTTGCCCAATTTCAGGATTCTAGTTCTATGAGAAGTTTAAATTTGGCATAGACGGTAGTATCTTTTTTACGTTAACTTAGTAATTTAATTTTTTTAACAGCTTCAAGGGACTGTAGACCTGGACCTCTATTCTACTGCGTTATAACGATATCGCGTTTGACGTGGTTTAGAATCGTTTATGATATGAATTGGCCGCCATTATCTCAATGCTGACATAAATGTTATCAAAACGTTGACAATACGATAACGCGCGTTTTACCGTCTACAATCTCGGCCCTGAATATATGGTTTTCATTTCAACTTGATACCACCACGCGTTCCCGAGATACAGGGACTTGAAAGACAGACAGACGGACGGACGAACGGAAGGAAAACAAAGAGATCCTATAAGGGTTCCGTTTTTTTGTGGTACGGAAACCTAAAAAAGCATGCTTAATGAAAATGAATAATAATAGCGGCAGATAAACTCTGTGTAGTTTGCACCCGCTGCCAAAAAAAGTTCACGTGATGTCGTATTGTTTTTAACTAGGCCGCCAAAGGATCTTACGTAACGCTGACAATACTATAATATGTCAAAAACAATATGGTTTTACCTAGTAGAATAGAGCCTCAGAACAGCAAACAAAGATCGATGATTTGATTTATTTCGATGGCAAATAAGTAATAAGATTGTTTTCCGACAGATAATTCTGGCTCTGCTCTGCGCAGGCATTGTGCGGTCTTTGTCTTTACAAGACGATATTGTTTTCAGAATTTTGCAGAGGAGTCGTTTAATCTAATAGAGAACATGCATATTTTTTTTTCTTACGCTCTCTGGGAAGTGCTATGAAAGAGAGTAATAATTGTATACGCAAAATAATTGGCATGTATTTTTTTCATAAGATGTGAAGCTTTACAAAAGGCATAGTTCAGACCCCCTGCAAAAACACTATACAAAATGGACGACAGGAATGAAGTCAGCTGTTTTTCCGTTTAAAATATAAGGACCTTGTAAATAAATTTGCATATATTTCGTAAATTCCTATGTTTAAGCCGATATCGTTAGATTAAAATATTACGAAAATAAAATGACAATGCTGAAGAAACAATCTAAACATTAAAAGAAGTTTTAAAATTTTAACAAGTTTTGATATAAAATCTTAATAAACGGGTCAAAACTTTTTGCATTTTCTCCTTAATCGTATCAATGAAACTCAATTGTGATTTTCATGCATGTTCTCTATTGTAATTGTTGTTATGTTCTTGTACGTAATTCCAGAGCGGACGAGTAGACGAGCGACGGTTCCAGTCCACGCCGGAAGAACGGCTGAGCATCGTGGGCGGCAAACGAGCCCCGCAGTTCTACCTGCCCAGCTACGAGGCCGAGATCGCCGAGAACCAGAAAAAGGACTCTGAGTAAGTTTTTCATAGTATTATGAAGAGTTACATCCGGGAACATGCCAGGCCAAAAGGAAAAGTGTGGCCTATAATTTTTCCGAAATCCTGGGAAAATAGGGAAAGGAACAAATTATAAATAAATTAATATCGGGTACAATCACACACAAATTGGCCTTGTCTCAATTTAAGGTTTAAGCTTGTACTATGAGTATCTACTAGGCAACGATAAACAGTTACAGAAATAAATCGATACTTCTATACTAATGTTATAAATGTGAGAGGAACTCTACCTATACGCTTTCACGGATAAACCGCTGAACTGATTTAGATGGTATGGAGATAGTTTGAGTCCTGAGGAAGGAGATAAGGTAATTTTTATCTCGAAAAGTTGGACGGATCCCGAGGGAATAGCGATAAACGAGTTCTGCCCTTACCGGGATTAGACCACGGGACCGCTAGCTTCATAGGCAGGGTTACTATCAACTAGTCTACTATATGTGTATTAATTAAACAATGGTTTCCTTTAGCACTTGCCAACTTGCTTTAGGAACACATATCGTTGCTTCCCAAGAATAGTGACACAAAGCGAAATAGGTTAATTTTGAGTAATTGATACAGATCGACTAGAAATATTATTTATAATCGATCTGTATCAATAACTCAAAATTAACCTATTTCACTTTGTGTCACTATTCTTGGGAAGCAACGATATGGAGTTGGAAGCACGGATAATCAAACGAAATGACCATAGGTACGAAATAGGTATCACACATGAATGAACCAACTACTATTTGACAAACAACTTTTTTTTTTAGTTATTATTTCAATTTTAAATTAATATGGAGGTATTGAATGTGGTTTAACGGGTCACCTTTCCCGAAGTCCCTGTCCTGTCATAAAATCTAATTTAGTATTGTTTCGTGTAAGTAATTTATGATACTTTGTGTCATAGTGATTGATAGATAGGTATACATATGTGTATATATATTATAGATAAAGAAATCTGCATTATCTTAATCTCCAGCAATGAGGCACATGTGCCTCATGGACGTATGAGTAAAATCACGCATGAGGCACATGTGCCTCATGGGACAGCGAACCTGTTAAGTAGCTTTTGCCCCCGATGTTTGTTAATTCCACCGGAAACTTACCAAATTTCCGGGATGAAAAGTAACCTATGTGTTAATCCAGAGTATAAGCTATCTCCAGTTTAAATTGCATCCAAATCCGTCCAGCCGTTGCAGCGCGAAGGAGTAACAAAGTAACATACAAACTTTTGCATTACCAATATTAGTTTTACTATAGGATAGTATATGACTAAGGAGAAACGATGTTTTGTTTACAATTTATAAGCTCGCCTTTTTGTATAGATAAATAATTAAGGTATGTTTACAAATTGAATATTTATTTAATATTAAATATTATCTTTCATGAACCCAGGTAAAAAAAGGCTAGGTGTAAAATGTTGTGATCAAAATTTATACGAGGTCGATGACCAAAACAAATCGGGGAGGCATCTTTATCACACCAATTGACATGTGCTCTAAATAAAGCAATTCTACAAAGGCCAGACGCGGTCAATTTCATTCTAGGGTGGTGTAACAATTAACCCCACTCAAAGGCGTATCCTAACTTTCTGATATTTTACTGTCTCTATTAATTGGTTAATTTGTTATCTATATTAATATGAGTGTTTAGCGTAGTTGATAGTAATCCTACTTAACTACAAAACTAGCGGTACGGGTTAAATTCCGGAGGCAAGTTTGAGTATTTCGTTCCTAAATCTTGAAGGTTTTGTGTAATTAAGTATGAAATTTTCTTTATTAGTTTGTTTATCGTTATCTAGTGAGCCTAAGTTACGAGCTAAATTAGAGCTTAGTTTTAGGACTAGGTAAATTTGTGTGAGATTGACCCTAATATTTAAGTATGATAAATTATAATGTTTCCATCGATTCATCACATCACGCCTTTATTCCCAGAGTGGGGTAGGCAGAGCTACAGAAATACCATTAACTCTAAAAAAGACTTCTTGGTAATTCTGTAACCACATTTTGCATAATCAGGCTAAGATAGTGACCAGTGTATTTAGTGACAGGTTTCAAGGCCATCGCCTAACAATACTACAAGCCCTTATTCCCAGTCGCTTATCTTACGACATCCACGGGAAGATATGGAGTGGCACTATTCTAACCAGGCAACCACAGGGGAGTGAGAATGTTTGACTTTGTGTCCCGGGTTCGCACCATGCAGATTTTTAAATTTCGCTTATATTTGGCACTAAATCGTAGTCTAACATAAGCCAAGAAAGAAGTGGGCTGCGACCCTTCTGCTCCGTTTAAGCGTTATAATCTATACTTCAATACTAATATTATAAATGTGAAAGTAACTCTGTCTGTCTGTAAGTACGTTTTCTCGGATGCATCTGAACCGATTTAGATGTTATTTAGTAGAGACATAGTTTGAGTCCCGTGAAAGGACATAGGGTACTATTATCCCAAAAAAAAATACGGATCCTGAGAGAGTAGCGATAAACGAGGGAGTCACGGCAAACGGCTAGTATAAAATAAAATAAATGAACCCACGTTCCAATTTATATTTATAACTTTGCATCAAGATTTCACCGACGTCTTATGCTCAGAAGGCTAATCAAAATATAAGAATTAGAAAATTCTTAATTGTTCTTTTAATTTCAGCATAATATCGGTGAAAGCGAAGTCATTCGCTGACCGCGAAATCCGCTATACCCTGAAGGCGCAGGGCCAGGGCGCCGGCACCTTCAACATCGGACCCACGTCCGGCATCGTCAAGCTGGCGAAGGAGCTGGACTTCGAGGACCTGAGGCAGCCCCACGTGTACTCCCTGGTTGTCACTGCCACTGAAGATTCTGGAGGCTTCTCGACATCTGTCGAGGTAGTTATCAAATGTTTATTTACACTGACGGACTTATAAATTGCAAAATTTGTTGAAATTTGTTCAGTTTAATATAACGCAATGAAAGTAACATTTATAATTGAAATAGAATAATTACTGGTACTGGTAAAAATTGGTTTCTATAAATTTTACTTTTGACGATAGGTAAGCTTTTTTGCCACTTTCGGTCATCTTTTAGTTACCCTTTTACCAAAATCGGGTTTACATGTGTGCCAAGTGTCCGCTTATTGCGATAGCGGGAACTGGCTTAATTTACAAGATCTGACCTAAACGAAAAAGAAGTTAAACAAAACAACCTATCGCAAGTCCAACGTTTTTGTTTCGTACCAAATGAACTCACACCCCTAAAAACTTAAATGATTACTTACATAAAACATACACTTCTAACTCTTCTAAATTTTGCTAACGAAACACTTGGAAAACGAAAATTTGAACTAAGTATCGGTAACCATTACGAGTTTTACGACTGCATTCTGTCACACTGTGTCGTAACTTCAAACTAGACTAACACCCGTGTTTATAGACTAGAAAAGTAATTACTTGAGTACCTAATAGAAATGTCAAAACTCATACAAAAATCGTTACTTAAGTCATTAGGTACGGGTGTAGGTCTAGTCTAGACCTTATTCCAACGAAATTTATTACTCGTAGTTTTGTCATAATTATCTCTAGTCTGAAGTTATGGATATATACTGACTACCCCCTACCAAGCAAGTTTTCATTAGTTACGTTGCGTTTATCGTTTGCACTAAGATAAATAATTGGCCGTAAAATTGTGTTACTTTAGTTTCCTGAAGACATTGCGCTTGTTAGGCTAATACATTGTTTTTATGCAATAGTGCCACAGATCGAAAACTTAAATACAATTTGATTTAAAACTTTAAGTAAATTTCGTTCCGAATTAAAATGCAACAATGACTCATTTTGATTTGTGGCAGTCTTACATAAAAGCAGATGTTGTGTATTTCAATTTACAATATTCTAAAATATATGCTTATATCCAATGTTTTATGTCGTTACAGCTGACGATCCGCGTAACAGATGTTAATGACAACGCGCCAAAATTCGAGCTTCCAGACTACCAGGCACACAATGTCGACGAAGACATTCCGCTCGGCACCAGCATCCTCAAGGTCAAGGCTATGGACGCCGATTCTGGAAAAAACGCAGAAATTGAATACTTAGTTTCAGGTAATCTTCATCTATTTTCTTACTAGCGACCCGCCAGCGGCTTCGCCCGGTGCATTGTTTTTTTCTTGACAATATTAATTTTAATGTTTGTATATATTATATATTTAATAAAAAGTATAAGTACCTCCCAGAACATGTGTACAAAGTTTCATGATAGTTCGTCAAGTAGTTTTTGCGTGAAAGCGTAACAAACATCCACGCTTTCACATTTATAATATTAGTTAGGAAGTAGGTAAGGATAAAAAGCACTGAAAAAAATCTGGGATCAAAACTATCCTATATCCTTCCCCAGGACTCAAAATATCTCCATTCCGAATTGAATCTCAATATGTTTAGTTAGTTTAAGCGTGAAGAGGTAATGGGCAGACAGATGGAAAAGGATTTTGGGGAGGGGAGGGTGGTGAAGTCAATCCGGGTTTTACGCTACTCGCGAGCTCAAGCCAGCTGTGTGGGACCCCGTTGGGGAAGGCCCCGCTTGTGACCTTTTGGCTGAGCAGCGTCTTCATGGGTCCGTGAGGATTGTCATCGTCGACGTCGAAGTTTTGTTACTAATCATTTTATTAAAACGGGCGCTAGTTGGCGGTCAAAGTCCTCTTTGTTGTTCGGTCGCTTGCAGTTTAATTTCACATTTTAACATTCAAAAAGTTATAAATTATTGGTATTCGTGTTTCTATGAAACATCATTAGGAATTTGTAAGCCATAATACCGCTTCAAATATGCGTAATATTTTAGCTTTCTATCATTTTAGTTTTTAAAAACGACTTTCTATTAGCATAACATTGCTTTATTTTGTTATAATAAACTGCCTATTCTCATGCTTTTGAATTTGAATAGATAAAAACCCTGATTATTTAACAATAAGACATGATTAACCAAACGGCGACATTTTTGACTATATACGGCCATTGAATGATCTCTGAAAGCGTCTTGAAGAAATACCTATAATTAAATTAATTCGATAATTTTAAAGGATTATTAATTCTCAAGCGTATTTTCACAAAATTTCAATAACGTAGTTCAATCCGGTAACCTTTTTCCATACAAAATTTTACCGCCCTTATAAGCAGAAATGCGTCATAAATAGTAGCTTAAAAATGATCAGGGTCGTTAAGATATTAATAAGAAATAGGTATATTTATATTTAATTTCACGTAAATCTGTCCTGCAGATTTTGAGTTAAAAGTGCACAAGATAGACAGACAGACCGACAAACCGACAAACAGACAACAATTCTAAAAATAATTGGAACGGTTTCAATATCATTGATGTAGTCTTTTCCCACTTGGTTTTTATTTTTATTTTGCACTTACAGAAACGACTCGGCTACAGACTTTATTTGTATAAATAGATAGATCGATTAAATTAAGAACTGCACTGCATGTTTATAGTTGTCGCTAAAGGTACTGAGGGGATGGTGCTTTGCACGCGACTTGAAACATTGTCTTTATGATTTTGAAGGTACCTCATCGTACCCCATGCTTTTTGAATTCATCGTACAGTGTTTAAAACAGTATATCAATGGCATTAACTTTAAACATTTAACTATTGTCTTACTGCAGAGTTTTCCAAGTAATCATAACCAATCATAGGACGACTCATTTTTATCTTTCTGGGAAATAAAACTTATTTATTTTCAGTAAGAACTGAGTATTGAATGATTCCACGAAAAACAACCATGTTTAGAGTTCATTTTTGTAATGTTTCAGATGATCACTTCACTGTTGATGCCAATGGCATCATCACTAACGCCAAGCAACTAGACGCAGACAACAACAATGCTTACTATGAATTTGTAGTGACTGCCAAGGACAAAGGAGAACCAGCTAAAACTGGAACAGCCACAGTTCGTGTTTATACTAAAAACAAAAATGACGAAGAACCTAAGTTCTCACAACAAGTGTACACGCCTAATGTAGACGAGAATGCTGGCCCAAACACATTGGTAACAACTGTTGTAGCGTCAGACAAAGATGGCGACAACGTAAGATTTGGATTTGTAGGCGGTGGTACGAGTTCTGGGCAATTTGTAATAGAAGAAATAACAGGTGTAATTCGGTTACACAATAAAGCAATATCATTGGACAGAGACAAATACGAACTGAACGTGACAGCTATGGATGACGGAGCCTGTTGTGTTAACGGGGACGCAACGATACATACTTCGACCGCCGTAGTTGTGGTTTTTATAACTGATGTCAATGACAACAAGCCTATATTTAAAGAGTGTCCAACTTATTATCCAAAGGTAGAAGAAGGAGCTCCGAATGGCAGTCCCGTGCTGAAGGTTCATGCTACGGACGAGGACAAAGGAGTTAACGGGCAAGTTAAATATTCAATAGTGCAGCAACCAAATCAGAAAGGTACTAAGTTTAACGTTGACGAAGAAACTGGGGAAGTATCTACCAACAAGGTGTTCGACAGAGAAGGAGACGATGGAAAGTTCGTGTCGGTAACGATAAAGGCTACGGATCAGGGTGACCCCTCATTGGAAGGTGTTTGTTCTTTTACTGTAGAGATAACCGATGTGAACGACAACCCGCCGCTTTTTGACAGACAAGTAAGTATATAGTTTTATATTCTTAGTTCCGCACAATAATTGCACGAAGTCACCAATATATCTGTGCATGAATCCCTGTCTACAAATACTTCAAGGGATTTCAAATCGTTATTTTATTATGTGTCTTGCAGAAATATGTGGAGAATGTTAAACAAGATGCTAGTATAGGCACAAACATTCTAAGAGTGTCGGCATCGGACGAGGATGCCGACAATAACGGCGCCATAGTTTACACTTTGAGCGCGCCGTACAATCCGGCGGATATCGAATATTTTGAGATCCAGCCTGAATCAGGCTGGATCATTTTAAAGAAGCCGTTAGACGTAAGTATGCAGTTGTTGACTTAGGATTTTAAAATACAGTATAAGTTTGTGATAAGAGTGATGGATGAATGAGATCGACTTAACTACAAAGTTTGGTGGATTAGTGCTACACCTACAAGCCGTAGGATTCAATTGGCACAAAACTTTTAAGTTGAAATGTAAATAGTTCTAAATTAACTGCTGCTGTACATTGCTGTGGAGAGCGGTTATCCTGGCTGGAGGAGTAGTTGTCCATTAAACGGCGCGGGCCCCCGCCGCCGCGCCGTCGGGGCTTGTTCTTCTTGCAGCACAATTAGTTTCAGTTGCCGCCAGCGCCGGCTCCGCACTAAATCTTCGTTAAGATTTATTTCCGCAGCACTATCTTGCATTCGACTCTCTTGCCGATAAAAATGACCTGTGTACAATACCTGAAACAGAGATAAGACTCCTGTAAATATGTTTTCACAATTAATACCTATGTTTAGTTCTAAAACATGTACAGTTTCTGTAAGAGCACTTCTGTATATTTCGCACAGACTAGATTTAATATTTATTTTATTATAAGTAACCGATTAATTCATTTGAGAAGCTTACGCTTTTAATAACCTTTCTGTATTATACGTACATGTTTTGTTACTAATATCCGAGTATTGCGGAGTTTTTACCGCGGTGGGTTCGACTCCCGTCGCCGCATCATCTGGGCCAGTAGACGACCACTCATGCTATCTATCTATCATATACATACATATCAATCCTCTGTTCATATATATATTATCATGATAATTACAAGTTTTTTACAGGGCGCCTGATTCTAAGTGATATATATTTTACATTGTTAGTATATAATCGAATACAACGATGGCCAGATTGCCCGTGGGCAGTTTGGCCATCGGCCAGTTGTGACATATTCCTTCTGTGAAAGGGGCAACGTTTCCACTCCCAAGTTGTACAGTGCGACAGTAACGTCCATCGTTTGTAATATATTCATTTCAATGAGTGTCGTTTCGTTGTAGTCGATACATACCGAGGTCACCAAACCGTTCTATGACAAACTGACCTATCCGCCATGTCTTGTATGCAGAGCTGCATGCATTTGCCTGCTTTATGTTCATTTATTTGTTTTATATTAGTTTAGTTTTACTGTAAAAGTAATTAATTATTTATATTGTACAGTTTGTCTTTTTCCTTAGTGTACAGAAGGATCTTGTAAAATGTTATAAATTTATGTTTCCAATTCTTTTCTTGCACCATCTAATATTGGCTACCAGGAATGATACTGTAATTCTGCTCGAATGTGTCTCTGCAAGTAGACGATTGACAGGTTATTGCGTTAAATTTTGAATAATTCTCTTCCTTTATTTTTATTTTGCTTCATGAATGTTCGTGCGATGGATGCGTGTATGTTAACTGTTTGTAGGAGATCAGCTAACGTTAATTCTTAAGTAGCCAATAGATTTATAATGAAAGAGATCGATACTTTAATTTATTTTTTATTCTTTTGGTTTCTTAGCGATGAGTACTTGTGTTGATATTGAGTTGTGTTCTGTTTTATTTGTCCCCGCTGACCTCTGACCCGTGTATCTGTAGCGGGACAGGTACCGCGTGCGCGTGCGCGCCTCCGACAGAGGCGAGCCGCCCTCCTCCGCAGACGTGGACGTTGAGTTAGACGTGGTAGACAGGAACAATAAGCCCCCCATCTGGGACATGTCCACGTATGGCCCCGTTCACATCAAAGAGAATGTCACAGTGGGTACCGTAGTGACCAGTGTGAAAGCCAGGTTGGTATAAGGCGCAGCGGGCTCCAGGGCCCGCCGCACCTCCACTCCTTAACACTACTAACGACGTGGTTTTGTCTGTTTCCATCGACTCTTTCCCCGCTAGCGAGAAACGTACAAGTTGGAGGCTATGGCTCAAGACAAGGGCTTCCCGCCCTTGTCCAGATCCGTGGAGGTCCAGATAGACGTAGTGGATCGCGCGAACAATCCCCCCGTGTGGGACCACGTGGTGTATGGCCCGATCTACATTCGAGAAAATTTACCCGTGGGTGCCAAAGTGGTGTCCGTGAAAGCAAGGTGCGTGTCTAACTGTTCGGCACGGGCACCGCACGCAGCCCCGTCACCTGCACGCCGTGTGCGGCGCCGCGGCCCAAACATGGCTTGCGCGACTCGCTAGCTTGCCGCCGCTTGCGATCGCATACCCCGCATCCTCTCATGCGTTTCTCTGTTTGAGACGATGCGGTACTGCGAATTGATAAGGGCTTCGAGTTAAACCGATACGGCTTGCGATGTTTGTGCGCTGTGCGCGTCTTCAACTATCGTTTTATTTGCCTCTCACTTGGTGATCTGACGACGATGTTACTTGTTTGTCCATGGGTTAATAATAAAGCATCATCACGAGTACACTCGATTTTGTCGTGATTCACCTGCGTGCAATTTAAAGGGCTCACTGCTTCCATGGAACCGGGATCACGAAACAAGAAACATTTGTTCAAAAATATTTTGGTGCAAACTTAGATTTATACAATATTGATGTTTTGGTAGAGCATAAAAATATTTTTAAACAAATGGTGAGAGGTGATGATTGGTACCTACGTATTGCGAACGTCCATGTCCATTGTAACTTGCATGTAGGCTGAGGCATCAGTGCATTATGGATTATGAATCATCTTTGTTGAATTTAGCTCTAATTTTACGACATTTCAGTTAAACGGTTGATTAAATAGCATGTCAGCTATAACTATTGTTCGAGGTAGAACGTAGACTTGAAGTAGGAATAATTGTAACTGTTTTTTTTGAGAAATTATTTTTAATTATCTTTTGTTAATGCTTATAAACGTTAGTGTTCAATAAGATTTCCAAAACATTTTCTTCGTGTCTGTTTTTTAAAATTTAATTAAAAAGCCAAAGCGTTTCAAGAAAAACTTTTTGTAACGAATAAATTTTGGAACTAAACTTTCCATTAATGACATGTTATAGGCATTCTAAGAAAGTTTTGTCCTTTTCTTAGTTGTTTCTTATTTTAATAGGTGTTGAAAGTTTTGATATAAGTAGATCGTGTAGCTGTTTTGAGATTCTGCTCTAGGATACTGCGTAGCCCTATCGAGGAGTTCGGTAGAACTGTAAGTACTAGTCGGTGGCTTCAATCATTTCGCCGGTTGTAAAGTTATATGAACTTTCATAGTGACCAACCTTTTAGTACAAATTAATTGTACAGAAATGATTTAGGCTGGTGGTTACCATAACAATTGGATTAAACATTTTCAAAATTTTATCATTATATTATGAGATTATGACATGTTAAAGTGAATGTGCATTCCTAAATGTTCCACGGGCTCTCTGTAGCTAATTGTTAGCCATTGCATTAATTTATTAGTTGACTTTATAGTGCATCAATCACATTGTTGGCCGCTGGCAAGTTCACGTCTGATGTCTATCTGTTCGTCCTAAACAACACATTTCACACTCACACAAATGAACAACATTACTATCACTAACTCACTTTACTAATACCATGACATAATATTACTTAATATATGAGTATTGAGAAATTCATCTACTTACAGTTATTTGTTGGTACTTTGTCCTTAGTTTAATATTTGGAATCTGAAAAAGACTCGTAAAAGATTAAGAAAGAATAATACTTTCAATACCCTTCTAAAAGATTCATGTCAGTGCATAAATTTTTTTGAACATGCCTACTGTTCATAAATTATTTAAGTACTGAAAAGTTCGTTATAATTAAAGGGCAATATTTAATTTTGATGTTTAGTTTGGTAAAAGGGAAGCCTTTTGGTTCTCAAGCATGATGTACCTTCTTCTTCTTCTTTAATTAATGGCGGTCCACCGCGATATTCCGCAGTGATTTCGCCAATGACAAGTGAGTAGGGTAAATCAATAAAGAGAATAAATAAAAAGTAAAAGCCGGACATTTTCCAATCGGCCATCTTCCCTCCCCGATGGTAACCGGAACCTCGGACCGTACTAAGGGTGGTCCAAAATTGACGCGAGATTTACCATAGTATGTTAGTATTTTTTTTGTACAAAATACGATATATTTGTAGATAAACAGGGATAAACAAAGGTGAATTTATCCATCAAAGAGATCTCTTTCCGCTTATTTTATATTTTATGATATCTGTAAACCGATTTGTGATAATATTATGTATGCCATACCATGTATTCGAATAAACTTCTGTAAATGAGTTTCTCAATTGACTTTCCTTAGCCTATACTAGTATTTGTAATTTGGACACGGTTTTTTTTGTCGATATGCTAAATTTTCCCATAATTAAATTGAGTTGAATTTAAGTACCTACTTACTAAAGTATTTATTTGTAAATGTTTAATTACTTAATAATCGTAGTATATACCATGTGGTTTCTTTTACTCTTGTTATCACAATTATCAAACAGGATTATTTTTTTTCCTGAGTTTTTACTGCAGGATTGTGAAAATACTGAAGAAATAAATCAAAGTTTTTATCATTTTTTTAGGTATTTTCTGGCTTCTTAAAACCGTGTCGTAGAGATCATACTTGACGTAATGTTAAGAGCCCTTATCATAACAGTAACTAAATTAATTAGTGTGCCTTCTGATATGCTTATCTACTTACAATGTTTTCAGATTTCAGACCATCAGGCTTACTAAGGGAGCTAGTAAAAACCGTAGATCACCTAGAATTATGATTATTAAATAATTGTTGATAAAATCTTTATCGCTTAGAAAATATTTAAATATGTTTGGGCTCTTAACAAATTGCTTATACATTTTACATTATTTTTTGGAAACCCTCTTTGTTATGTTCCATCAATACATTTGCTATAATTATTTGGTGTCGTCATGTGCGCCGATAGATATTCAGTGATCGTGTGAGTGCGTTATCGCTGGAACGTCCCATAACGTATTGTTGTTTTCAGCTCGGGCATCGAAAACAACCCAACCGTGTTTTACCGGTTGATGCCCGGATCAACCGCCCAGACTAACAAATTCCACACATTTTATTTGCAACAAAGAGCCGATAATGGATTTACCTGGGCGGACATAAAAGTTAATCATCCCTTGGACTATGAAAGCATCAAGGAATACAACCTCACCATACGAGTGGAGGTAGGCTCTTTGAACTACCTACCTATCATTTTATATTGTAGCAACCAGTTTTGACATATACGGCGGATAAATAACTCAATTTAGACTTCAAAGGATGAGCAAGATACTCATCTGTTAGATTTGTAAGTTGTTTAATTAGTCAGAGGTTTCGAATGAACACGCAATACTTTATCCCTTGACCTACAAACAACTTTAGGTACTTACCTCAGGTACTAAGTATAATTACATTGAGTTATTTATGTAAAGCCGTTTTCGATTTGTATTGGTATATACCTGGATGTTTATGTCTCTCTGTCTTTTCTATTTCTAATTGTAAAAATCACAGCAAACATAAGTGACTGGTCTGAACCAAACTAAAACTTACAATATTTCATAACTTTTATGAAAACGCCCTCTAGTTCTCACAAGGTGAACTTAAAGTGTTGCAAACCTCCTTAAGCTTGGTATCTTTGCGTTCATAATACGAAAGATGGCGCCCTAGCTGATAGTTTGTTCAATATTTATAGATGGCGCTGTAAGTAAAATAAGATAATCTAAATTACTTTTTGCTTTTAGAACAACGGCGCTCAACAACTGGCTTCAGAAGCGACGGTGTTTATCATGCTTGAAGACGTGAATGATGAAATACCCCTATTCACGGAACGAGAACAAGAGACTGTACTAGAGGGAGAGCCAATCGGGACGAAGGTGACACAAGTCAACGCAATCGACAAGGATGGCACGTTTCCAAATAACCAGGTAAGGCTGTTTTTATAACGGATGAAAGTTACCGTATCTTGTTAATCTTTACAGTGTCAAACAGAGGACAATTTTACGGCATTTCTATGAAGTATATTGCTAAAACTAAATTATTAAGATTTATAACTTACTTGCTAGCAAACGGGGTTTAAGGATAAATTATTTCATTATTGTATTATTGCGTGATTTCATGCACTCTAGAAATTGAGAGTTGTACGTGAATGTCCATCTGTGCGTGCATGTATGTTCTTTTTAGGGTTCCGTGCCCAAAAGGCTAAACGGAGCGCTATTGCTGACACTGCTGTCGGTCCTTGCATCCGTTCGTCCGTCCGTCTGTCCTTATGTCACTGGTCTCTAATATCGGAATAAATTAAAGACCTGAAATTTGGTATTTTATGTAAAATATTAACCCAAAACCAAATATTGAATCATTTTTGTTGTTTTTGACTAGGCCACCCATGTAATTTATTACTTCCTACTACCTTATTTTATTACGATACCTTTCTAGTTTAAACGAAAAACGCTTGCTCAAAAGACATTAAAATTTATTAAAATTTGGATTTTCATACAAAATTATCAAAATGTTACAGTTAAAATATTTATTCCAAACGTAAAGAGGTTTATTGAATAAAAAGCCTTAAAAGCATTTTTAACGTTAGACCAGGATTACTTACTAGTAAGTGCCAAAGTGCTTATATGCAAGTTCTTACAACAAAATAACTAGTATTTCGTTGCTATTAATATTAAACATGATACAAAATCGTATTAAATTTCACGAAAATAAAAATAAAGAGACATTTATTCGCAACAAAATAAAATTATATTACATAGATACAAAAAGAACAAGACTCCGAGAAATTGTCAGAAAAAAAATGTTCAGTGAATAATTTCCGGATACATCGGTTTTTGAATATTCGCAATCCGGATATGCATACTTTGAGCTCGTTGATCATCGCTTTATCGTTGACATAGAGAACTCAAAGTTCACATAGATTCGTTTTAAAATATAAGTAACCAAATTAGCGGGTGCCGTAAATTTGCTTTTTCCCATACTAACGTGGACTACCTACCCTAATACAAATAGGTACAATCACGCCGTCATTTCCAGAGTGGGGTAGGCAGAGCTACAGAAATACCAAAATCTCTAAAAAGCATTGTTTATAATTCTGTACCACATTTTGCACAATCAGGCCAAGAAGTTTAATAGGGTATTAGTTGGAAGCTCATCGCCTAACAGTGGACTATAAGCCCTTATTCCCTTACGGCCGAACCCTATATTTAGACAGATAGCCTTACTTTGGATTAAAATTTGTCACATTTTATATGCATTTTTTTTGCCTGACTATGCAAAATGTGGTTACAGAATTATCAACAAGTTTAGAGTTGTTGGTATTCTGTTGCTCTGCCTACCCCACTCTGGGAATAAAGTCGTGACGTTATGTATGTATGTACATTTTATATGTGCAAATGTCAAATTCCAACCCGAATCCTTGCCGTAAGCCTTGTCTATCCGCGGTTTGAATATAGGGTTCGGCCGTTAGTCGCCTCTTACGACCTCCACGGAAAAACTTGGAGTGGCACTATTCTAATCCGGCAACCTCGCGGGAAAAAAATTACATATTTGACGTAAAACGTGTATATATTTTTGTTAGATAGTTGCGTCAAAAAAAAATGGTGGATATAAAATATGCAATATATATAATTAATAAGTCAGTGAATAACAAAACTGATTAATATCAACCTGTACATATAATAAATTAACATCCGATAAAATGAAACCTGCATTAACTGTGTTTTTTGGTAAATAAATATATTTTGTTTTTGTTTGTTTGAAATATAATAGTACCAAGTTAATAATAGTAGTTTATGCAACTGTATCTTAATAAGGGCCATTGAGACACGAGTGCGAGTTTATGACATGAGGCGAAGCCGAAGTGTCTCAATGGCTGATTATGAATAGTTGCATACATTACTTTTTCTATGAGCTCAAAGGGATATGTACCTACAAGTAGCACAATTTTTTTTGCCCAGGTATAATGGGCGGAATCGTAAAATAAAACATGTACAATATACCAATGTATAGGACCTTTTTCGATTTTAAAGGTAGCAAATTACTGCTCATTTCCATTGCCGCCTGTTTTATTTCTGGCGGCGTCAACATTTCCGCATCACTTAATTCGCCAAAGTCACACATTCTCACACATAAAAAGTGATTAACTCTCTTCTTTCTTTTAACTTTCAAGAACTTCATGCAAAAGCAAAACAAAACAAATTCCAGCTATTTTGAAACGTTTGTTTTTTTTACTACAGAACACCTTAGAAAAGACCCGGGAACTTTAGGTCATTCAGCCAAATTAAAAAATGTTAAAATACTATTTTTTTATAATAACTCTTAAATTCACTTATTGTCCGTTATGTAAGTATTAATTATTTAATAATTGTTTGTGTATACATATTATAATTAATCTATAAAGTCGATTTTACAATAATTGAGTAAATAAAATAGTAGCAGCTGTTGATAATATACGGTGAACTTTTTTTTTAAACAATAATTCACGCCATTTGCAATGCGAAAAAGAACTTTGTGAAACGTTTCACAATGAAATGTCAACGTTCCGATCACACAAGGCACCTCATTGGATTACCGATAGCGGTATTGTTAGCAGCACATTGTACTACGCGAGTAGAAAAAATATATTTTTAAACAGATATCGGCTAATCTTGCATTAGACATCGTCGGACATGCTCACACATACATAACATCACGCCTTCATTCCTAGAGCGGGGTAGGCAGAGCTACAGAAATACCAACAACTGTTAAAAGACATGTTGATTCAGTAACCGCATTTTGCACAAGTTGGTAATATGATTACCATTGTATTAGTGACAGGTTGCAAGTCTATCGCCTAACAGTACTACAAGCCCTTAAACCCTTGGTCGCCTCTTACGATATCCACGGGAAGACATAGGGTGGCACTGTTCTAACCCGGAAACCACACGGGGTCAAAGACATTCCCAAATACCTATCTACGGGTTAATCTGTCACCAAAGTACTTATAGGTCTATCTTTATTTTCGTCTCTAGGTAGGTCAACAAAAACATGTAAGCACAATACCTACGAGTAAGCAAGTATTTCATTTATTTGAGCAAGTTATCGATTTCCCAGGTATTGGCATAGCGAATGGGCTATTTATTGACATAGTACCCCCCACATGTAGGTAACTTAATTTTCCCGGGATTACGTATGTTTCGACCGATGCTCGTTCAGTAATCAGTTTTGCTCTCATTTACTAAGCGTCCCTTTTAGTGGATGCCACTGCCGGAATCTATGTGGATTTGTAAACTTTAACTCGCTCCGGTCAGTTATAATTTTGGGGTTAGCTTCATATGGCATAATATTAATTATTCGAAAGAAACATCGCATAACATGTAGGTATCGCATAAACACCTTTAGTCTAATCATAATTTTGCATAAAAATATACTCGGCATAACCATCACTACCCATAAATACAGTTTGCATTAGATTACTTTCGCCGACTTTTGTTTATTATTATAATGTATTTTTGTATAATTACTTTTTTAAAGGCAGAATTATGGTTTAAACAATATTAGTATTTACTAAGTCTAAAGTTGGTTCCTTAATAATTAATGCAATAATAGCGTGTTAAATTGACGACCTCATCGCTCACTGGTACTTCCAGTACAGTCAGTCAGCTCAGGGCAGCTAGTGGCGAGCTGTTGGTGAGTAGCAACACCACGGTCCTGAGTGCTCCCGAGGGAAGGTTCTATTTCTTACCTCATGCTTGCCTGCACCGGCCGGCTGTAGTGTATGATGACGAGGAACAGCCCTCACCTCTGGCTTGCCTTTATTGGCCGGTCGCAGTCGCAAGAGCTATATGCTCGAAGGGCGGATGTGTTGCATAAGTGGCGAGTGGGCACCTTAAGGTCGTTTAATGTCCAGAAGCACCTCTCCATGCTTAGCCCATTAGCCCTGGAACTGTTGCCTCTCTGCTGCTATGTATTTGCGGCTATTTTGCGAGGTCCATTCCATTGAGTTGGCGAGTCACAGTCTGCCATTTCAACCAAAGTAATTAGTATTGGCCAGGCAGACGCCATAGTTTCATCAACAGCCTAGTTCACCAAACCATATCGTTTCAATAATATAACTTAAATAGTTCTACATTAACCGGTGGTAGTCCGTGGGAGCATACTTCTATAGTGTGAACTCAGGGACAATCGCCAGCTGGTGTCCCACCACTTTACTAAATTACAGTTGTCTAAAGGGCCTCTGTTTGTTGCCTTCGGCTCCATGTACACCTTCCAAAGGTCCGGGACTACCATAGTCACGTATTTGGTAAAAAAATACAATAAAATAAGTAAATATTAAAGACAGACTAATGGTTCAAACAATATTAGTATTTACTAAATGTAATGTTAGTTCCTTAATAATTAATACGAAAGAGTATTTACTAAATCTAATGTTAGTTCCTTAATAATTAATACGAAAGAGTGATTTAGTCCTCTGACCCATTCTCCACAACAGAGGACAATCTTTTTCTTTTGCCAGACGTGATCATGGACGACGCTTTGCAGAAACGCGGACGTCTCAACAGTACCCTAAAGGCATTGTTATATTGAATGCGCAGGGTATATTGTAAGCCCGTTAAGTATATGTAACTCACATGCTTGTCATGTGCAGTGATGTACAGAGAGCTTTGAAAAGTTTAACATAATTTGATGTACCATAAAAATCTTACAGCATACCTTTATTACGTATATGTAACTATTTTATCTGCTGGCAGAAAAGTTGGTTAGGTCTGGTTAGAACTGCGATTTCATCAGAAACGAAACTATGCCAGAAAAGTAGATTAGGTTAGGTTAGAACTGCGACCCCGAAACGAAACTGCCAGAAAAGTATGTTAAATTAGGTTATAAATTTAAGCCACCTAAACATCATGGAAAATATTATATTCTGCGAAATCAATATTCGATTAAATTAAATCTCATTATCATCGACAGCACCTATGCCAAAGTATGATTCTAAATTAGAAAATAATTCGAAGTGATTGTATGCTGAAGGAAACTATGCGAAAGGTACCTAATAGGTACTGCCAAAATATATTTCTGCCAAGTAACATTACGCAATACAAAAATATGACAGTAAAATTTTTGAAACACATAGTACACCATAATTTTGATTTCTTAATTTTTTACCTTGACAATAACCTTAACGGGACAGAATATTAGTGATCTTTTACAAAGTACATTGATTAATTGATTGACTTGTTGGTAAAATTGGCTCCCTCTGTATCGAAAACGAATCCTCTATTAATTAAAGGTGCGGAAAGCTGTACTATTTATGGCTCCGGAGATGGATTTTCTTTCTTCGGGGTGTTAAATGTATCTTTAGCAATTTGTTATTAATGTGTGATTTCTCACTTGTGCCGAAAACAACATTATTGGATGGTGATTCTGATGTTTACCTAATAGTACCTATATTCTAAACTTTTAGTTTTATGACATTTTTATTATTTCCTTCTTGTTTCTAATAATTATATTCGGTGCCAAAATGTGCAAAGCTACTACGGGGAACAGTTTTGTGAAATGTATATTTTTGTGGAGGCATGCAACGGTTGCAATTTACTCTGCCTATAATTTCGCGGGCGCCAGGGAATAAAAATGCAATTTTCACT
This sequence comes from Acleris holmiana, assembly GCA_949316455.1. Taxonomy (NCBI): domain Eukaryota; kingdom Metazoa; phylum Arthropoda; class Insecta; order Lepidoptera; family Tortricidae; genus Acleris; species Acleris holmiana. Next base: position 14,845,811 of record OX438763.1, read on the forward strand.
CGTTGCGATTGCACTTTGGATTGGTGTGCGATTGTGAATTATTAAATAGATTGCCTTCGTTTAGCTCTCGCTTCCTCTTTGTTTTATCGTAAACACTAGAGTTATTTTTACCGGAATAAATATCACTTTTTATGATTTGTTTCTGTGTAAACATTTTAGGCCGACATTTATAGAAGCTGTAATAACCCGATATTAAGACTTCTAGGAATATCTAACCACCTATGCCTGTCATTTATGTGTCAAGACCACAACACCTTGACCACCTTCCAAATGCCTAGGGGATTCATACGGACTCCGCTTTGCCCAGGCAGATGGGTAACGCGCCGCGCTCAATCTCCCGAGACGCACTGTGCGAGCATAACTTACTGCTAAGACTTCACTTTGATTAATGTCTCTGCGTAAAAGGCAACCTTGATAAAATAACCCATGTCAACAAGCCCTGCGCATAATAATAAAATATAAGGTTACAATTATCATATTCCTCTTCGCGGTGATTTTCGCTACGGATCCGTTTCAAGCTGATAATCAAAAACAGAGATGATTCCCGGATTACAGTGAAGTCTATTTAAGTAATTTCTGAAACGCAAATATCTACTAAATCAAAGGAGCCTTTAATCCGTCGAGTGCTTATTTCGTTTTATTAATTCTAGCAAGGTTTGCGTAAACTACATAGTATTCCAATTTTCAGGTTGTTTCATCATTTTATTTTGTTATTAATGTGGTTTACAGACATAACCTAGAATAAAAGTATGGTTTGGCAAACTGTTAAAATTGTAATACTAGTTGGTACCTACATAATATGTCGAATATTTAATTGTTACTAGGCAAGATAATTTATTAATCTGTGCACATATTTTCACATATTGCGGTGAAAAAGACATACTTAGTTTACCTTTTTTTTTTGCTATAACTTATCCGTTTCTTAAGGGGGCACCGAGCTTTTTGCGCTCAATAACTTTAGGTATTTTATGCACTCTGTGTATGTGTGCGTATAGCACACCAGCAAGGAGCGAGCTGGAGCCATGCGCCGGCCGCGCGCCGCGCCTGACGAGCCGTGCGCCGATCCACTAGGCGCGGAGGTTGCTACCAATGTTTACAAAATAAGAAAACATAATCGATTCCGAATACTTTTATTAAAATATTCACTATAAGAAGTTAAAAACTTTTTTCAGCCTACATTTTTTTTTAAATTTGTTGTTTACTGTCGGTAGGTATGGTAGGATTGAATTACTTGTATGAGGTACAGTAACATCACGAGATTGTTGAGCCACTCTAGAACCCTCTCACAGATAGATAGATAATTTTTAATTAATGTCGTTTGTACATCTAAGGTGTATTTTGCCAGTGTTAAGTTATTTATAATATTTATTGGGCAATTGTTCGGCTAAAGAGAATAAATCATAAGTAAAAGCCATACATCTTCCAATCGGCCATCTTCCCTCTCCGAAACAACTGGAACATTACAATACAATACAATACAAATACTCTTTATTGAACACCAAAAATTAAAAAAAGTTAAAGCAGAACATGGAACAGTACATTTAAATCATAGGTATACAACAGGCGGAACATTAACCCTATAAATAAAAAAAAATTGAATAATTTTGCAATTTTACTAATTTGTTGAAATATTGTTGTTAGGTAATGAGTATACTTACGGAGTATTCTCTTTGTCTTCAGATTTCTGGAGATGTCTTGCTCTAGAAATATTGAAACCATCCCAATATTATATAATTAATTATAGTAAAAAAAACCTCGGGTCGTTCTAAGAAGCCTGTTTTGCCTGTAAATGTGTTTTTTAGCTAAACTATTTTTATATCTTGGTAAATATTCACCATAGAAGTGTATTTTTTATATACCTACTAATTGAAAGAACTTCGCGTGTTGTTTAAAATTACTTGTTTAAATTAACCAATTTTGGCCCAAAACATCAAGACTACAACTAAACGATTACAAAGTCTTAGTAATACAAATCGATACATCTCGAAAATCAGTCTATGTTGCTACCGATTTATTTTCTCCTCCCTTAGCGTGGCATTTTGACAACTGTCAAATCAGGTTTCTTAGAACGACTCCACTATCAGTAGGTTTACGATTTTAACTTATTTCATTTCTTCACGCAAGCGTTTAGCATTGTGCTTTTGCCAACCCCTTCTCTTCCTTTTTTGGTTGTGTTTGTTCCCCATTTAAAATAAAGTGAATAATCACAAAAAACGCGATAAACGCAACCAACCAACAAGCGACACAGCCTCCACGTCCGACGGCCGAAGCAGGACTAATGCGGACATGGGGGAAACGTGTCGGCTCTGGTTAAAATGGACGAAACGCGTGCGGATTTAGGTATTTCCTTCATATTAGTAAAATAAAAACACATTTTAAAAATGTAAAGTATAGACGCTATAGAAGACGTAGTTTTGTTGTAAATCCAAAACTGATGATCTTCCGTGAAGTAATTACGCCGTACTAAGTGTTTATTTTGTTATGTAGAGGTATCTTTGGATGTTTTTTCTATCGAGGGAAGTACAAGTAATCGTGTTTCTAAAGTGTATGATAGATAGAGTGATTCCTTAAATATCTTACATATGAATTGCATAACTAAAGCTTCAGTAAAAACAATGCAGCAGGCGATCAAACGAACGCATTTTTTTCGTAAGTAGGTATCGTTGCCTCAGCGCACTCTTAACCTGTCCGTGGGCAGCGAGTGATGACTTTTTAATCCTGAGCAGTCTGTGCCTGTCACGTGCCTGACATTGCTATAACCACGTTTCAACAACGGTTACTATTGGTGATACAACGCCCAATTAGCTATTAATGCAGTCGTCATTGGGTGTTTTAATATGGTTGCTATGACCACGTTTAAATAACAGCTAATGTACAACGCCCAATCAGCTGTGCATACTGAACACAGTCGTTATTGGTCGTTTTAATATGGTTTTTATGGCTGCGTCTCAACTAAACTGGCATTCGAAATTTAAAAGTTTAAACACTTGACTGTCTGTACACAAAATGTTTTTAAGCTAGAGAAAAAGTAACAATACACAAATTCGAGACTTACAGTGTCAAACCAAAAATAAACATTTTTGTGCACTACAAAAAAAGAACCTCCTGTATAGTTAGCGCCATCATCCTACTTAGTTATATTTTTTCTCTAGCTTCACTGAAAACCAGCGTGATGAAATGTATAGCAACGTTTTGGCACATTAGTTGAGTGAAGAATGATTTGGTAGATTTTAACTAGAAAGCTACTCGTACTTTACGGTGAAATTATTTTGTAATTTTAGTTTTTCGTTATTATTATTATTATATTACTTAAATGCCGGCCAAATAAAACCAATTTTCTTTTTTTCGTTTTTCTATTAAAATCAAGGGATGCAACGATCGGCCATTACGATTATGATATCAATCGTTACTTATTACGATATTCATTGCATTACGATTATTAAAAAAAGAAAATTCAAAGTTGGTTTCCGAAGTATTATTTTGTTTTCTTTACAGTGATAAATGTTTAAAGAAAAAGTAAAAGAGAAAATATTAATATTACTTCACTGCGCTGATCTTTTTGGCATAATGATAATAAAATAAGACGTTTTCTCCGTAAAAAAAAACTTTCATAAAACACTACAATAATATTAATAATTTATAAGTAACAAAACTACCGACTCTTCTTCTTTTTTTTTAATTAATGGCGGTCCACGCAGTGATTTTGCCAATGTCAAGTGAATAGAGTAAATTAGTAAACAGAATAAATCATAAGTAAAAGCCGGGCATTTTTCAATCGGCCATCTTCCCTCCCCGAAGGTTACCGGTTACCGGTTAACTACCGACTCACGACGCAATGTTTATTTTCTTATCTTAAATTTGACAGATGTCAACCATCACATCCAATGCAAAAGGCCGTTTTTGCATTGGAATCTTGTATTTAAGCTAGACATTGTAAGTGCGTTACGATTAACGCTTTTTAGGATTATTTTTTGCTATATGATAATCGTGACGATTCTTGCAACGAGAAATCGCTGTGTTATTAATCGTAATTATTACGATTACAGATACAAAACGATGCACCGCTTCGTAATCGTTGCATCCCTAATTAAAATTCAATACTGACATTACCAATTTGCTCTAAGTTTGAAATCGTTCAAATAAGGGTTCCCATTGTTGGCTTGGTGTATCCGGAAATTGCTAGCTCGGAACACCTGTTGAGTAAATAAGATAATTTACTTAAGCTACGACCTGCTGTGACTGCTAGGAACCCGCTCATAGTTCCGACGGGAGCAAAGCGCAGGTTACATTGTTCCAGTCAGTTGATATTATGGTAATATTCCAATACGTTTATTATGGAAATTATATGCAAAGCAGACTTGAACCCATCGGCGTTTATGCGGAACTCCAGCGAAGAAAATGATAGTAAGAACTTTAGAGAACTTGTGTTTTAATCGTTACGTACCTCGTTTGGCTTCTTATTGATTATAACTCATGTTAATTGAGATTTAATCATGTTTATATTTTACTATGAGTTAATTATGAGCGTCAGAAATTTCTATCGGTTTTAAAACTAGGCGCGCTCTATAAATATTCTGTTATTCAAATTCAAAACCTTCATTTTAAATGCTATGTATATTTAGATTAGTGAAGGCCTGATACCTGGAATGCCATGGTGCGGAACTTGGTTTTTGATAGCTCGAAACTTGGCTTTATTCGTGAACACCACAGCGAGTATTAGGAAGCTTCAGACCGACCTCGCTGCTCCAATGTAAACCCTCCTCCTCCACGTTGGAGCGCGAGAGCTCCCTCAATAATTTTGGAGATCTCGTCTTCAATGCCTTGCTATGTTTAGGGCAGGAACACGTCATGCTTGACTACCTCGTTTTGTATTGTATTAATTACCTTGTAATTACCTTGTAATTACCTTTAGGTACAAGAAATTCAACCGTATGAACATTGTTAAAATAACTAATGGGACCTTACTGACATGGCACAGTACAAATACATAAGTACCTACGTTGTTTGGCAGATGTACAATTAGTACCCCACTAGCAATGACGGTTTCAGCAGTCGCAATTAAAATATCAACGCAATCATACTTTTGATTGTGAAGGACCGCGGAATTCCATTCAGAAGGGAATTTTGTTATTAAATTAATCGTCGTCGTTCGACTGATGTTCGGCTTTGTTGAATAATTGGGTAAATATTTCCGTTAGAAACCGCTGTTCCGTGGGACGTAGAGTACGAGTATTATAATAATCTCCATTAAACGAGAAAAAACATTAGAAACAATTTCATTTGTAGCGAAATATTTAAACAAGTATTTAGTTACCCTCATCGCACTGAACTCACTCACACCTAGTCTATGTTAATTGGTTCTAAGAATTCTATGGTGAGAGATAGTCCTCCAGTAGGACGGCAAATAACTATAAAGATTGCAGATCATTAGATAGTCTCTAATCACAACTACTTGTCTACTTGTCTTGTCTACTTTTTCTGATTATCTTATTCGTCTTGACGTATGAGGGATCATACGTCAAGACGAATGAGATAATCAGAAAAAGTAGATTTCTATCGCCCTAATAGATTGTGCACTCAAGATTTTTAACTTAATTTAAAATAAAGCAAAACATGTCCTTCCTTGCGTCGGTAAAGTTTGTAACAGTAAGCTCCTGTGAAACTACTACTACCTCAATGCAAACATCGTTACTATACTACTCGGTAAAATGATATTGCCTTTTACATTTTGTCGTATTGTCTTTATCGCGGCCGCCATTACTGTCAAGTAAATAAAAACAATAGTAACATGTACCAACTATCGACATCTCATTATTATAGCGTTTCTTATTCACGAGATCGCGTCCTACTACTTAATTTATCGTAAATTGACGCTACTATGCAACGTTAATTTGACTATCGGTGTGCTCCTTCGTGTATGGAATATAAATAATGCAAATACCTAACTATTTTTTTTTTTTACTTTTCGATTGTGTAGGATGTTTCATAGTAATTCTTTACAATATTGAAACAGTGCGAAAGAATTCTGGTATAAGTGCAGGTGTATCTAAGATCCGCAGACGGCGGCACAATCAGTCTAATTCCACAAGACGGAGCGCCTGGCAGAGACGTTTATTATTCATACGAATGTTGCTCATCTCACGATTGAAACGTTCATCTTTGTTATTCCGCTTGGTTTCTGATATTATTGAACAATTTACCATTGCACGGCTCGCTTGCTTATGTTTCGATACCACGCGGGATTAGATCAAACAACTTTACAAGATGCGTGAATTAAACTTGGTTAAATATAACAACAGGGATCTTACAACGATTTGGTGAAACTATGATAGAAATAGCAAATCTAACCGCTCCGTAAGAAACAACAGATAATTCATGAATTGCATTTGTATACTTGCTTGCTTGCTTGTTGCTTTGGCTAATCTAACATAGTTTTTGAAGGTAGGCTTACGAGTATTAACTCTAATCCATCTACTCGTTATGACGTAGGAAGAAGGTTAAAGGGTACAACGCGTTAAGCATTTTGTAGATAGCTACTTTATCTTTCATCCTATCCTATAGAAATGGAAATTGTAAACCGGGTCCAGTTTTCTGGATCTACCGTTCAATAGAACAACATTATGTAAAAAAAGCATTTTAGTTAATGTGGTTTAAAGTTTACTACAAATTGTAACTACCCTACAACGCAATTAATATTAAAATTATGTTTTAGTTTATTTGTAAACCTTTTTCTTTTGCCATTTCAGTCCAGTTTAACCTCTGTGTATTAAGCTACCTGGCTGCTTTGATTTGGCATAAGTGCTATGTCAGCTTGACAACTAAGAACTTTTGGTTTAACGGTTAACGTGAAATCGTTCAAAGAGTACTATTGTATACTTATTCCGGTAACCTTCGGGGAGGGAAGATGGCCGATTGAAAGATGTCCGGCTTTTGATTTTGATTTCTTCTGTTTACTGTTTTACTCTAGTCACTTGACATTGGCGAAATCACTGCGTACATCGCGATGGACCGCCATTAATAAAAGAGAAGAAGAAGTATACTAGGAAATCGTTTCGGTAACCTTCGGGGAGGGAAGATGGCCGATTGTAAAATGTCCGGCTTTTGCTTTTGATTTATGCTGTTTACTGTTTTACTCTACTCACTTGACATTGGCGAAATCACTGCGGAATATCGCGCTGGACTGCCATTAGTAAAAAAAAGAAAGAAGTTACGTGAAATCAAGTTATAAAGAAACCGCCATAAATAAATAAGAAGAAGAAGAGGTTATCATACTTTGTTAAAATAAGAACAATTACGTAGTTATTCATAGTAAACATTCTGCTCTTAATAACGGTGCTTCTAATAGAACAAATCGCAAGAGAAATTTACGGCGCTATTTTGATAACAACAAAACACAGTTCCGCACATTCTTCAAAGCATGAGTTATTTTACAAGGAAAGAACATATGGGTGGACCAAGAGACGAGGAGTCCAACACGGTGTCGGGTGCTACTGTTTAAAAAACTATACTCCTTTGCAGCGACGCTGATGTTTACTGTTATGGATGGCGTATGTACCAAGCAAACAATATTCGGAGATGTGATTAGAGGTGCTAGGTAAACTTATAACATTACTATTTTTATTATTATTTACGATCAACTAAAATTACGCAGTATTGGTAATTGCTGTTGAAATTAACCAATGAACAATTTTTTGTATTTACATACAAAGTCGAGGTGTAACTAAACTTATAATGGCACTTGCACATTGGAGTTACTTTGAAAAAAAAAAACCGGTTGAAAGCATGCCGGACCATGCTCAGTGAGGGTAGGGATCCTAAGTCGTGACCCCAAACACAAAAAAATACCCCAAAAAACAAGAAGCCAACTACTACTAGTAATTAGTTTATTACTAGTAGTAGTTGGCTGTAGCGAAAATTACACTCTTAGAATCAAATATTTCCTAAACGGTTGCTCAAATCAAAAAAATGATAATTAAAGTACATAATATATTTTTAAGTGCTGTCCAATAATACCTCGCTCGATGTCATTAAATAAATATAACGAGACAAATGTCACACTAATTGAACTAGTCCCGAACTAAGCTCTAGCTAGGCTTGTACTATAGGAACTCGCGCTCATCACAATTTCATAGTTAACACTCATAATAATGTACAATAAATGTTACCTTTGCTTTACTTGTATGGGAGATCCCCAAAAAAAAATTGTCGGGGTAACTTAAATGTATAACTAAGCCAAATAACAGTACCAAGAGTTTCTGAGAATACCCACGGACAGACGGACATGGCGATTAGTTAATAGTGATTAAGGGTTGTTGACTTCGGAACCCTAAACGGAGTATAATGCAGGTATTTTCTATGAATCAGTGTTTTTCATTGATAATAGGGAACTGTATTAGAACATATGTATGTAAACACTTTATTGTACTGAAAACAGAAATTCAAATACGATATGGCGAACTTATCCCTTTAAGGGATCTCTTCCAGCTAACCTTTGGGTGATTAAGGAAAATAAGAAAGCAAAAAGTGGCAACGAGTAGACATATTGTATACAAAACAAAGTTTACGGAAATTGTATGAACTAAATTTAAGACCTAAAATAATGAATACATTAGTGTTTATTCATTATTTTAGGTTTTAAATTTAGTTCATACAATTTCCGTAAACTTTGTTTTGTAACATAATTATATAAAAATATAAATAATAAATATCAATATTATATCTCCAGTTAACGACATTTTTTACCTTGTGTAATTACATATAATGTACAGTTGCAGTGCACAATCATACTGCATCGTATTAGGTCGGAAAAGTTTCTCAATTAGCTTCGATCGCTTTCGATGGGTCCTAAAGCTGACTGAAAAAGCAAGTATTTACGAACATTTCCGATGTATGTTTATTTGCTACATGTGTGTAGAATACGATATTGAAACATTTTTATGAAATGTTTATAAAAAGCGCCGCGTGTGCTATACCGGGACATAAACTGCTCACATCGTGCCTGAGTGAGGTCGCCAAACATTCCAGCCATGTTGAATAACGTGACCTTTTCCATCAAATTTTGCCTTATTCAGTTCCAGTTTTATAACTTGTTTTGAAATAGTTTTGTAGATTTTATATTAAATATTTTACCAATAGAGTTTAACGACAGTTTTTCATATATCATATTTTATTAAACTCTATTTTTTTTTTTAAAGAACCCTTTTGCATAATAATATGAATTATTAATCTTGCTTAACCCTATAAGGAACCATGTTAGAAGTTTGCTGTCCTTATTTTTAACGTACTCATTGTTATGATGTTAGAGATGTAACTTCGAGTAGATAGTGAATAATCGAACGACGTCATATTCTGTCGGATAAGTATTTTTTATCTTAGGTGCTTCTTCAGTCCCATTCAGTGCCGGCCCGAGGCAAATTTTAAGATTTATCCAGTGGCGCCACTTAGCCATAATATATTATCAGTAATTTTTTCTTTACCTGGAATCGTCAATAATTTAACTGAGAAATGAAGATAAATACGAACTTATCCGACTAAATCTGTATACGATAATGATATGCTTGATCATTTAATTTTGACACAATATCTATGTCGGGGATGTTAAACTTCTGGAGGGCGCTTAAACTCAAGTAGACCTTTCTTGCTCGAGCAAAATTGCCTCGGAGGAAGGTGACGTCGTGTCACGTTTCGGGACAAAAATTTCCGAGGAAAATGCTGCTAGAGTTATAAAGCGATTTGCCACGACGATTAGTGCCCTTTTGGAGTTTACCTTTTATGAAAAGTAAATAAGGTATTGTATATAGAGACGTGGTGTGAGACGTATATCCATCCAGTATAAGCATAGTATAAGTTACACGTATTATTATTTTGGATAGACGTTCATTGTGTTTATGCTGAAAGTTTAAGCAAGTATAACAAGCCGACTTGAAATCAGTTGCACACTTTAATAACAGTTGCTATAGCTACGAAACTTCAAAGTGCTACGTGCTACGACGTAGAGCTGATGCGTGTGTATCGGTTTACGTAGCTTTACTAACGAGAACTTTTGCCGTTTTCTCGTATATAGAGTAGAATTAAAATATAAAATATATATTAATATTAATTATGTTCTAGTTTTGAATTTTATTTCGTCCGGTCGCTAATAAATAAGCTCCTTTAAATGATTAACAAGTAATGAATCCGAAAGGACAACACGGAAACGATTAAATTATTTTTATAAAGCATATGTGTTATCTATTTATTTTGTGGACACATTATGGTTTCTCGTGTGCTATAGTAACTTCAACGTTTTTTTGTCACAGGTGTACTACTACATCGTCGATTCCCCGCGCAACGAAGGCAAGGACTTCTTCGAGATCAGTATGCAGACGGGGGAGATCTTCACGAAGGTGGTGTTCGACAGGGAGAAGCAGGGCGCCTACGCACTGGAGGTGGAGGCCCGCGACGGAGCGCCTTCGGCCCGGCCCAACTCCGACAACCAGCCCAACTCAGGTCAGTTCCCCATACTAATAGCCTAACCACGTTGGGTATGCATTTGCGTTTGTGGAAACAAGAGTAGGTAAAACTAACGGACACTCCATTTTATACCAGGATTAAAGTATTGTGTGCGTCAAAATTTATTTGAATTTGTATTGTATTGGCTAAAGATGGCCTAAAGGGATTAAAGTAAATGCATTTTGTACCACTGCAACGCTGAAGACGTAGAGGTAGCGTTCTTGTGGGAAATGTCTAGTGCCATTTAAATTTAAAACGTTTCCTATGAACAACGAGGTTCAATAAATAGTTTTTTATCTTTATTATTCTTAAAACAAACTGCTGAATAGTTAGACGGGCTTCCTTCATTTGTATTTTGGTAAAGTTTAAACTTGGATATCATTACGTGAAGTGTGAACAGGAGCCGAACCACTCAACTTCTCGACCCCGTAACCACTCCCAGGTGTGAAATAGTTTATAATAAACTAGCGACCCGCCAGCGGCTTCGCCCCGCTGCAAATTTCTGACTTTCCTGATGAAGGTTTTTTGAAGACAATACACCGATCACGCGTAATGCCGTCACCAAGAAAAATAGGAATTCATTATTATATATAGTCAATGTTTAGGTAAGGTGACCGAGTTTTTAACATCCTTCTCAAATTCGATATAATGCTACTTCAAAGGAATATCAATGGTAAAATTAAACACATAACATGACGCCTCATACCCAGAGTGGGGTAGGCAGAGCTACAGAAATAACAACAACCCTAATAAGACTTGTTTATAATTCTGTTACCACATTTTGCACAATCAGGCCAAGAAGTTTACTAGTGTATTAGTGACAGGTTGCAAGCTCATCGCCTAACAGTATTACAAGCCCTTATTCTTTTAGTTGCCTCTTACGACATGCACCGGGACGCTCGTTCCCATAAAACCATAATTGCAAAATATCTAATTGCCAATTTACCCGTTTTCTGAAATATGAAATACCCAAAACACCAGACTTTCTTTTTACCGTGTTTCTTTTTATATCGGATTGCCAAATCAACGTGTTTTCAAAACATCGTGTTCTCTTTAAAACCGAATTCCCATAATACCAGATTTTGGTAACACTAGGCCGGCAAAACACAATGTACTTGAAACACCCAGTTTCTTAAGCTACCAGATACTCAAAATATCAGATTGCCAGTTTACGTAATTCCCAACACACCAGATGCTGATCATACTAGATTTCCGAATGCCTAAATTCCTAAAACACCGGATTTTTACTTTGGTAGATTACATAAGTACGGTTAGACAACAAAACCAACCGTAAATTTCAAATTTTTATTGTCAACTATTTGTAACTAGGTACTGAACTTTATCATTAGCAGAATGGCAAATACAGTCTACGAATAAAATAATAAGTAATGAAAAAAAAAACCAACATATGGTGAATTCAAAATATTTAAATATACACATTTTTTAACCAGCTTCCAAAAAAGGAGGTGTTTCGCCATTCCCCGGAATCTTTTTTTTTATTTATGTTACCTAAATAAGATAAATGCATCTATCATACTTCAGAAGGAGGGTTATTTTTTTCGAGCGTATGTATGTATGTATGTCTATTTCTGGGCACGCTCTGCAGCCTATACGGCTTGACGGATTTTAACATAAGAGGTGTCATTCGATTCGTCTTAGTTGCCGAAGTGACATAGGGTACATAATATTTCAAAAGGCGTCCGCGGAAAAATAATAGAGGGGCATTTTTTTTTAATATTATGACAATATGCGTATCAAATGAAAGCTATTAAATAGCCCTTTCCAAATATATATGCATTATAACACCTTGATGCTACCATTTTGACAGGAAAGACAAAAAAATACGTAGGTAAATGTTAAGTAATAAACTCCTTTTGCTAGAAAGAGAGTTTCGCTTGTAATTTGTCACTTCGCGACATTAAAAATTCGAGCTCCAGAGCTCATATATCGCTTAGTAATAATTAATTAAACCACTATTTTATTCATAAAAACTAAAAACAGTTAAATAAATTAAATTTATAAAAATAAGCAAAAAACCCGACTCGATAAAAAAACAACTGAAAAGCGAAAAACAAGCTTGTAAGCAAACAAAATTGTAAGAGCAATGACTGATTCATCGTCGCCCAGCCAATACTACGGAAGCTAGAAACATTAAATTTGGATTTGTTTTTGTAACGTAAAGATCCGAAAGACGGGGTTTTTTGTAATTCAAACACTAAGTGGGTGAAAGACTTTTTTTTTACCTATTTTTTAATCTTGGATTGAATATCTCTGAATAAAATTCATTAGGAAAGTATTTCAGCATTTTTTACAACTCATCCCCAAAAGAAGAGAAAAGGAGTGATAAAGTTGGTATTTAACGCAAACGAAGTCCTGAAGCACCTGACCGTACTTGTTTGATATTTGATATTCTGGGGATCTGGTGTTCTTAAATCTGGTATATCGAAATATGGTTTATCTGAAATCTGCTCTTTGAAAAATCTAGTATTACATGATCATGGTAAGGCAAGATCTAGTTCTTTCGAGAAAATTGTGTTTTTCTAATCAGGTTTGTAAAGTATTTCAGTGTTTTGAGATTGTTGTGATTTCGAAATTAGATATTTTCGATATAAGGTTTTATAGGGAACATGGTGTATTGAGAACATCGTATTTTATAAAACTGATATAAAAAGGAACATAATATATAAAAAAACTGGTATTGTGGGAATCTAATATTTTGGTAAGCATGTATATCGGCAATTAGATATTTTGCAATTATGGTTTTAAGGGAACGAGCGCACCGGGAAGACATGGAGTGGCGCTATTCTAACCCGGGAACCACAAGGGCAATAGAAAAATTATTCACTTTTAATTCGGCTTCTGACCGCGGTATACCTAATTGTTTAATGAAACTTACATCGGTTACACCGCATTCTCGAAACGATTTCACTATTACATTGACTTAAATAATGCAGCAATTTAACCAGTTATATATAATATAACTACGTAGCTTAAATAAATTATATCAAATAAAAGGAGGAAAAAATGGGAACTTTTCATGATTGTTTTTTTACTCGAGGAAAGCGCCATGTACGTGCCTTTTGAGGTAATTGAATGTGTAACGGTATTCCATTTGGTCTGGTTCCCTGTCACGAGGGTAGGGTTCGAGGTCAGACGGCACTCGCTCGGTAATAATCCCGGCGAAAGCGATGCCCGGAACGGATTAAAAACCGGACAGGTAAGCACGGAAAGTATATACAGGGTGTTTGGCAGTCGGGTGTAGGGGTTTTGAGGGATGATAGTTAGGGTCATTCTGAACATTTTTGACCACATTTACTATTATGCTAAGTGTCACGGTTTTTGAGATATTGTCATATTTATTTATTTTTTGAAAAATCACTGTTTGCCAGTTTTTTTTTATTTAACACCCTGTATAGCTTGTATCGAGTTAATTTTTAGTGTTTTGCCATTGCTACACCTTGGTTCTTCAAAATCAATTCAAACAATTACCTTCTACTGCTACAATTATTAATAAAACCTATTTAAACATGACGATAAAGTTTTTTTTAGATAATTTTACAACTTTGCATGTCTACAAAAAAAAAATTAACAGCGATTTACGCGTAAAAAATACTTAATAAACTTCTTTGATTTACGGGCTTTCTAAGCATGTGCCATTTAAAACCAGAAAAGTAAAAAAAAATAAAAAAAATAAGGTATTTCCAAAAAAAGAGACCTGACTTCCATACAGTGCAATTCTGTACGACTACGATGGTACCTGGCTATACAACTACAAAGTGTTTTCTTGCTTTTTGATTAGTGCATCTCTTTAATTTTTGATAAAAGGGAATTATTGATCAACAAACAAATTGTGTTAGTCTAAAAAACACGTTCAACTTTTGTCAGATTTTTAATTACCACTAAACTGAATAATTACGAACTTATAAACGACGAGTAACTAAGTAACCTACTAAGATAGTTAAACAGATAGATAGCGTTTATTTCATGTACAAAACAGTAAGATAATTAAAAAAAAAATAGTAAGATGATGTTGTTAACTACTTAATTACGTTTTAAGTGTTCAAAATGTCCTCCACTGTTCCTGACACAAGCACGAGCACGCCTTCGTACCTCAGTGGTCGTCACTCCAACTTTCATTTCATTTTCCATTATGAGACATCCTGCTTCAATTTTGCGTCTTAAATGTGTTATGTCCATAATTTCCTCATCGTAAACTAAGTCTTTTAGCCTACCCTAGACAAAAAAATCAACTGGAGTTAAGTCAGGACTGCGAGCGGGCCACAAAATTGGGCCATTTCTACCTATCCACCTATTTGGAAAATTACCATCAAAATAATCACGCACAGATCTTGCGTAATGTGCGGGACATCCGTCGTTTTGGTATATCATATCGCGTCTTATGTTCAGAGGCATATCTTCAAGTAATGTGTGTCCGTTTAAATTATTTGGCAGATAGTGTGGCCCAACGAAAGTATTTCCAATGACGCCCGCCCAGACATTGACACTAAAACGCCTTTGGGATGAAATTTGTTTTTTCATGTGTGGATTCTGATTTTTTTCTCCCAATAGTGGAGATTGTGAAAATTTGTAATACCATCTCTATCAAACTTAGATTCATCAGTCCAAAGTATTCTTTTAAGAAAAGACGGATCTTCAATGTCTGAATTTAATAGAAAAAGACAAAATGCTAAACGACAAATCGGATCTCCTTCGTCTAAACCTTGAACAGGTGTGTAATGGAACGGGTGCCTGAAATCACCATTAACAACTGCCCACACTTTCCACTCAGTTAAATTCAATTGTCTTGCAACTTTCCTGATACTCGTCGTGGGATCGTCACTGAATTGTGCTAATATTTCTTCGTCGACATCAACAACATAATGTTCAGGATAGTGGAGACCAGGACGTCTTGAGGCTACATTACCAGTTTCCCGAAGTTTTATAAAGGTATTCCTAAAAACTTGTGCGTTTGGAAGTCTTCGAGAGGGAAAACGTTCCTGGTATAAATTACGAGCCCTTGTTGCGTCTCCGTGAGCAAGCCCGTACATAAAAATTATGTCTGCGTACTCGTGATTGGAAAACGAAGTCATTGTGAAATCGTTAAAATTTAAGGAACTGAACTTGAAAACTTAAATATCTGTAATTGAATTCACTATACTACATTTGAAGCGAAACAAACGTGTCTTTAAAGCAAAATTCGAAAACAGACTAATTGAAAAATAAGCTAAACTAGAACGTTCCTTATTTAAAATTTGATTTTTTCTCACGAGGATTGAGCGACTAATTTACAAGAACATTCTAAATTAAAATTCAAAATACTCGAACTATCCAGTTACTACACTAAACAACGTATGGAAGTGAGGTCTCTTTTTTTTGGAAATACCTTATTTTTTTTATTTCTTTTTAGTTTTCTGGTTTTAAATGGCACATGCTTAGAAAGCCCGTAAATCAAAGAAGTTTATTAAGTATTTTTTACGCGTAAATCGCTGTTACTTTTTTTTTTGTAGACATGCAAAGTTGTAAAATTATCTAAAAAAAACTTTATCGTCATGTTTAAATAGGTTTTATTAGTAATTGTAGCAGTAGAAGGTAATTGTTTGAATTGATTTTGAAGAACCAAGGTGTAGCAATGGCAAAACACTAAAAATTAACTCAATACAAGCTATACAGGGTGTTAAATAAAAAAAAAACTGGCAAACAGAGTGATTTTTCAAAAAATAAATAAATATGACAATATCTCAAAAACCGTGACACTTAGCATAATAGTAAGTGTGGTCAAAAATGTTCAGAATGACCCTAACTATCATCCCTTAAAACCCCTACACCCGACTACCAAACACCCTGTATTATGTAAGTATGGAATACGTAATATTGGATCGAGTTACTAAATTGTTTTTGTTGTACAGATATTAAAACAAACACATGTTGGGTACTTCTCACGGTATTGATCAATGGATTATTTTAAATATTAATGAGAAAAAATCTAAGCGGCACTAAATATCATTGAGAAGAGTGAGTATCATGAGTTCATCCAATACTCGATAAGTACACAACGTCAAAGTTGTTTTTATTTACTGCTGCCTGAAGGAGTGGTTGCTTGGTAAAATAACTTTAATAAATAAATTGAGAAAGGTCGTCAAACGGTCTTCCTGGAAAGTGGATTCCCTAACTTGCAACGCAGGGGGTCACATGGCCGCCGGCCTTCGTCCACCTTCATTATTGTGGGCTTATGCTAATGAAGAGGACTCTCAAGTGCGTAGGAGTGCGTAGGACTTAATTAAGGGCTTAATCTATTTCTGCAAACGTGGAGATGTAGCCGTTTTTCAGGTAATTAAAGTTTTTTTTATTTATCATGAATATCATGGATGGTATATAATTAGTAGTGCCTAGTCCTCGCTTCGCTCCGGTTTAAACAAATTAAAAATTGTTGTTGGTTGGTTGGTTGTTGTATAATTTCTGGAACTTTTTTAACCGTACGTTGGCTTTTCCGTTTATCATAGCAAATTTTATTCCTTACAACCCATTTTATTACCTAGTGCAAAAAACGATGTGTCATATTATACCTACTTAGTCTTAGAGATTTAACCGGGTTGGCATCCCGGTTGTGTATGCAATTTTATATTTTTTTTATTGTATATTAAACACATATTATTATCTTAATACTTCCCCATACTTACCATTTAGATTGCTCACCCTGTATTCACTTCAAGTTACTTCTTGATATCAAAGAATAACAATTTATTCAAACATCACTTTTCACTTTCACGTGGTTAGATAAATAAGAGTTATTTGATAACATATACAAAATGTATAAAATGTTTTACATACACTAAACTGATTAATTCTCGTTTTAATTGGTCTATTACTTAGGTACGTATTAGAACATTAAAAAACCAGCGAAGCGAAGAGCCGGCCTCGCACACGTACCACACCAAAAAAAAACAAATGTGTTTATTTTTCTTATTTGTTGATATAATGGCTATAATTATATACACTCTGTGAATATTTCAAGTGTCTAGCTATTACGGGTATCGTCTTAGGTCGTCCCGTTCGTTTTTTGTCAAGTTCTTAATTCGTCTCATTCTGACTTCGTCATCCATTCTTCATTCGTCACTTTCGGTGGTAGTCTTTGTCGTCTTTGGTCATATTCGTTGTTTGTCTTTTTCTTATTCCGGGTCATTCCGCTATTAGTCTTCATATTTTTTGGTTATGATCGGTGTCTATCTCTTTTTTAGTCTCATTCGTTATTCGTCCTATCGCCTTTGGTCTTATTCTAAGTTCGTATTTTTCTTATTTGGCTTCTTTAGAAATTGATCTCACTCTTTATTGGACACATACACTATTTGCCCCGTTTGATATTCGCAATTTTACTTATTTATCATGAAAATCGCGAAAATAGAAATTATGAAAATTGTGAAATATAAAAAATGTCTACTATGCTTAGTCAGGGGGTTCCACTCCTTTGTACGAGCAAATTCGGCTCCTAGTAAATAGTGATCTGGGGTTCTAGACAAAACGCTTCGATATCCGCTGTCGAAATTTGCTATCTAGTAAAAGTATGAAAGTGACAAATCCTGATAAATGTCGTCGTTGTTATCGTTAAGTGGCCAGTAACAAAATAGCGGAGGTTGTATAACTAAAGCGGGCATTGAGACAAAAACCGAATAAGACGAATGATGAATGGCCCTATAAACGAAAGTGACTTATTGTTAATGGGACCAACAACGAACGTGTCGAGAAAAAATGTGACGAGTAACGAATGAGACTAAAAAACAAAAAGACTAACACCGAACGTGTCAAAAGAAGAAGAGACGAACATCGAGTGAACCTAAATAAGAATAAGACAAACAACAACCATGACCCAAGATGACAATGACTAAAAGCGAAAGTGACGAATGAAGAATGGATGACGAAAGCAGAATGAGACGAGTTAAGAACTTGACAAAAAACGAATGGGAAGACCCAAGACGGTACCCTATTACGGTACTTGAGATACATCCCGCTGACAGACAGACGGACGGACAACGAAGGCTAGTAACCCCTTTGCGTACGGAACCCTAAAAAAGAAAAGAATCGAAATATTTAAGTGATTAGTTTATTTTTCCAAGTAACTTGATTTAGGAAATAAAGCAATTACGTATACGTCGGGTCACAAACAACTATTGTTGGTTAAGTTCTCGTCATTTAAAGTTGATAGAAGTTTGTCGCCGTATTTGTGTTGACAGATTTGTTGGGTTGGGTTGTGCGGTTTATGTATCTAGGAGATTCTGTCCCTCCACTTACGTTGATTCCGCAAGCCTTTGTAAGTGTATAACCCTTTATGTTTACATTCGTACAGACATCTCGTTTCTGACAAGTACAATTGAACTTTCTTTCACAAGATTCTGAACAAGGCTTTTAATCTTGCCAAATCCTCTATAAGTCCTGTAACCATGTACACTGTGAGCTACATACAACTCTCGTAATGGAGAATAATAGAAAACGATTTCTTGTTTATTCGGAGTCGGAAAACCCTACGATATAGATACGATTTCGTTTTAGATGCGTGTTATTCTGTCCACGTTCGTATAATAAAGAAATAAAGTTAGTGCGATTTACCAGTGTCGTTCTGATACCAACGAGGCGAATCTTAAACTTGTTCCTCTTCTGAAATCTACTACAATTCAAATTTGCCTAGGAGAAAGTAACTTAAGTTGTTAACATGAATACAGGTCATCACTGTGCCAGTATAGCCGTGGTGTGGCCTAATGCTTTTAAAAAAAGGTTCGATTCACGCGCGCAGACGAAGGCTTTTCGGGCTCCGGTCTTCGGCCTAATCACTGCCACCGCCCGCATTTAAATTACTTTTTTCTCTCTTAAATATTTTTTAACTTCGAAAGTTACAGACCCGTCGAGCTGCTTCTTGAAAGTAAATACGCTGTTCTACTTTTACTTGTATACTCGGAAGCGCCGTGTCGCGGCGACGGCCGACCCTTTCTTGCGTGCAAATTGACATGTGCGTAGGTAGGTATGTCATATTTCAGTGTGTTCTCGCCTGGCGCGGTGGGGCAGCAGGACGGAATTGATTGTACCGAGGTGCGATACGGACTCGTACGCACGGCGAGCAGGTCCCTCGACAAGCAGGTCGCACCGTATCGCGTCATCGTAAATCAAGCAGCGGCATAATCAGCCGCCGCTCTGGGCTCTAATCCAGCTAAGCTCTTCATCCCTATATCTGTCTCACGTGCACAATAGCGAACTTAATCCCGCTCAGTGCTTACCTCTACAATACACAATTTCCTTGATGTATCGCGAATACTAATGCTGTTCGTGCTATTCTATAAAATAGCAAACTACTTCTCGATCGTAAATTTATGTTGTTATCTTTGTTTACGTGCCGGGAATGGAGGACGCATCTGCGGTTTTCATACTGGGTTTTCGCTTCTATGACCACTTGAACTGTGAGTTTGAGATTAATTGCAGTTTCCGCAGTCCACCTTATTAGGTGTTAATTCCATATAACTATGTTGGTTATTACATAAAAAAATGGCTTCCGATGATAAGTGTGTGGAGTATTGCAGATATGGGGGACGGGAAGGAGTTTCTCGTGAATATCGCGAGGTGGCCACGTAGCAATTTCGGCATATTGGGTGTGCAGTCGGTTGCGGGCGCGGGCGAACGGGGCGCGGAGTGCGCGCGCGGCGCGCATACTGATCGCGGCGCTCGGGAGCCGCTCAGCACCGACATTATCCGCCAAGTTTTATGTTAATTAGTCACATGATTACCTAAGAAAGGTTATTAGACTTACGTGGAAATGCCGCATAATCAGTTCGTTATTTTCCTCTTGTTTTAAGTCTATTATTTTCTCTGATAACACTATCTTCAATTGTCTTGTTTGTCGCTACGTAATTTCACACCTTCATAAGCCTTGTAACTAGACTTCCACTGACTATAAAATAGACCCATTACTTGATTATATTGGCATTTCCTATGTCCCAATCTATTCTATCGTCTACTGTAACCGTACCGTAGTATCCTGTTATTGGCGTTCGTACTGTGAAGCGGGGTACAAAATACAAGTTGCATTTAGGGTGTCGCTAGCGGCGCCTCTCAGTTTGAGCCGCTGCCTGACTTTGCGTCAGGCGATAACTCCCGCTAACGAATCAAGTTTACTTGCGTATAACACAAAATTGAACATGCGATTTAGTCATACCATTTGACGAGTAGACATCCGAAGCGCTGAGCACCGGTTGCGAGGCTTAATTAATCAATACACGAACACGTAGCGTGGACTAACCTCTCCTCTCAGTCGACATCGGTCGCCTCTTGTTATTGATCTTAATCCCATTGACACGCATCTATTGACGGCCAACGACCTACACGTACGTGATATGATATGATATTAGAATCACAAGTATATATTTTTGACTAGAAGTTCGGAAATACCACACTCCTTGCAAAGAAGTACCTAAGTAAAAGTACAGAAAAATACATTACGTAGGTAACCACAATCCCAAATAACGTTTTCACTCGGTTGTAAACAACAAACAAAGCGACATTGTTAGGAACGCATTATTAGTAGAGATGAATGGTTCCATGAATTATTCACGAAATTATAAAACACGGAAGATGGCGTGAAGCGAAAAACAATGAATCCAATCATAATGAGAACAAGCGTTGCGAGTCACCGCCGGCGCCCGCCCGTCCTTTGGCCGCGCCGGTATATTCGCGTATGTCGAAAGCGGTAGCGATTTTCTATCCGTATAATGTTTTTTGTCATCTGATCCTTTATTTGTAAATACTTTGTTTTAAAGTGTATTGTTCTTGTGTCATGACAGGACATGACATGTTAACAATATGACATACGTGTAAGAGCTAATCCTCTTTTTCATTTGAAAGTAAAAATATAATGCTCACACACAATATGGTGGGGATATAGAAATAAAATGGTTGAAAAACATTTAAATAACCTTTGACTATTTGTCTCCATTTCAAGGCTTAACTCATTTGGTACCAAAGTTTGTTTTATGGCATGAAAATGGGAAACGCCTACTAAGGTAGACGTCCGAGGGCTTTGAATTGCGATAAATAAGATAGGATCAACATTACTTTTATCACCACCTCATTTTAGCGATGAGAAATGTTTATGGCTTTAATATTTCACACGCCGAAATTAAAAAAAAAACAGTTTATAGCACCTGATATTTACTCATAGAATCCGATTGACTGATATTTTCTTTCAATTTGAGAAATTCGATTGGTCACCATATAAAACAAATTCTATTTAACAAACGTATAGGTCCCATCTCGCATACCTAACACATGAAAATGTTTTGTGTAGCAATAAATATTTTCTTTTAAAATGCCGAGCACTCGGAAGTTTACCTTACCTGATTCTACCTAAGCGAGATTATTAGTATTTAACGAAACCGTCACTGCTTTAGAATATCCAAGCAATATGTACAAATGTCCAACTAGCTTCTAACTAAATATCCGTCAAAAAAGTCAAAATCGAGATATTAGGTCTGAAATACTTGTTAATTTAAAAAGTACCCGTGATATTTTTAGAATAGGCGCTTGAAATGTGTGACAGAAACAAGCTAGCGAGTGAATGGTAGGCGTCGCTCGCTTCTATTTGTGTGTTTCTGCCCAACGCGCTACAAACTCTCTGCTTGAAATTCGCGTTCTATTTTTATGGCGCCCGCTCTCCTCTCTGCACGTTTCACGGTACTTCCTTTCGACCCATGCGTCCCCTGGTGGCTGTTATCGTTTATTATGACTTTTTTAATTTGACTGCCCTTGATAGGTTAGCTTATTTATTTATTTGACAACGTTATTGCGGTAGCATAATATTACTCGTATTTAAGGTGTTGTTTCGCGTACGGGAAACGTTAAGGATTATATAACGGAAATTGAAAAATGATTTGTCTCATCCTGCCATAGTCCTTTCATAAAATCTTGGACCTCTCTATGTAGTACCAAATGAATAAGCTGTTTTTGCCGGTGACGAAACTGTGCATGTTAATTTCAGTGTCATGGTGCAGTTGAAAAAGCGCATAATGTTGGCAACACCAACACAGTGTTTAGTTACCTATAAAATATGTAGTTATAGAAAACTTTGTATTCTGTCTCTCTATATCAGTGATCCCGGTAAAATATCCGCAAAAGAAGACTCCGGCATTTTAATTAAATTCCACGGACCTCCAGCCCTTGAAATACAACGAAATACAGTCCAGACAACCTATTTACACGTAATTATGTTTGTTTATGCAACACTAAAGTAGTAGCTACCGATCAAAACATTCAAAACACACTCCGACCGCCCGACCGGGTTAAGTACTTAATTTTTCAACAAATCATCCATTTTTATTCTAGACCAAAATATGTATCTTAAACGACGCAGTACTTTTTGTCGGAGGACCGAATTGTACGCCTATTGCTAGTCGCTACATAACAGTTCTCAAGTTGAATGGTAATTTCGCAAAAAAATAAACAGGGCCGAAGTCCAATCGAAAGCACTCCATCTTAACTAAAAATTAAATTAAAGAGATTTGGAACAAATTTGTCCTATTTGTGTATATTAATCATAGTTTCTCGGGACGAGCCTTCTATCGGTGTATTAATATTGATGATGAAGCTATAAATTATATTAATAACCTATTACCGAAAATAACCATTAACATAAAGGAAACTTCAATATATGCAGAAAATACATCGATATTATGGTGTACAATATGCTGTTACCGTTTAAACTTCCTTTCGCATATACTCGTATACTTTAAAAACCAGTGAAATGCTATGCTACCAGTTTAGGAGATACAGAAAGTATCGATTGCGGCTATCGCATGAGGTTTGCCAAGATTAGAGCCCGCAGTTTGTTGCTTTTTCATTCGTTTTTCGCCGGTCAACCGGCGAATGGTGTGGAGAATATCAACATTGGATTCTCATTATTCGTTTATTTGGCTTTAAAACGAATTCTACTTTATCGTATTTGTCTACGTTACTTTACAGAGCGAAAGACTGATTTATAGTCCTGTTGGGATATAATGAAGCGACTTTAAAATGTATTTGTTTATAAACAGGTTTTCGCTTGTAGAGCAAAGTGGGGTTGCGCAAGTCACCTATTTCAACTATTTCCAATTACTTGGGCTTAGCGGGGCTGTACAATGTCGCAAGTGACAAAGCAATATTCCGTCTGGCGGCGTCGGGAACTTGGTGGCCTACATTTAACGCTGCGCCCTCGAGAATCCGTGATGAGCGGACCTGAGTGCACCGCCGCCGGATTACTGTCTACGACTACTAAATATTGCTGTTTACCAAACAATCTCTGTTTATGATGCAAAATTGCTTTTCACGCCTTGATCTCCAAATGCGACTGCAATTTGGGTGCGCTTCGGTAGTCAAAACACTCGACCTTAAGTAAAGCTCCCTCCCCAGTTTATGATGTAGAAAAATTGAAGAATGTTGTAAAAATAATTTACTTTATCACCTCACAATGATCTTGAAACGTCTTTCATGCTTTTGATAAGGTTGTTAAAAGGTCGTTTGTTAAAATTCATTTAGTGCGAATCCTGCTAAGGAAGGGCGCATTTATCGTCTTGTCGTTAAATTATTTTATTTATAATATAACACCGCTTGTAACAGAATTTTCCTCGTCATTACGGCGGCTATTCACGAGACGAATCCCGGTAATTTGAAAGCTTTCTGGAGCGGCGCGGGCGTGCGGAGCCGCGCGCCTCGGTCTCGCGCCCAGCTTCAAATTTTCCTAAATCGTCAACTCAACACGAGGAGCGTTTATAGGCGCCATAAGTTACAGGAATCCGCCTCGAGCTCGTAAAAATCGCCCAACCGCCACCTAAACCGAATGTGCTCGGCTCGTTGGCAGTTATTCGCCCGCTGCTCGTCCATGAATTAAATTGGAATTCATAGTGAATTGTTTTATTTTCATTTGGTCCGTTATATAAACACGGCCATTGCACTCATGTCATGATGTTTGACTTGTTTGCTATTAGGAAAGACACACACACAACGCCGTTTTCGAACCAGGAGGCAGACGAGTTTAATTAAAACGGCATAGCTGGGCCTCGCCGGCGAGGACCGTTCAATAAGCGCCTCCTAATTAAACACTTATAATTAATTTGTAGCTAGCATCAATGTAACCATTAAATTGCTGTGCTAATCCTATGAAAATACTGTTTATTGCCTCAATAAAAGATTTCTATCTAAATTATTTTTATGTCATTCGTTACAACAATTGATTCCAAGACTTTTCTAGGAAAATAATACAATAGGTCGAATTCATTTACATTGTAATCTGAAGAAATCAGGCGGCGGCACTACTGAATCGTTATTGACGTAACATGACATAGATATACAAACTGTTCTTTTATGTGGGCAAGGGTCGCGATTTTATATCGGCGGTCATTTGGCCCATCCTAAATAGTTTATTATATTGAACATTGATACTTATCAGATAAATCTGCTTCTTAGACTTGACACGTAACATTTTACTTAAAATATAAATAAGAAAAAAAATACTGTAGAAGAAAATTGTTAACCGCCTTTTTTGTCTGGTACTGTACCCGCGAAAGGACGTCTTTGTATTCAATACTGCCTCCAAGAGAATTACATCTTCGCGCTATAAAATTGACCCACTTGTTGCTCTAAGTGCACTTTCATCTGACTCTATTTTGTATAAATGACAAAGAACCTTTTCTAGACTGGGCTTTTTTAGTAGGATCGTAAAATAAGCTTATTTTTATTATCGTCCATACGAATAAATCGGAACAGATTGAACCATAAAATTACCTCGGACGTTGCAGTTACATTAATGACTGTGAATGCTTTCTACGTAATGGATACGCTCTTCTTCACGGGGATGGATCACCAGACCTTGGTCGAATGAAAATGCTAGTCTAAGCAAACATACTTGACGGCAATTCTTGCGCTTACCTGATCTTTTCAACCGTTTGTTGCGTCTCCTTATGGATAATATATGGCTGTCTTGATGTTAATTTATATTAATAACTTAGTCAGTTGGTTATAAGAATAATGGCAATCAGTAGGATAATGCGGCATCAGCGGAGAGCGTATCAGCACAGGGCGGGGCCTCGTGAGTAATGGAACTTTTAGCTGGCGGTAGAGGAGGGTCCACTTGTCTTGCGCTATGATTGATAACGCCTCTCGACTATAACAGATTTTTCGTATGATCAAACCATATGACCGTATAGAACTAGTTGAATCGTTTATAGGATTTAATTACTGCATGGCCAAACCGTGTCCCCGTTTGGTTTTTACCGATATTTTTTGCATACATTGTACTCGTGTAATCTGTTTAGTTCGTGCAAAACAACCTTTATTTTTGAACGTTTGATTTTCATCTGTTGTGTTGAAATGGTGCTGTACAAATATATCAACAATTTTAATTAAGCGCTTGTCATGTGAATGATCTACGAAGCGATGATAGGAGCCTGTATATTATAGTTCAATAATTATGATACTACACTAATGGGGTGATGTATGGCCGTCATTAACTCATCGACTGGCTCCTTAGTAAAGCGTACGCTGATATTAGCGTGATTTATTATAAGCACTGTAACATATTATTTGTTCTACTGTAATCAGTACACATTATCATCATCTCTTTATTCTTCAATATGATTTATATTGCAGTCTTCTAGAATCGTGATTAAGTAAATAAAAGGACCAATAATAAATACGATAAGTAATTCAGACTTCTTGGTACAGTGATGCTTAATGAAAATGTTGGAAGGACGAAAACTGTATGAGTCTCTTAAATAACGGTTCTTATTGTAAATGTTACTACTCCCTTGTCTGGGAATCAGTGGGCGATGGTAATTAGTCCCGGTTACATAATTGTGATATTTGTAATTAAAGTTGGCGCCATGTCACACACCAGACGAGGTTTATAATTCGTAGTTGGTGAAATGTACCTTTTAATATATTATGTAGGTACTAATGTATAATAATTGTCGCCGGGCTCTTTTTGCTTTGTACATGTACATAACTATTCCAAGATGTCATGTTTATAAATGCCACCTAGTGTACTTATATCAATACAAACACAGTTTAACGATTAGCTGAAGCTTAGAAAAGTTTTGGTTTAAATGAAAGCAATAGGTGTTGGCTTTAATGTGAGACGTTATTTATGACCAGCTAGCCGCAGGTTTGCAGAATTCAGAGCCTGGTGCAGTCACGTAAGTTTACGCAGCAATTAGCGCTAATGTGGCGCTTATTTATTTTATCATAAATACCAAACTTTATTTTAAATGTGACGTTGGGCACATGGAATCTTGCGAACCAAATTATAATTAGCCAAATTGAATAGTATAAAGTTTAGTTGTGTAATTTTTAAGTAAAAAGCAAGAAACGTGTTGGAACGGACTGCAGATGTTTAACTGGATTTTTAACGAAAATTACTGTGTAAGTGTGGGAGATTACTCCGTAATATCGTAATCAATTAGGTCTGCTCGCGTCTCCGACCACCTTACACCACCAGGGTAAGGAACAGGGTATAAGCTAGCGTCATTCCAAATTTTATTTAAACCCGTTTAGCCATTTTAGTGTTCAGAAGCAACAGCGGGGGAACAAACTGTTGTGTATGTGTGTGTGTGGCCTAACCCACTAAAGCCTTGTCTGTTTAATAAAACAGTACGAATAGAGTAGCTCTTTACGTTTACTCGCGTCCGTATCTGTCACAAACATACACACAAACTGACGCAATTATAATAATAATTTGAATGTCTGCCTGACTCAGTAGTAATGAAAATTAAAACACGCGGTAATCTCGTGATTTAATTAAAATATATTTTGAACATTCGATAAAATAACGTTGACATACCAATACTGTTCTACAAAATCTTTAAAACATTCTTAAAAAATAAATGTTAAGCCTAAGTTTTTTTATATTAGATATATTTGAATGTGTACTTTCACAGGCTTGTGAGTTCTCAGTCACCAGTGATTTTCAAAAATACGAACTTCTAGAAATCAGTCGGCATTAAGTTCCGAAATATTTAGTGCAATAAAGTTTAAATAAATAAATAATAAGTAAAAATCGGCCATGTGGCCGGCTATAGTCAAAGTATAAGTATAGGAGAATTAGTTCATTTTTAAACAAAGGTTCATCGCGGTGCTTGCATGTGCGTAACGCGTCCGTACGGCTGTGGGCGGCGCTAGCCACGCATTTGAAACGTCATCTAGCCACTGACATAGTTTGAAGTCAGAGACAGAAGGATGAGATTCCTTGTGTGATTGATGTACATCTGTTTTCCATTGCGTTGTTTTTTTAAGGTTCTATAGCCACGTGTTACCCAGGGTAACCCTGTTATGGGTTTTTACCCTGTTATTAGCCTACCCATTTAACTTTTATTATCTTACCTGCGCATTATTTTAAAAAGGTATATGAAACATTTGTAGAATTGTGTTAGTTGAAACGTTAATTGGATGCATGTCAAATTATAAACACAATCATGATGAACACATGAAGAAATTTTTTGTTCACGAACGTCACCTACATACCTTCTGAGTATCAACTTAAAGTTAACTTAATTGTTCAAATAAAGAGGGCAAGTTTGGGGATTATTAAAAGTACAATGAGACGGATTGTTTTAATGTTTAACGAGGAAGTTAAATGGAATGGGTTGAAATTTAACCAATTAATGAAGTCGCATCCCGGCGTCACTCACTTACGCGAATACTAATTAACTACCAAAGTATATTCTGAATTCATTTCTGTTCTCATCAGCTTAATTAATTTAGTTTATGGCATAGGTACCTAAATTTTAATCATTTCGAATAATGCTTCTGTGTTATTTTTGTAAGGACACGATAAAACAACCATTCAAAGAAAAATTAACGGTAGAGCTAAAATTAATTTCAATATCCAAGTAATATCTGTAGGGGGTAAATTTGTTTAGATTGCCGTGGGTCTGCCATTAATTCAGCCGTATTGTAAATTTATGGCAACGGGGTTGGTGCCGAAGATTCGAGCCGGGTAATTCCGTTGAAACTCGCATTTCCCGATGCTGGCGGTGCCGTGTTAAAATATACGACACGACTCGACTGTCTTCAATTTACCCAACTTTTCGCTAGAATTTTCAGCTCACGTGCAATTGTAATGTACTATGTAACCGATATACCATAGCTAAGCTTAAATAGTTTCTCGCTAGTTCGCGTTCGAGGCTTTTATGCGAGGTGAATGTTTTATTCGCAGCAGGTGTTGCCAGAGCTTATTTAATCCAGATAATGTAGATTTTGATGTAAGTTTCAAAGAAGCTGACGATATTCAGTGTTGATATTGGCTATTCGTCATTGGATACGTTTATTTTATTGAGTGGTCGTTTGCGGCGCGTAGGCAGGTGTGCCAATAAACGCTGTCCTGCCGCCGCTTCTTCCAACTCACGTCCACGCCTAGTCGTAACGACAAGGCACTTCGCTTATTTGAAATACCGTGTTTATGGATACTTACTCCCTTTTACCCGCGGCTCTACTCGTGTGGATTTTCAATTATGTACAGTTACGTTTTATGACCATGGATCCCGCGCTGTTTTTATTTATGTCTCGCTTAGCTTTTATAGCGTTAAGTGACGTGAAGTTAACACTTACAAACACCTTTTTACTCCTCCCTATATATTCTTGTTCATGGTCCTTTGATAAAAAGGCTGGTCGTGTTGTCAAAAGCTTTGCAAATAAAGTATTTTTACCCATCTACTAAAAATGTTCCTACTCTGAAAACGAACAGTAAAATAAAACCAACCGAATGTGAATACATGGCGTCAAACAAAGAGGTGTAACTTTCGTTGAAATTTGCGTTAAACTTTTTGGCATTTGTGAAATGTGAAATACCGCGTTGACAATTTTTAAGCCTTGCCAGGCACGATATCGTGTCATCATAATATACACGCTCTTGCACGTGTGACTGGCAATCACACAAGCCTCTTTCTAAAGACTGCTATAATAATGTTCTTCTTTGACGATTTCCAATTGTCAATCTTGTATCGTACCTACATATTTAAATGAGACAATAAGTGCTTATAAAACAACATCCATTTCCGTTAAACGATTTTATTCTATGATTATAAACTTGAGTAGTTTTCGTAGTAGATACGAGTTGATAATGAGGGCCTATAAGACGCGTAGTGAAATTGGTATCAAACGGACACTATGAATTAGGTTGTATAACGAAATTTTGGACAAATTCATTTCCATTCTGCTCCGCAACTCCTTAGTTTTGCTTGAAATCTGCATGTTTTTTCTTGTCTTGTTTCGAGTTCCAGGGGGGGGGGGGGGGTTAAGAGTAAGCAAGGAGAGAGGGGTAAGGTCCGCTTCGAATGTAAATGCAACAGAAAAAACGTGCTTAGAAATAGTGCAAGATTTGTAACGGAACACTATTCTTACGACACGTGGCTTTTACAATACTTCCGAGTTACAATATTATGGGTTTAGTGAAGCCAAGTCGCAATTCAAATAAACCAAACTCGGGGTGGGTGTCGACTCGCTAAGTCCCGTGGCTCTAAGCTAACGTAAGCCGACGAAGGAGGTACAAGTACGTTGTAGGCGGTGCGTGGAATTTTCAATAGAACTTTGTTTGACAATTTATAATTCATAAATCCAGACGAAATTTCATCAAGCTGAATGATAAAATACCATTTACACGCGCAAACATTGTAAAATGCATTACTATTTTGAAGTAGGTCCGCTTAAACCCGGCGTTTTTTTTTTGTGATAACGTAATTTTATTTTCACGCGCTGTTTGTTTCCTGAACTCGTTTAATTTTCGTATTTTGCTTAAAACTGAGCTGTAAATGGGATTGGAATTCCTCGGCACTTTGTTAAAAATGGAGTCAACAAAGTAGTATTTTTATGCTCTTTAGAATGTTTGAGGGACTGCGTAGCTGAATCAAATATCCATTGTAAAATGTCAAATTTTATAAATCGTCGTAATTATTTGACATATTCCGACTGAATTTTGCTGGTATTTCGTTACATCAAAGCCGTCTTTGGTTTTCCGCCGACAACCGGGGCGATTCATTTTCTTTCATCGACGGATGAGGAGAAAAATGAAATAAAGTTGTACCCGTATTGCGTGGTGGAAATACAAAGGAATAGTTTGGAACAAGGTCCCTGGCGGCGGCGGCGCGGGTGCAGGCGGAGGAGCGGCCGCGGTAATGCAACCAAAAGTAGTCGAAGTTTTAATTCAAATTAGAACGTCCTCTAAAGTTCGTCGGAAATGGCGTGTGTGCCCGCTCCATTCCGACCTTTATTATGATGACAACTTTAGCGCCCAAGGGAAAGTCAAATAGGCTTACGTGGTGTTAGTAGAGCATTAATGATACAGATACCTGACTGTTTAGCATTATATTTAATCCGTCCTAATCCTTATTTGTACAGTCAAGGCAAAGTACCATCGTAAGACGCTATCAAAAACAGGTGACATATTAAATGCTAGCGGTGGATCATTCAATTTTAGTAATCCGGTCTGGTTTTAATT
The DNA here is from genome assembly GCA_949316455.1 of Acleris holmiana. Taxonomy (NCBI): domain Eukaryota; kingdom Metazoa; phylum Arthropoda; class Insecta; order Lepidoptera; family Tortricidae; genus Acleris; species Acleris holmiana. The sequence continues at coordinate 14,876,793 of OX438763.1, forward strand.
TTTAAATACGCAAATATATTTCTTTGACTGTCACGCCAGGCCCTTATTTCACTATCCTGACAATGACAGGTGAAAGGTGTACATGGCGCATTTTATATGAAGCCCAGTAATGTAAAAACTTTTTATTTCCGCAATGTATACCTAATTGTCACCTGTCACTTATAATTGTCAAGATGGTGAAATAGGCGGCTGATGATTTTATAGGATGGCACGGGTTCACAAATACTTGAATTGGAGTTCAAAAACCTTTGCTTTTACGTCGTCATATCACTACATAGTATAAAACAAAGTAACTTTTTCTGTGCCTATATCCCTATGTATGCTTAAATCTTTAAAACTACGCAACGGATTTTGATGCGGTTTTTTTAATAGATAGAGTGATTGAAGAGGAAGGTTTATATGTATAATACTTTTATCCGGAGCGAAGCGAGGGCGGGTCGCTAGTGGTTAATGCTTTATCAATTGTACTCAAAGGAAATCTCAAGCAAACGTTACTTATCTCTATATCACATATTTTGCCTAAGTAGGACCGGTATAAAGAAAAACAGATCAAGTTGTACTAAGCATAATATACTGAGATAAGTTGTATCAGTGATTCATAACGCGTTTCGATATTATAAACAACTTTATACAAACTCATCACTCTTAAGTTAGTGTGTTTTAAATTATAGGAGTGGCAAGTTTTAAAGCACTTTAAGAAAATAAGTCATTCGCTCGGTCTTGCTTCTTGCGCCGGCAAGACGAGCTAAAACCGACAGGTGCGGAGAGTCGCGCTCGCCGATGCGCGTGACTGCCCAACAATGACTTGCAGGAAATAATATTACCTTATTACGGTTCTGCTATACCTTCCATTGTAAGAAAGCGTACCAATCAGCTTATGTTATAAATGGCCATGCAGTAATAAGGTTTGTGTTTATTTTTATGAAAGCACTAATCGTCGTTTTTTAAGGAAAAATGTGCGAATTTCACCGTTATTATTCTCATATTTAAAAAAAAGCGATGTATAACTTCTGCCCGACACTCCTTCCGCGTAGAATTCTTAATTTTGCTATCCCACGGGAACAGTATTTTATTTCGGTGTAAAAAGTACCCTATGTGTTATTCCAGAGTACAATCTACATCGTTGCCAAATTTCACACAAATCCGTTCAGACGTTCTTGCGTGATTGAGTAACAGACATCCATCCAAACTTTCGCATTTATATTAGTAGTAAGAATAAGCGATCCGCTATGGTTTCACTGAATGAAATGAATGTAAATGTTTCACGTGCCTCAGGTTACTAGTTTGGTGATAGTTGAAATCGCGCATAGCACGCAAGCTGGCGAACGTTGCGGGTACTTGTGATGAATTTAACGCAAACCAGTTATCTTGTTAGAGAGATGGATCCGATTACAAAATGTTTTCGGAAATAAATACTGATTATGTATGTACTAAAAAGGTTTAGAACCACTATCTTTTTCCTGGATGTTACGTTCTTTTCACATACCTCACTCCATTTACTATTACCCAATGGGCACAATAGGTATAGGTACCTAATACTGCCCTCCTAAGCAAAAAAGCAGTATCTCAGATTTAATGGCCAAAGGAGATTCAACCCTAAAACGTTAGCAATAAGGTTAAATTTGCTACAGAAGTTTTGTCTCAGATACTGCATTTTATTTTAGCAGGGCAGAATAGTGCTCACAAGATATTCTAAAAAATAACACTTTCAAACATATCGACGGTTCTGTGACTCGACCTCGTTTAAAGAATGTTGTCCAGTGTAAACTGACGCTCACTAAGTACGCGAGTACATACTTATTGCGTGTCAGTTTATACTGGAATAATTTAAATATACGAGGTTGAGTCACAGAACCGTCGATATGATAAAATTGTTGTTGTCGAAGCATACATCCGAGTACTAAATAAGGTGGTACATTTGTACTCGTGTTTTACGATACCTTTGATCCAAAACAGTTGGAATCAATGAAATAATGATATTCGGTAGTATTGACACGTTCTACTGAACGTTTATGATGAAAGTAACAGAATATTTACCTGAAGCTAATTAAGTATACGAAATGATCCCGAATAAAAAAATCCAATTCTAAAGTAGATAACAATATATGTATGTATGGTTCTCTTTAATGCTTAAAAATATAAATAAATAGAAAACACAGGCAATACAAAAAAATATAACATAATACTATGTTATAGTTTAATTAATTTAAGTGAAATAAAATCATTATTGTGCGCGGCTAAGTTAATATTCTTTTATTGTTATACATTGCTATTCTTCTCTAATTTTTCTTGGTGTGTGGCGATAAAGCTTTTTTATCTTTACTCTTACTGTAAATGGAGTGTCACTTGCACAAAATACCTTTTAAGGTTTAAAAAACCCATCTATTACAGTCATGATGTTGACCAATTACTGAATATTTGCACATTTTACTAAAAAGCTTTCCTGAAGTAAAATATTTTCCTTTATTTCCAGTGTACCGGACGTCATTTTCTCACTCAGTGCATTAACACGCGTTAGGGAAGGCAACATTTTGCTGCAGGCGGAATATAATTTCCAATTAGGAATTCGCGCATTGTACGTAATTCAAAAAGCCAACATTACGTAGGTACCTACCTGTATTAAGTAGCGCCTGGTTCGGTCACGTGAGCGCTAAGTGATATTTTGTTGTTCTGCCCGCAACGTGGACTCGTTTCTTTGTTTCCCGGCTGAAACGCCTTGTTGGGTGTTTGCCGGTTTCCAGCTCAGATTCGCGTTATTGTTTAGGCTGGCGTATTTCATACACCGGTTTCGCTGCCACTGCACACGGGTGCCGACGAAGCGTGTTATTACGCGGCGGTTTTCTGGTAAAATAAAACGCCCAAATTAAATAACGAAAAGACAAGTCGCGAAACTACTTTACCGCAACCGTTTTTATCAATAAAGTCGAAAAAAAAATATCGTCAATTTATCGCTTTTATTTTTACCATTCTGCAGATAATCGTACTGCTGACATAATTTACACGTACGATACGTGACAGTATATACTCGTCAGTGTTACCAGTTTGATCTTTCATGAGAGACTTCTAAGAGACGGATATTTAAAGATTTGCATTTTTAGTTTTTTTACATACCGGCACACCTCCTAGAAGTGGGGACTTTTAGTATGTTCACTCTCTAAGCATCCTGAACAAATTTGTGAAGAATTTGCTTAGGTTCCTGGTCACGCAATCTGTTCCCCCTGTTTAGGCATTTGGTGACTGACTATTTAACTTCGTTTATGATGTTTAGCGCTAGGAATATTATGCACTACAAATTTATTATTTCAAACCTTTTTCTTGTGCATGCAAATTTCGTCATGGGTTAAGCTTTTTTAATATTTAACAGACTTGTTTGACCTTAAAATATTTAGAATATTATTCGTTATTACTTTTTTTCGGGTAGACAATACGGCATCAACATTTCACTTTTCATTATTCTATCTACATAGCAGACTTTTGTCGTTTTTTTCTTTTCATAAGATCTGATTTACTTGATAGAAATTGACTGTTTAAGAAAACACGTTAAAAAAACACTTAGATACTTATAGATGAACGAGTACTGCAAATTAAACGAATAACATTCCTAAGCTCTTAACAATTATTGCCTGCTGGGGGCTTGCGTAATTGAAACGATCTCGATTGCATCCCGCCGCTTTTCCTCGGAACAATAATGTTACGGCATTCGCATTATCTTTTTGCAAGGAATCATTAGCCTCCGTCTGCAGCGTAAATTACATTATGTTTCTGTCATCCACTCCTGTCTGCTCTGCCTCGGATTTTATCTCCATGGCACGCCATTCGTAAACATCCTTACCCACTAGCAACATATCCGCCTGTGAGGGATTTCTTTAGTTAGTCACCTTTAGCTATATGCCAAAAATAATGCCATAATTGTCGTAAGGTATTTCCTTGTCGCGTTGAACTTTTATTTTGTTGGTTAGGTTCAGGTCGACACGATAAGCTGAGTAGTTTTTGATTGTTAATTATGCCCTGTTTTCGTAAATTCATATTGGAAAGTATTCCGATTCGACAACTTAATCGGGCGATTTAAGAAAATGACAGTTGGCAAAACGACTTAGAATCGATAAAAAATATTAAATAGAAAAAAAAGTGGGCAAATATTTGTGCTGAGTAGGAACGACCCTGTTTAGAGAGCGCCGAAGCGGCGGTGAGACTTGGCGGCGTTGGGTACTATAATCAACTGGGCTCATAGACTAAAGCCAAAAATGGCTTCAGTGTAATGGAATACAACACTAGTTGCGAATTTCATTTGTGCTTTCGGCCTACGAGGTCGCTGTGTACGTACACATATATGTAAACCGTCGGCCATATTGTGCGTGTGTATATAATGTTTGTATTTATTGTAGGTAGCATAGCTTGTCTAATCAGGGTGTAGTACCGACCGTGCTCGTATCTCGGCGAGTGTGGGCTCGTCGCCGCCGGCGCCCGCGGAGGACTTTCCTCTGGGACTCGGGCCAAACTTACCTGACATAATACATGGTTCGCATAAACACGCTGTTTGCTTTTGTTTGAACTTCGCTCGACAATAAAATCTGTGGATTGATATACAATACAATACAATACAATACAAATACTCTTTATTGAACACCAAAAATAAAAAATAAAAACAGAACATGGAACAGTACATTTAAATCATAGGTATACAACAGGCGGTCTTACCGCTAAATAGCGATCTCTTCCAGACAACCTTGTAAGAGAAATAACTGAGGACACATATTCATGGCAGGGGGTGTAAACTAATTCGTTTAGAACTCAAACTAAATAACTACACGAAACAATTAAATTATTTCAATTTTGAAATTAGAACTATTTATAAATATACTAAATATAAATACATAAAATAAATAATTGAATAAATACATACTGAATACATATAATTATACATCTATATAATATATACATACATACATCCTCCAAAAACAGCCAAACAATGACAACAGACGAAGCATGAGATATAACAAAGAAAAAAAGTGAGGGAGATAATAGAAAAACTACGGAAGTGACAGAAAATTATCCTTTAGCTTGCTTTTAAAAATGGCAACAGACTTAGCACGTCGTACCTCCACAGGCAAAGCATTCCATAACCTTATCGCCTTGATGGTAAAAGAATTTAACAAATTTAATATAACAAAACGAAATAAGATTGTCTTATGACAGTTGGTAGGTCGTGGTGAAGTTTCGCGGTTTTAATGTTATTAACGGCTTGGAAATTTACTTTAACTTTGGCGTGGTTTGTCAATATATTCAGGTTTTATTTCAATTTAAGTTATGAACCACGCAAATAAAAATACAAACGCAAGGATTTAAAAACATTATCTTTTTTTATTTGTTAAATAGAGGGTAAATTACATACTCAAAATGTACGAATAGATCAACATTTTACTAACAATACCGTTTATAGCGATAATTATATCTATTCGTAACGTAAACATAATCTTGCTGTATTATCTGATCGTATTTGATTAGGTACAAGCGGATGAACCTGTCCCGCGTTATCTCGAGGGTCTTATCACTACCGCGCAGACCTGTAGGTAAACACCTGCATAGTAAATTTCCTCCCACTTCATTGTTTGTAATATCCAGCACCATACTTACTCAAACCTTTATACACGATAAGCTGGTAACTTAAAAGCTAAGTAAAGGGCTTGATGAATTTTAAATGAGTGGAATATTAACAAGTCAACTTGGAGCTCTCTGGTGTATGGGTTTTAGCAAAAAGGCGAAGTTTGCTTTACTAAACAATGAAATAATGGCTCTACTGGGTGACTCGTTATTTTTGAAAGTCTTACGAAAGGGGTGCATAGCCGATATTCCTTTCTTCTTTTTGGAAATATCCCTGTCTAATTGGTGAGGGAAGATGGAGATAGAACGCAGGCCCATGTTTTATTTTGCTTGAGGTGAGATACACGCCCGCTCGTGTCACATCATGCGGTTAAATTATAATTAGTGGCCACAAAACAAACCTTTTAAATGTATAACAGATCCAGCTCCAGTCTGCGCAAGCTAAGTGCTATATAGATGAGAATGCTAATTCTTGCAAGCATTAAAATGCTACACACATGTTCTTCTGTTATAATTTAGATTGTACCTGGATTTATTTCTGTGTTGAGTACATAACATCTCAATGTGATGTAGCTGTTCACTTATTTCGTCGAGGCTTTCACCAGTTTTTACCGCTCGCTGTCGGCTATGGACACTTTTACGACAGATTTAATAAAACTCTTCGCATTGACAGCTTTCACCTAATATTGGATATCGACAAGTCAACGCCAAATGTACCTCTAAACGACGTTCCTAAAATATTGCGAAGTAACATCGGTTTTCTTTTTATACAAGAAACATGAAACTTAAGGACCTTGCAGCGGCATCGAATAAACAGCTCGAAACTTTCATTTTATATTGATAATGAATGCGATCTTTGTGATGCTTTATGGTACAATAATTCCTATTGCTATAAGTAGGTACCTTATTTAGTGTATAATCCCACGACATTATATTGTGTCGGATAAGTTTGTATCTGTTGTTTAAATTAACTTATCGATATGTACTAAAGCTGACTGAGAATCGTTGAAGTGTGTTTGTTCATGCACTACATCTGTACTTTCATTCATTAGTATTTGTCAGTAGTAGATATCTGTATGTAAATAGGTATACGCCTACCCATGAATAAACATGGAGGTTGTTGAAAAGAAACCACAAGAAGACCCTCCGACCCGGCTCGGAGTGCACAGGTAGGGCCTCCTCATTTAAAAAGGGTTTTCATCTGCCAGCTATTTATCAGTGACACTGAGTGGGGTGCGGGTTGTTCTTGATCATTTTTATTTTTACAACATTTTCTGAGTACTTTAGAAATGAATAGGATTTAACGAGGCACTAATTAATGGAACCTCGTTTTGAAATGCCAGCTCGTCCACGATTTTGTTTGCGGCATGATGTCGAAATTATAAGCCTCTTGCCATGTTCTTTAGATACCCTATGTTTAACGTTACGATTTAAATATAATACGTGGCAATGGAAAACGAAGATAATTTGAACAAACAACGAACTTTTTCGTCTGTATAATTTAAACTCGCGGGGTATCTTTTCCTTATAAAATGGTAATATCACACTTGACGTTTGATAGATATTGTTTTAATATTAATTTATCTCTTTACAGGTAAGCGTAAACCTTCGCTTTGATCCCAATATTGCGACACGACAGCGGGTAAGTTTATTGGCAGTTTTTCAGGCATCAATCACTGCGTGGTTTAGGCGCGTTGGTCCGTGAATCGATCGTTGGTAACGCGTGCTGTCTGATGCGATTAACCATTCGGGATAACCTACTGTTAACCGTGGAGTAGGCAATGCTCTTGGATAAGTGGGTAAAGATAAGCGGTGGTAATAGGGTAACCGGCAGCAGTCGCTAGTGCACGATGAAACGTTAACGGGTCGATTATGCGAGCCCATCGAGTGCGTACTCAAGCGCCCGGCCCGCCCGCGCGCCTAATGACGGGTCACGCATTTAAATAGCCTGCTTCCGATCAAAACGGCGCACATATTCACATGAAATTCATATCCTTCATTCTACCTACAATTTAAATCGACGTTTTCCTATTTATCAGCATGCTCGCTCCTACTAGCCGCGAACTTTGGGAGCCATAAGATAAGTGAGGTCATTTACATTTCCACCTTTGTGAGCTGTGATTTCGCTTGATGTAAGGTGATAAGGGATGTGAAGATTATTTTAATGTTTATCTGCTCTAACCCAGCGTGTGCGACGATGTAAGCTCGACGTGTTTGGTAGAACTTGAGTGTAGATTTCGAATTCTGATTACATTACGCTTAAATTCTTGAATAAAATAAAACTAACGAGTAATGAGTCCTTAATTGTCACTTATCGTTGTTTACATTGTTGCCAAGATTACATTTCATTAGGTATTCCTTACAATGTTAACCTTATTTCGGAATGTGCTGCAGTACAACCTCATTCATGAATCATAACCATAATATATCTGATACGAACTTTGGCCTGTCAAATTACGTTTTCGCGAATCACTATTACTGTTCACCGTTATGCGTGTGCGTGACCCGCTTTATTTGCAACATGTATTCAGGTATGATTTATTCTTAACATGCGTAATACAATTTACTAGTCGTGGTAGTCGTGTTTATATTCTGCTCATATTTTCAGTTTGGATTTTGTGCTTATAAAAAATAAGGTAATTAAAACATTGATGCACACTTTAGACTGTGAATGGAACAAAATGGTCCGTAAGTTAGAATAACACTCCTGAACTTTAATAGTATTATGTAAGAAACCGTTTATTAATGTCGAGTAGGGAGACGTACAGTCGTACAGAGGAGTCTAGGCGTTTTGCCAAACAGTTGAACGAAATTATATTACGATATTTGAACAGCACAAACCAAGTAAGTTTAGTTAAAACTTGAAATTGAAGAGAATTATTTCCTAAATGTAAAAATATAGTTTTATTCGAAAATAATCTAGTAAATTCAGCCTAGTTCATGAAAATATTTTTCATAATAGAAACGTCAACGCCTACCGGGTTCTTTAAAATCAACTTAAAAAATGTACATTCATTGTAAGATAATGAGGCGACTTCGGCAACTCATTGTCCGTCGAAAATAATTAACCGTCTGACTCGACAAAAAGGAAGTATTCAAAGTGTTTGAGTCTGAGCCTCTGGGTGTTTCGTGATTCTTCCTGGTACTGCAACTTCGGCGAGTACTGTAACTTACAAATGCTTAGTTTTCTGTTACTTCAAAAGTTTCAGTTAGTACTGTTCTGAATCGATGAACTGTCATTCTGATTAGACCAACACCCACGCAAAACTAGACCCCGAGTAAATTGTTTGACGCAACGCCGGCTCATACATATTAATACATTATTTTGGTTATCATAGTTATCGTGTAAATGAGACATTATTTTTAAAGCTTGAGTTACTAATTTCAATAGTAAGTAATATCATTTTGATTCATGAACTTTTTCTTAAATGATGGATGAATACTGGCTTTTACCTTTGACTCTCGTAGCCTTTCTTACAGTGCTGTGTTTCCTTGTGATTTATTTTTGCTTCTTTTATTTTTCTCGACTTGAGAAATACCTTCCGTCGTTGCTTTAAAGAATAATGTTTTCATAACTTTATCCGCTAAAGTGCTTGCCTATAGATAATAAAAACTATCGAGAAAATATTATATTTGATAAGTAAACAGCCAGTAAACGTGTTCAAGAGATCTATTTGCGGTTACTCGTATTTCAAAAGCAGTGATAGCCCGACCGAGTGTGAAAATGTTAGTAAAATAAACGTACTCTTAATGTTACGTATCAATGTAATGCGAGCTATAACAATGTGGTGTAAAATGAAATGAACCATAATTCAGGCCGGTCCGTGTGGACCAGCGTCATTGTTTACGGCCGTATTTTATATCGTGTTTAGCGAAATTAGCGCCGCCGCAGACGGCACGCCGGCCGCCCGGCGCCGTGCTCAGGTGCTACTACGTAACACTTAATTTGATACCTACCTGCAACTATCTCTCTCACTCTATAGTGGTTACAAAATAGAAAGACAGAAACAGAACCAATGTAACCGCGAATTTGGCGGTAATGCTCCTGGTACCGCAGCGCGCCATTACCCGCCGGATTTACTCGGCCTCGCACTAAGACGAATAATCTGCGGTTTACTTAATACCGACCATTAAAAATGTATTAAGTGTACCTTGATTTAATTTTCCGCGTAATTCCACTTTTGCGATGGTTGTGAAAAACTATGGTGTAACTTGTTAAAATTATTCTCTTTAATGGTTGTTTTATTTTCAACGATTTAATATCTAAATATATAAAAGAAGAAACTGTCTGAGTGACTGGCTGACATATCAACGCACAGAGCAAAGCGCTGGGTCTTGAGATTAAAAATTTTGGGCACACAGATTCCTTATGAGGTTCACTAAGAAAGGATTTTTGGTAATTCATCCCCTAAGGGGTAAATATAGGAGAGTAGCGGAAAATTATTTTTACGCGTACGAAGTCGCGGGCGTCCTCTAGTTAATTTATAATTATCATGCATCAAAGTTCGTGTTGGGCAAAGTTTTCGAAGTAGTATACTACTGCTTAATACAGCATTAGGTATATACATATAAGTAGATATATAATGAAGCGGAGCCCTTTTTTCCCATTTTTGTTATTGGCAGTTATGTACGTGTATTGTATACCTAGATACTCGTAATTATCGAGTGAAATAACTAAATTTCTTAAAAATCTAACGTGTAGACAAAGCCTAGTTTAGGTTAGGTTAGTATTATAACAATTTTTTCGATTAACCAAATATTCGCAAAACAACCACTATATAAATACAGCTGATAACAAATCCAAAGCTACTTGCAAAGTAATCCAAGACAACAAGCATAATATTCCAAAGGAGTCGATTTCGGAAGTAGTACATGGTGACAGAACAATTACTGATCCTATAGAAATCGCGAATATGTTTAACGACTTTTTTGTGGACCATGTTCAAACTTCCTCTAAAAATGCCTCAGGAGAAAAGCACAGTATTGTCAACCCTAGGGCAAATTCAATGTTTATGCCACCTATTTCATTGAATGAAATTTGTAGAATAATTGTCTCCTTGAAAAACAAGAATAGCGTTGGTTTTGATGGAATATCCGTCAAGACAGTTAAAGCTGTAGCTGATATTATAGCGGATCCATTATGTTATATTTTTAATCTTTGTATTGAGCAGGGAATCTTTCCAGATAAGTTGAAAGTTTCTATAATAAAACCTTTATTTAAAAAAGGAGAAAAAACATCATTATCAAATTATAGACCAGTGGCTCTTCTTCCTATTTTCTCAAAGATCTTTGAAAAGCATATTCATGAATGTCTCTACAGTTATTTTGATGGTTTAAATATCTTCGCGGAAGAACAAAAAGGCTTTCGCAAAAATAAAACCATTAATATGGCAGTGTTTGATTTTTTGCAGAAGATTATGAAAAGTGTTCACCAAAGACATCCAATTTGCGCACTGTTCATGGACATGAGTAAGGCGTTCGATCATGTGGATCATGACATTTTGATATCAAAATTAGAATCTTATGGCGTTCGGGGAAACATCCTAAATTTAATAAATTCCTATTTGCGAAATAGAACTCAGCATACAGAGATAACTAAAATAGATATTATGTCAAGATCTGAAAATAAGTACCTGTCTAAACCCCGTGGCGTCAAGTTTGGTGTCCCACAGGGTAGTGTACTCGGACCCTTATTATTCATTATATATATTAATGACTTGCCGAAAAGTATAACGTATCCAATGGTTTTATTTGCTGACGATAGCACACTCATCGTTAAACAACACTACCCGGCTGACTATGAGGTGGATATTAACAATGCATTAGACTCCGTTATTAAATGGCTAGTGTCGAATAATCTTCTTATTAATTTGCAAAAGACCTTTATCATGCATTTCTGCCAAAGGACATTGAAAATGCAGAAAGATATTATAATTAGTAGTGGTAACTGTATAATTCAAGAAACAATGGACACTAAATTTTTGGGATTAGTCATTGATAGCAAGTTAACTTGGAAAGAGCATATACATATAATATGCAAAAAAATAAATAGCTTCGCTTATGCTCTTTATCAGTTATCAAAGGTGACAAATCGTAAATCAGTATTGGTATCGTACCATGGTTTTGTAGTCTCTACATTACGATACGGCATCATATTTTGGGGCAATTCCACGGAAAAAGGTCAAGCATTTCTAGCCCAAAAAAGATGCATAAGAGCAATTTGTAATCTGCACTTAACGGATAGCTGTAGGCCATACTTTAAGTCTTTGCAATTGTTGACAGTGCCATCATTATATATTTATGAGGTTGCGTGTTTTGTAAAAATAAACCTGTCCAAGTTTAAGACTCGAGGGCAAGGTGGTAAAGCAAGGCACAAATCACACATCATACCAGAGCGCTGCAAAACTGCCCTTTATAAAAAAAGTTTATTTGCTATGGCACCTACTATCTACAACAAATTACCTGATAGTTTAAAAAATGCCGACATTGTTAGTTTTAAGGTAAAGCTAATGAAATTACTGATTGAAAAATGTTATTATTGTGTTACTGAATTTTTAATAGACAATTTTTAATATATTTAATGCAATCAGATTTCAACAGTTACATTTTATACTTTATTCATGTTATATTATTGACATTTATTATAGCATTAGTTGTATTTCTTTATAAATTTGTACGCCTACCGGCAATTTACAGTGATACTATACTTATTTTACCAACTTTTGTAATTACCTGTGAACACAAATAAATGATTGATTGATTGATAGATTGATTGATTGAATTATGAAAAAATCTTAATTTTTTGTACAAAACGTAAAATGTTCAAGAAGCAAAATTGATAGTAATGCTCAGTAGGCAGGGTGGTTTACCAAAATCCCGACGCAAAAAGAGGGTGTTGACATGTGTATCTATGTGTCTGAATCGCAGCTCCCAAACGGATAAATCAATGAAGTCGTAGTTATTTTAATACGTAGTTTGTGTTACCCTGTCATGATTTTTTGAAATTGCTGCGTTTTCCTGGTTCAACTTTCGTTGACCAGACCCTACAAAGTTCATATGTACATTATGCGTATTGTTATTTTTTCGTATTGTACATTTTACGTGTTGCTCATTCTAACTTTGCACATTTTGCCACTATCGCGTGGAGTACATTTTGCATATTGTACAATTGTCATATGAACATTTAATTGTTTGTACATTTTGCGTGTGTACATTTTGACATTTTGCACATTATGCGTACAGGTAAGACCGCCTGTTGTATACCTATGATTTAAATGTACTGTTCCGTGTTGTTTTTTTTTTTTTTTTTGGTGTTCAATACAGAGTATTTGTTTTGTATTGTATTGTATTATCAGCCGGAGCCAATAAAACGAACGCAGTTTTCTTCTTCTCAGATTGTGATATAACTTCTTGATACAAAGAGTATGCAAAAAAAAATTGCTCGTCAAAAGACTATCTAACCTGACGTACATATTATATTCCCAGCCTTAATAATATCATAAACACTTACACAGCTAACCTACGTATCGATATTTCACCTGTTTCTCCTAAACCTTATTTGTCTCTGTCTCGCAATCAAAGAAATTAGACCTAACAGGTCATATTGGAGAACGGAATACTAACCTGTGACACGTGGTGAGGTGACGCCAACGCCACATTGCTGACATTGATAAAGTTTACTTCGCAACGCCATTATAGCAATTTGTTCATTTTGAAAATACTCGAATATCCGAATTTTCCGCCTATAACTTGTCGACTCGGATCGGCTAACTTTTTACGCTCTTCAATTTGACGTGCATTTCGTTCGAGTCTACCGTAAACCGGGTACGAATTTATGAATATAGATTTAAGATTAGTATAGATAGTTTAGACAGAAAAGTGCCAAGAATATTTTAGAACTATTCTGCGCATTAAATGGATGCCGTTACAGAAACTTTCTAATAACCCCGCTGGTCGTCGACGCTACAGTTAAATAAAAAACTACTATCGGATTAACCAAATGAAATTCAAAAAGCCCAAACCGTGTAAACCACGCACCGAATTACAGTCGAATATTTCTGATGCTGTTGTTTCTCCTTTTTGTTTTAAAGGAAATGTACAACTTACATTTACGTAGTACTATAAAAATATAAATATAGTAAGTTAATCCGATAATTATTATGAGCGGGATTAACGTGAACAGACGCTGCATTAAGTGCACTTCATTATTTATATATTCAGACATTTCCTTTCAACATCTATGCAGTAAACCAATCACTAGATCTCAGTGTGCATTACTTTCTGTTAACGTATTCAATATCGCCGTAAAAAATGTAAAGACCCTGCAGCAGTCCGCAGGAGTGACCATACTTTTCATCATCCACTTAAATGCTACATCTGTACGAGTATAATGCATGGACATAACCTCATTTCAGGGCTATTTGGAACATTTTAGTGCGGATTCCATTTTCCTGTTTTGCAGTATGTAAATAAGTGATGATAATTATTCTGATTATTTTAACGAGTTTACTTGTAACATCGAAATTAAAATCGTAATGATTTTATCTGGGTTCTTAACAGACTAATACTAATAAATTATATAGTTGCAAATCAAAAAAAAATACTTAAGCAATATTTAACATGGCCACTTTTAGTACCAGATGCCTATATCGTATCCAATTTAGTTCGCAACGAGCACATATTGTGATTGGAGTCTATCTCGGAGCTCGGTTTGGAAGGGCAGCGGCGAGATGCATCCGCAGTATTTCCGTCAGGGAGCAGCGCTGCGAACAAATTACTGTTCGATTTTCAATCGTGTTGCTTCTATCAAATTTGCCAGTTCTCCCCACCCGTCCCCGACGGGGGCTGGTGTCCCCCAGCATTCTACCTCCATTAAACGAACTATGATATCATAAAAAACGCGACCCTACATTTTTCGGGAAAGGGCAATGACAATAAAATTCTATGTATAAGACAGTAGGTATTTCACTCTTCAGAGTGACTCAATTTTCACTTTATAGCTTTTCAACTTCATATATGGAATGGACACAGAAAAAGTTATTAACATTGTTGAACGCCATAACTTTGAAGTCGAAGGAGCCGTAAAAGAAGTTCGTTCCCAAGAACATCTTCGCTTTCTCGTTCATGTTGAGATGAACCGTGTAATATCCCTGCAAAACGAAGGATGATCATCAGTATTCGTAAGCTCGGAGTCGTGCACTGCGCGTCGCTAGAATTGCCGTGAATCGGTGATTAAATAGATATAGTTTCATTGAGATTTAACGAACGTAATTTGCAGACAAATTTGAAATACATTGAATAGTGAATACACCTTTGTAGTAAGACAGTTTGACTGATACAACACAATCATTTACTTTCATTGGCTAGATACGAGTACACCCTGTAACTACGTATGATTTATTATTTTCGGTATTTTGTTTTTTTTTTTGTACTGTCTGTTGTATTGCAGTGTGTATTTGTCAAATAAATTTAATGAGTTTAAGTTTTAGTTTTGATTATTATTTTCTGTAATATTGTGGTACTTACCTTTTTGATTTTACAGGAGCTACTCAAGTTAAATGACTCTACTAATATGGGACCCAGAACAAAATGCTGGCACGGTTTTTCCAAAGCATAATTCCACAATTTCTTTGTGTAGTTGTTTTTTTGGATGCTTCCTATTGTAACTCTCGCCTGCGAAAAGGTTGTATTCAATAATATTGTTAAGCGTTTTCAAGAATTAGATAGGAAACAAAAAAATACCTTTGTTATAGGACAATCCTTTTGAAAGTCCATGAGAAAAATCACGTCCGACATGTTTTGTATACTTTGAACTCGAAAGTTTCCGCATTCGCCTTGTTTCGGACCTTTGCACGTCTCAAATTTCCGCCATTGAGCCTGGTAAGGACCCTAAACGTCAGAATAGTTGTATTAAAGGTCGGAGGCTTAACTTCCTGACAAGTTACGGTTAACTTAATAACTGGTTAATTTGAAGAGGATAGGCATCGTTTATACATATAAAGCCCTCGGTAATAAGATTACTTAAATATTAGAACTTAATTATACTTCATACTAGCGCACGTTTCATCGTTTACTCGACGCTGATGTTTTAAGTAATTATACACAAGCTACGCCCCGAGCTCTCCTCGTAAGTTAAATAATTCTTCGGAACCACTTTTGTGGCTCATGACTTTTCGGCAACTTAGTATAAACTTGGTCGGATAACTTTGTTTTATGGTTCATTTACATTTCTATGTTAGGATGGTAATGATAACTAACTAACGCAATTATCAAACTTCAGTTGTTAATGACTCATTCAGAGAGATAACATTTGGTAGATTAACACAGCGGGTTGAAACATTAAAGCTGTACTCACAAAATTGTTGTTATCTGTTTGATTGAAACCAACTAGGCACAGTGCTACTATTATGAAAGCGAGCGCGCGCCGCGACATATCTGATGCGGTTGCACTCGGCCGCTGGCCCGCGGCACTGCGCGCGCGCCCGCCACCACCCGCTGCTGGGTCACGGGGCTCACATGAAACCCCCTAATTGTTGTTTCGATTGTATCTCGTCCAATTCAAGGGATTTTAATTTCCGGTAATTTTCTCGCATAAAAACTAATCCATTCATCGTAAAATTGGTTGATTTGTCCCGTTCATGTAAGTTTGATTAAATTTATACATATGTAGAACTTAGCTTTTAATGGATTTTGAACATCGTTTTTAGGGTTCCGTAGGTAAATCGCAAAAAACGGAACCCTTATGGATTTGTCATGTCTGTCTGTCTGTCCGTCAGTATGTCACAGCCATTTTTTTCCGAAACTATAAGAACTATACTGTTGAAACTTGATTAGTAGATGTATTCTGTGAACCGCATTAAGATTTTCACACAAACATAGAAAAAAACAATAAAGGTTCCCCATACTTAGAATTGAAATTCCTTTTTTTTATCAAAGTCATACGTGTGGGGTAATGGATAAGGTCTTCAAAAATGATATTGAGGTTTTTAATTAAAAAAAAAACTAAACTGAATAGTTTGCGCGAGAGACACTTAAATTCTAAAATAAGAGAATAATAAAACTAAAAAAAATATTGTGATGGTATGTAACCATGCAAACTTCCACCGAAAATTGGTTTGAACGAGATCTAGTTAGAAGTTTTTTTTAATACGTCATAAATCGTCTTGCTGCTACGGAACCCATATTGGGCGAGTCCTACTGGCACTTGACCGCTTTTTAGTAATAAACAATGATAATTGTGTTGATTGATAATATAGAGCTTGAACGGAAATAATCTATCTTCAATTGCTTATAGTATTCCGTGCATAGTACGTTTAAGTGTAGTAACATTAATCGTGGGGTCGTTACCGAGAACTACAATCATTAATGCATTTTATCCCGAGCCGTCGCGCGCGTCGCGAAACTCATGGATAGCCTAATGCGTTTCCCCATTACGTGACACCTCTGCGATCTACTGTTCTCTCGACGAACGATATTGCTCTACTAATAGTCCCTTAGATCGAACATAATATTGAAATGATTAATGTTTGTCAGCAACTCCTATACTCGTTAGTCACACATAATGAAGTGCAAAAATATTATAATATAAAAATCTGTATTGCACAAATCTAGTCTGGCTAAACCAAAACTTACCCGTTATCGAATCGGTTTGCAGGCAGTGAGCACTTTATGGCATTGAGATATACGTACAGAGTAGTTTCGTGGCCGGGGAAGCGCCGCCGTATCTACGTAGTTGCCGTTTGACAGAGATTCTAGGACAAGTGCTATCAATTCCGCGGCGAGTGTGACGACCGTAATTGCGGCTTTTCGCTCCAATGCTGTGGTGACTGTTGCACGTACTACGTCGTTCCTATATAGAGGTAACAGCACTCAGCAATATTCCCGAAAGTGCCATTAAAGAACCCAATCTCTGTAAACTATGTAAATCTACCTTTAAACTTCTTCACCCAAACTTTCAAAGCAATACGATTTCAATCTACATAACAACCTGGTAAAGTACAGAGTTTAATACGCTTTTCAAATCTAGTTCTCATTTTAGTGTGTTTTAGCGGATATTTTTGTTTATTGAAAGCGGATACAAGAGAGTGGTGCAGCGAGCGGCAACGATAGGCGGCGGATACTAGGTGCGCCAGCAGACCCTCGACCTCACTGTTGTCGAGCTTAAGTGACGACCGCTGGGCTCAGTCTAAATTGCAATTAAAATAAGTCAGGCCTTGTTGTTTTGCCTCTAGAATTATATATAATGACCTTTACGTACAGGACTGTATATTTGGTTCTGTCTGAGAACCGATAATCTACTGAAAACAGAAGGTGAACACCACAGAGATGAATCTTCGTTTTACTTACCCAATGGCTCCGTATTTGTTTCTAGCGAGTACTAACCTAGAGCACTAAAAAAAGTTTTGTATTATAGGAATACAAATTTAGGCAAATGAGGAAGCACCAGTTTTCTTGAGATCCACTAGTCAAAATTGTTCAAAAATACCGCAGATGAGAGTAGTTTCCTCAGTTTGACCGCACGGGGCAAAAATAGTAAGTGTAACGCACGCTAGTGCATCCTTACTTTTCGAGGCGATGTTGATGGAATGTGGCTTTATGACGTATGGAACGGCACGGTAGTGAAGTCCAAGTTTTACTTTTCAGTTGCTTGTGATGACGTATACCGCTATGCGTCTGTCTGTAGCAGCGTACTTAGTTACTTAACGGATCGAATTCGGTTTTTTTTGTAAAACACTATTGAAATCGGGGTTTTTCTAAGCTAAACTTGATGAAAATCGGTAAGACTGTTTAAGAGTTATCAGCAGGGGTTGCCATTATAAACTACAGCAGGTACTTTGGTAGGTAAGGTATGTGGGTAGATATTGACTAGCATACATTAACAATACTTTTTTATAAATGTGTAGTGTACTATATAGTGTGTGCTATGTTTGGAAGGCGATTAAGCTTTACGAGGTGATCAAGTAGGTACTGCATGACGGCCCAAATCTTGAACTTCGGAAATACGATTAGCTATTAGTTCGAGTGACGCCATTTCCAACAGCGATTGTTTGTGGCAAATCGCTCCTGATTTAACCAATCCGTTTATCTGTCTTTTTACCTATTCTACAGCTGCCAGGTTTAATAACAGATTTGATAAAGACGTGTATCCGGGTCGGGTTGGGTGAATGTGAGGTCCTAATATGCCGCGCCCTCGTCGCGCCGCCGTCGGCCGCTGTCGGCTCCGAATAAGGGTTCCCGTCATATTCCTGCCGCAGCTCACCCATTCATATGGATAGTGCGGCGTAGTTTACATATTTTGATGCGCTACCGCTTTAATAAAGCCATTAATTTTAATAATCCCATACGCGCTCGGTTGGTTTTTGTCATCACTGGGTAGTTTTTCATGTTTTAAGTCAAATATTATGGGAAAGGTAGAAGGGACACCGACATCGATTTATGTATGGTTTGTTCTATAGGTATGCATGGTTATAGGCCAGTTTAAACTAGGATCAATACATCAATAGAATCATTTATTTTCATAACATCTATATCCACGTACACGTAGTGCGTTTTCCCATAGTAAGTGGGTTAATTGTTGCCCAAAATCACAAAAGTGGTAGTTCTTTACTATGAAGTGGCTGAATGGTCTTCAATTGAGGAGGTGTTTTAATTACCAAATAAAAAGAGATAACTATTAGATCCTCCAAAAAAAAATTACAACGTGGGCTGTATTATAATCACATCAGTTGTAGGTCTTGCCTTGCCTATGATGTTTCTGAAATTCGCGTAGTATTTCTGCGTCTCTAATTTGTTATTCAAACTTTAGTTTGCAAGCGCAGGGGCACGCTCGGCTTGAGCGCACACAATGCCGTTTGTGATCGAGACCGGCGCAGTAAACAGAACGTACAGTACAATAGAATTCGCTCTCGTTCAACTTTGTATCAATGCACGACGTTGTGGATTTTAAAGCTTACTGGTTCTTCGTTATTAAATACGCGATTTTTTACAAGGACAATCTAGAGACGTGGATATGGAGCCGTGAAGTATATTTTAATATCATTGAATTTATTATCTTACTTCTTAAAAATATTATACATGTGAAAGTTTTGATGTTTGTTAATCTATCACGCCAGAACGGCTGAACGGATGTAGATGAGGCACAGAGATTATAGTCTGAAATAGCATATAGGATACTTTAACCCCGAAAAATGTGTCAGTTCCCGAGGGAATAGCGATAAACGGTTTCATCGCGGACCATTCTCGAGCAAAAGCAAATATAATAAATGCGAAAGTTTGTGTGTTAGTCTATTACTCCTAGACGCTGCAACAGCACGAAAAATTTCGATGATATTTGAACGTTTATACTCTGGATTTACACAGAGGCTACTTTCATCATGAAAAGTTTAAAAGTTCTCGAGGGAATAGCGATAAATAAACACCGGATTAACGGGAGCGAAAATGAACCATTGCTAGTGATTCATTAAATATCGACTAGTTTATCAATATCGATAAAATGCAAGTTTTAATCATCATGATCATAAACTAATAGCCAAGTTTGAACACCTTTTAATTATGTGCAAACCGCTTTAAATAAAAGCGGTTTATCGCAACTATAAACAACCGGTATCCTCGACTCACTTTCGCCAACCATTTAAATTACATTGAATAACGATTCATTCAGTACAACAATATTCTTTAGCACTCCAACGAATTGAGAAACTTTTTGTTTTTAAAATCGTTTAAAAATGCCTCGCAAGAAAAAATGTAATTTATCTTGATGGAAACCTGAGCATTCAGATAAATAAGATAAAAGGTACGACTTACTTTTACAAGAAATGAAAAAAAGTTGTCGATAAACTAGTCGATATTTAATGAATCACTAGCACTGGTACATTTTTGCTTCCGTCAATCCGGTGTTTGGCGATAAACGACGTCTGCGCAGACGGAGTCGCGCAAAAAGGGTAAGTAGTTTTATGTAAATTAGAAGTTATTTCAGTAATTGTTAAAGAGGTAATCCGACGAGGTTTTCAATATTAAGAAGATATTAAAAAAGTGATGTATTCAACATAGGTTGCGGGGTTTATGCGTTATCCTACTGTCTGTGGTATCCCTGGGAACAAGTCGAGTGCGAAACGCTGAATGGAGCAGTTGCTATCTCGACGAGCTACTTGTTCTGCTCCTCTTCTAACTTTTGTATCAGTGTCGTCGCCTTAATGGTTCCGACTCGCTGCCAAAGTCTCCCGACTGACTTAAAATGTGAATGAACCAGAACTAGATTTGATCAGGCACTTTTATTTTTGAGTATTGATATGATAGTTGTAGTATGGTAGTTGTGGATGGAGACTATCTATAGTGATAGTCAAATAAATGTCCGCTTAATTAGAAAGTTATAGACGCTAATAAAGAATTAGCGTCTATAACTTTCTAATTAAGCGAACATTGATTTGACTTTTAAATTAATTATTTAGTTTGTATGGATACTAGGAAGCAAAATATTCAGCACTAAGTGTTTTAAATGCAACCAAGTTTTCCTAAAATCTGCCAAGAGTGAAAGAGTCATGTTCATATTGGCAAATAGAGTAAAGCAAAATAAAAATACCTCCCTACTCTAAATCCACTAAACTCTCCTGTTTGTTATTGTGCCCTTTAACGATGGCAGGCTCTATATTGTACATATTTTTTTCACTTTTTTCTTGCATGGTTAGAATCACTATGAACTAAGGAAGTTTTTAAAGCTACATGCCCAGTTTTTTTTCATAACAACTTTTTGAGTAAACGCACAAAGTTTGTTTTTCCATACTACGTGAAAAACAAACGCGCGGATTTCTTAGTATGGAAAAAGTAACTTAGTGAGTTTACTCAAAAAGTTGTCATGAAAAAAACTTGGCATGTAGCTTTAAAAACTTCTTTAGTTCATAGCGATTCTAACCATGCAAGAAAAAAGTGAAAAAAATATGAATTAATACATGAAATTAAGGGTTTTTCGTAACATGGACATAAGGAAAAATGACAAAAAATCCGATTAAAAGTCCAAATATCTCGAAAACCGTGCGACTTTTACAAGACCTATTTTAGCTTTTTCATAACGTCCTAAGTGCCCTCTATCCGTAGTTCAAGGATTATCCACTCATTACCTAACACCCTGTATACGTGAAAAAACGTTATACCTGAAATCACAGAGCATGTGGGAACGGAAAATTAGTTTAAACGAAGCGAATAACGTATTCGAGAAGTGAAGTCTGTGTACTCTTATATGTGTGAGGAGTTCTATAGCCTGCTTATGTTTGAGTTCGTTGTTATTTTTCCATTTTACCTTACAGAGGCTTTAAGGTAAATCGATTTCGCGTAAAATTGTGTCCTTGTCAACAAAATGGAATATCAGAGTTGTTTCTGGCGCATGAGAGCGCAGTGCGATAAAGCACTTAAGAGAGCTCGAAGTGTGATGAATGAGGGGGTCGTGGCACCGGCTTGGAACAGTGCGCGCATTCGCCTCGCCCGCGCTCATGATTGATAGACCCGCGCCCGCGCCGCCTCGCGCCTCGATCCAAGCGGAGCGGCTAGAGAGTGTAAGCAATTTAAGATCCTGCTCACCACACAGTGCCCAGTTTACAACTTTTCAATGCGCCATTAACGCTGCCAGACTCCTTCGCCCCAACGCTTCCACTTACTCCAAAGCGCTATAGTGGAACTATAGTTCCGAGAGCGACGCTCAACGACGCGTAGTATTAAACTCGCCCTTTATGAAATTGCCGTTGTGACCTATCGACTTCAAGCTTAGATGTTGACTTGTGGCAACAGTATTAGTATGTGGTACCTACGTGTTGGAATGTTTCTGGGTTCCATAGCCGACGGACGGTTTTCGGTAATCACTGTTATTACAAACGGTATCGGATTCAATCACGCAAAAATGTTGATAGCACCGTATAATTATGTTATATCACAAACCTACATAATAATCTGGGGTGCGCTTCAATCAGTCTGAAATCATTTTACATAATTTCATTTAACTACCTACAAAAACAAAATGTATGTTTTTTTTTTATAGTAAAACGGTCAATAAGTAACAACATTTTGTACAGCATCCATATTGAATATTGCAATTAGAGATAACATACAGCGAGACTAATTACTAAAATAAATAAAAATATTTTCAATTATGATCTGGGCCACTGTTCAACTTCGGTAAAAGCGTATTGTCTTCGACGTGTTCTGGTGTTGTTTTTATCTCGGCCACCATTACTGTCAATAAGAGCTATCAAAACGTTATGCGTATATGTCATTTGTTTATTATATTAATCGAAAATATGCAATGTTTTGCAAAATGAAAATCAGTAAATTTGTTTTTTATGTACTTAATATCATTTACACACCGAATAATCTGATTAGAACAGGCACGTAAGCGCATTGAGCGCTAGGTGGGTATGTTCAGGAATTTCATTATTCCATACACATCCAGGTTAGTATTTGTATAGTCTTTACACGTTGTCCATTTCCCGCTGCGGCGGCAGATTGTCCTTGATTGGTCACCTCAATTTAGAAGCCTCAGCATTCCGCCGCTAACCTCAGGAATGCAGGAATGGCTCTCATTCCCTGCTCACTCGTCATCTACATCAGTTTATGTACCAGCGTTACACCAGTCAATATCCATTCCCGTCTTGTCGCCTATACATTTCTAGGTATGCGGTCGTAACCATTCGTCTTAATTATCGCGGTAACAACTCGTCGATAATATTGGTGGATTACGCACGGGATTATCAAATATCCAGTTGTATATTCTATTGTATTACCCAGCTAACCAAACAGCAAAATAGTTCAATTTGGTGTAATGAACTAGGAATGGAGTTATAGGGATTTGTAAATAAGTGGTGTCTTAACTATATACACGTAAGGGTTATAATAAAATATTACGTCCCGTGAGAAGCTGGGGTCTCAAACTGGATTTAAAACAATAAGGGGCAAAAAACCGGGGCTGCCGTCACAGGGCATTTTCTTGAGAATTTAAAAGTGCCTGTTAACGCTAAAAAGCTCGAGCGGAGCACTACGACGTCCGGACAGATTGATTAACAGCCTATTGAATTTTCAGTGGAGTTAGAAGAGTGGAGGAAGCCGTCGGTGCGTTGCACGGGCGTTTTGTCAGCGATCTGTGGGCTATCGGCACCGCAACCCAAACTTAATTTACATAATTAATCTGCGTCCAAGGCTCCAGGCGGTGCGTTGACGCGTCTCCATTAATTAGCCCCACCGACTCGGCAAGTTTTAGCCTACTTTTAGCAAATGACGCTTTCCCGGGTTTTCTCATGCTTCTAAACGTTTTACGTGTAAGCATACTGATTACTCTGATTACTCGTTACCGAAGTTCTCTCGTACCGCCTTCCATGAATGGCTTTGTCTAAACTCTGCTCATTCTGCGATTGCCAAAACCTACTAAGAGATTTTACCTGCAAATATGTATTCTGAGCTATTCCGATGTTTCTTTTTGACATAAAATTACGTAATTACTAAGTTAGTCACATGCTTGGTTTTTTAGTTACACAGACTACAAAATAAAACTAAGTAAGGGAAGGGAGACACTTAAAACGGATCGAGGAAAAGGATACTGATTATGTTTTTATAATTATTAATTTCACCTTCTATGTCACTTGGATCCTTGTTCCAGGTTGCATATTCTGTTGATTACCTTACCGTTATGATACGAGTTCTGATAATGAGCTTGATTTATACTTAATTATAACAAGACGTCTGATTTTGTAATTGTATTTAAGCGATTCTATAGAATTTCCAGTTCGTTGTATATTTTTTTTAATTTATCAAATACGCGATGTATTTCCTGTGGGGTAGAAAATGAGTCCGGGCAATATCTGATTAAAGTCTTAAGTTCTTCGTCAACTGCGGGTAAAAGTAAATCACGAGGGACCGTAAAGGCAATACGGCAGCAACTACGGCAGCGAGCAGTATTAAGTTAGCTCCTATCAATTCTGTCTTATAAGCCTTTGCCCCGTCGATGTCGATAATTTTATTAACTGAACATACTGCCGGAGCACCTATAGAATCTCGCTTCGTCAAATTGTGGCTTTTAATAATTTCCTTGTTGGTAATGTAATTGTTGCCTCAAATGTTTGGTGTATTCTCATCTGCACAAATGTATGTTAGGCTGTATATAGAGTTAATAGCTCACACGGCCAAGTCTCGTGCAGTGACGAGGGGCGCTTCAATTAAAACTGTTCCAAGTTTGTTTAAATGTTTGTGTCAGCCCATCGTCGACTTGTTAAAGTTACCTACACTCTACCAGTCTTTACTTTAGTTCTAAACAAACATTTACTATTGTATGCCGTGGTGAATGAAACTGGTGCGGTAACAACATTTAATCTATTAGTAGTTAATGAACGTTCACTGAATCGAATGAAAATACTGGAATGTCGTTTCAACGAGATCCGCTCGTGTGGTGCGGAGTGGATGCTCTTTATAAAGTTGGAGTCGTGGATCGCCCAGCGCTGTTTCATAATGCGATTGTCGATACTTTAGCAACATTAGCACTCGTGGTTGTAGGAGATTTGGAGCTTTTGGTAAGTTAGTGTTCAGGGCGAGCGAAGTTGTCAGTTGGGTGGCTGAATTTTGGCCGCGAGTGGGACAGAGAATAATATTGTCATTGTAATTAATGTAATCTACGAGTAAACTTAAAAGTGTATGGTTTTGCTTTCTTATCCTGATGTGAGACTTCTCTTTTGTTATGAAGTTCATTTATTTCAGATGTTAGGACTCTGCAAGACAGATGTCCTGTCCAAATAATTCCTGTGTTATTACCAGCCTAAACAATTAATTCATTATGTTATGAAACATGAACAAGTAGTGACCAGGTATGGGCTGTACCGCAGTCTATCGTAATATTAGTACTAAACTCGTATACTGGGCTAGACGCCTCATCAAAGATAAGGTCACAACTTCACTTAAATTAAAGTTGATGCGATCATCAACTTTAACAACTACCCGATGGTAGTTGATATCTCACCATGATTATGTTTGCCCTTTCATTAACTATATTTGAAACACAAAACTTATTAATCTTTTAGCTGTACACGAGGTGTTTTTGGGAGTTGTGGGTTTATAGCAACGACTTAATGTTACCGACCACAAAATATTTAAAATTGAAATATTGTTGCTTCAAGATACAAACATCAGTAATGCGAACTTACTTCTAGGTGTTAGACAATGATTTGTTGTTTATAAATATGTTATTTTAATCAGCTATCCAGTTTAGGTTTGTAAAATATGGGCGCACGTATATAGTGGGGGAAGGCGGGAGTTCGTTAAAGGGGTCCTCCAAGGGTAGGCCTCGTCGGAGTTAACAAATCGCTTGCCCGCACCACGCACAGGTAGTGTCACGGCTCATTACTTCCAGCTTACATTCGCCAAATCACTCCGCGCCATGAATAAACAAGACGTAAGGTTCAATCGCTCCGCTGATCTTGCCATTTGTAAGTGTCTTATATTTAAGTGTACATTCGATAAACAGGGACTAGATCAGCGGAATAAGTTTGGGAGACATTTTTTGATATTATAGTAGTAACCTACGAGTACGTATAACTATAAAGTATAATATAAAAAAAAAGTCTGCGAGACCATGGCACGAGATATTAAGAAAAACTTTGGAGGGCTGCAGAACGTTCCTAAACTAAATTATTCGTTGCAGCCGTGCCGGAACTTTCATAAAACACGCGATCTCTGTTATCCTGCACTTTTTGTTTTCGAATAATTTAAAGTTCTGTACCGTTCGTATTCCCGGTGGTGTCCTGGGGCTAAAGTTCCAAATGATTAAAAAATCTGAAGCGTTCATTGAATTCCATTGAAATGTCGAACGAATACTACGTCAACTTTCTATTCTTTAGAATAGTAAGGGGGTAAATGTAATCGCTGTAATACCAACAGTAAATTAGGTTGCAAAAAATAAAAAATATAGTTCCTTAAAAATAGTTAGGTACATAGTAAGTGTGCTAAAATTTATATGAGATTCAGCAACACTGCTGGTGCTGCTGGTTTTCAGTAGCTTAGAAATATTTTACATACCTACTTGCTTACTTACATTCAATTCTACAAGTAATGATAAAGTCAGGTGTAAGGTGCCACAGGATCATGAGTTGCGAGCGGAGAGCATTAGGCGCTTTCAGCCTAAAATGAAACGTGGCATTAGTGCTGGCTCAGGTCGTCTAAATGGCGTGACATTAGCTGGGGCTGCGACTAAAACAATGATTAGTGAAATTAGCGTGTCGGGCCCGCTGCGCTCGCGCGTATGGCTATAATTATGTAAATAGGATATTCGGGAGCAGCTCGTGTCGATGGAATATGTTGCCCGCCGTAATGCGCGGATTCTACTAGCCCATCGGCACGTTCAGCTGCAGTGCGTGACGCGTTGCTCCATCACTTTGGACCGATTTAAAGTTATTATCTTTTCGTGCACGCGCTCTGGTATACCCAACATCACTAAATGGCTGAGTGGAAACAACTATTAATATTTATATCTTTAATCTATGTGAGACTAAATGATACGTTGAAATGGGACGCTGCAGCATAATCAGTGTTACTGGATGCTTGTAGTGTTATACAAAAACATTACATATCCTATATATTTGGTTTATAATCCCTTTCAAACAACGTAAAAAACTTGTAAACATGAAACGGGTTACTTAAACGATTAAATAAGAATTTACTGAGAACTGAACATTGATCGCAAACCTGTTAGCCTAAGCCATTAGTTATGAAAATGACAAAGTGTCACCCGTCTAGAGTGTAAACCTTTTACAAAACATTCAAAAGGTAGAATTGAAATAATAAATATCACTTTCATAAAAAGAATATTCGCGTAGCCTAGTAGCCTATTTGAATAAGTATCGAGAGAGGCAACCATTTTTCACTGTGCTGGTGATAATAATGACGCTATTTATCAGCCACTCGAAAGGGTAGGTAATTATTAACGTTATATTTTGGTGGTTTCGTTTGTTTGTTACCGCCGGTTTTGCGCGTTATTTTTCCGAGTTGGCGCGAGGACAGTAGGTTATTTCGTTTGACGTGGGGATGGCTCTGGATGATTTATTGTTGCGTTGAATATGCATGTCGAGATGAAAAATGACGACAACCGTGCGAGTGGTATGAGCCGAGATACGTCGCCAGCCGGCGCACTGCCCGCGGTGCTGACGCCGCGCGCGATAACGCCCCTCGGTGCCACCGACCATGCACGCACGGGGACGCTTATTTTCGTATATAACATAGCTTGCATTACTTATTATATCAAATATAGACTACTACTCCAATCTCTTATAGTAAATGAAGTAGGTTTCTGATGATATCTAATTAACTGTATAAGCTAGCCGTCGCCGTCGCCGCCGCGGCCGCGACGAGGCAGCGACGGTCGCGTGCGCCTCGACGAACACGTCACGCGGAGGAAGTCGTTAAGAAGATAAATCGTGAACCACAGAACTCCTGTAATCCTTTTAAAATGTTAAGTGAAAGCTTTCTCTTCTTTTGACGTTTCTTGTAACTAATATATCATACATTTTGTTTCTTCAGCATTTTCTTGTTCAAAATTCTGTATCGAAAGTAACTAGTTTGTTGTAAAGCGAGATTGCACAAAGTTAAAGGGATTCCAAAGGTGGTTGCATCGCGACGCTAGGCTGAAGCTTGGTGTTTGAAACAATAGCAGCATACAAGTTGTGTATGCGAGACGTTTGGCTCCCAGTTGTTGCCTGTTCTCCGCGGCTTGAATGCGAGCTACAACAGTTTGCGTCAATCGCTGTGGCACTACTCGAACAGAGTTATTCTTTAGCTCAGCGATTATTTGCCCATGTTTGTCCATGTTGTCTACTACATTAGTAAGCGATTTGTTGAGCTTTATAAAGAAAGGCCGTCTTGGGTTGAAAAGTATTATACTCGTAATGTTACGTTTATACCGTACTCTAGAACCAATTCTGCTTCTAAAGAAATCAGTTTTGTCAAGCTTCGTTAAAGTATAAATTATTTGTAAGTATTTTAAACAAGTATCTTAAGTAAAACACTCTTATGTACCTATTTGATTCTAGCTGTCGTGGAATGGTGCGTCGGGACATACCAGATTATGGTTTAACGGTGCAGTTCTACAACGATTTTAAATGTTTGTTTGATTTACTTAATAAATAATAAAAAAAAAACAATTACATTTCAAAAATAATAAAATTACACAAATATACAAGCAGATTCTGAAACAGAAGCACAGACCATTTTGTTAAATTAAACGTGTTATTACTACTAACATAGTATTAAATTAAGGGTGGAATCACATCTATCAGCACCGATTCGCATTGTGTCTATAGAAAATGTCTGTTATTTATGAAGATGCGTACGCATGCGAAAGCAGAATAGATGCGTACGCATCTTCATACAAAGTACCTATATTCTATAGATTTCATATTCCACCCTAATTATACGTACTTTAGTGGTGGTAGGACCCTGTGCTGAGTCCGTCCGGATCGTTACCACCATCTTATCCATTACCCACCCGCCAAGCAACAGTGTTCGCGTTGCTGTGTTCCGGTGTGGGGATAAGACAACCGGTGAAATTACTAGCATAGAGGCATTTCATCTTAGTCCTCAGGGTTGGCAACACATTTGAGGTCTTAGGATTATAGTCCTGAGAATTCAAATATCTATGGGTCTCAGATTCCACTTACCACCGGGCCTGAGTGCCCGTGTGCCTTCTCCTTAACATAAAAAGAAAAAATAGGTTCAGCAATATTAAATAACATGTTGACGCTCATAAGCAAGGTTAAGCTGTAATATGGGAGGTTGATATTATGTGGCATGGTAAACCGCTAGTACCTGACATTATTTCCGTGCTGAATCAGTGTTTTGACATTTAATATCATATTTAAAAGGTTCAATCCAAACGCAATATGTTTTTGATTGAATACGCAATCTAATGAAAGTAATATAACGTTGATGATTGCGTCTCGAGCATAATATATCAAGAGCGCGTAGAATCTAATGTGCCAGGGACAAAGAAAACTAAAGCTCCATGTCTGAAAAGCCCCTTATCCCACCCTCCACTCGAGCCAGTGACGACCTCCGGAATATTTATGAAGCTGGAAATTGTTGTTATCATATCAACCATATTATTTTTATTATGATGTAAATATGAAAAGGCTTTAAGAGTGGTCAGAACTGCGAGAATATTGTTTGTGCTAGTATCCCCATAAAACCCCATATTTATTGCCCTTCGATATACTATTCCTTCTCGTCCGTCTTGGCTACATTGTTTGTAAGTTGTTAGCTCTGATTTGTGATAAAATTGAATACCCAAGTTCCACACTGTGTTATAAAATGGTAATAGAAATATTCCTGTAGGTATACTATAAACGTATAAATTCAGCCCAATACAGTGCTTGAAGTTACATATAGAAATCTTTTAATCTTTGAAACAATTCTTTATTCCCATAGCCAGTCGAATATAACACATAGTTAAGACTAAAAAAATCTCTTCTGATCTTTGTTCGCGGTGTTTGGCATAAATACAGCATACAAATAAATGTAGACGATGTGATTGTTTGGCGCTTGATTGTTTTCGCAGAGAAACAAGCGTTTACTTGACAGACTTTATGAAAATAATTAAATTAAACGAAACAATCGGTCACTAGCTTAAGTCAGGAGAGCTTTAAGTTCGGACTCAGCTGGAATTCATTACGTAACCGAGCGCTTGAAATGCACTTAAACAGCAGACGTAAATCAGGAAGACTCGACCCACCAGCGATCTGCCCGTTGGTGTTCAACGTTGTCAATCTGTGAACAGCGAGCCGGACGAGGCTTAGTAATTAGCGCGTCCAATTGGCAGGGGCTTAATAAATAACAGTCTTAGTTTGACGCTTCTCTGAAATAAACAGATTCTCCGCGCCTCGCCTTTACTTCCGTTTTGCTTGAAGCTGATATCTCGTATTCATTTTCGTAATACCGAGGGGCTCACGATACCCGCCTCATTTACGAGATTGACTTTAGTATAACCAATCTATTGCCACTCCCGGTTCACACGGAGTATATTCTGCCATTACTTTACGTTGATATGAATGTTTTTATTCCAAGCCTTTTTAAGGTTTTTAACCCTGGTATCACTTTCCAATCGTAAAAAAAGAACGCGAAGCTATATTTTGGCGAGATATTCGCGTAGAATCTACTTTGTATGGCACGCGTTGTGTATGGTTAGCTGGTTATTACGATTTCGTTGCCTAGACACGTTCCGAATAAATTAAACTGCAATTTGGGTGCTTTAATATGGAGTGTTATTGGCGCAATGGCCTATCGCGTCGTGCGGTGCGCGGGGTTATGAGCGGCATTCGAATGAGCCCGCCCCGTGGCGAGTGCCGGCACAAAGGCGGCGGCGATACCCGATCCCGACCACCGGTAATGCAGCCAGCCAAATGATTCCTGGAAATTGCAGCCAAAGGCGCTAGGGACCTGACCCGTGCCAAGCTCCGCTACACCTGGCGATGAACAGCGTTGTCTACTTCGATGAATGATGAATATGGCTGTTTGGCGGATTAATGACTATAATATGCAAACGGCTGAGCTGTAAAATGAATAAATATCGTAACGGAACGTAATGAAAGAATACTATACGGTTTTTTTAATTGACTAATTCAATCGAGGGGGTTCTGTAGGATTCTTATTAGGTTTTCCTGTAATCTATAAGAAATAAAGGGCAGTTTCGGGGATAAGGGAGGATTTCTTTATTTATTTAATCTTTATTGCACAAAAGAATACAAAAGGCGAACTTAATGCCGTAAGGCTATCTCTAGCAGATGACCTTTGGGCAAAGCAGAGATTGTAGTGGCGGTGCAACATAAGATGTAACTAATACACACACACTTACTTTTTATTTATTTATTTATTTAATCTTTATTGCACAAAAACAAGTACAAATGGCGGACCTAATGCCTAATGGCATTCTCTACCAGTAGACCAAATAACCAATGAGAAATTTACATTATTCAGTGGGTGCACAGAAAAAGAAGACAGATAAAACTATAAACTTAACATAATTATCCTATCTATTGCTAATAATCTATTACATATCAATAAGCTATTATAATATAAATACATACGAGTATATTGCGCTGAAAAAATAATAATAATAACATATACGAGTATAATATAGGATAAGCAAAAAATAATACAGGTAAAGCAATCATAATATCAAGATG
Organism: Acleris holmiana; assembly: GCA_949316455.1. Lineage (NCBI taxonomy): Eukaryota > Metazoa > Arthropoda > Insecta > Lepidoptera > Tortricidae > Acleris > Acleris holmiana. The sequence continues at coordinate 14,908,586 of OX438763.1, forward strand.
ATGACAATTCTACCTGATAAGAATTCGCGAACTTTCTTTTTAAAGGAACACTTGTTTGGAGCTTGCTTGATTTTAAGGGGAAGGTCGTTCCAAAGCCGTGCTGTTTGAAGGGCGAAGGAGGTTGACATAAAGCCAGTTCGGTGAATAGCGATAGAGAGATGATGAGGGGTGGATGGTCAATTTCCATTAATTGGCTGTGACAGACAGTCAGACAGACAAACGAGTAATCCTATAAGGCTTCCCTCTTTATATTCGGATGTACGAACAGAATCCTAAAAATAATATTTGTAGTTGATATTAAAATATGGGTACGTTTTATAAATTGTAAAAGACGTTTCAAGCAGCCCCAGGGCATAGCACCCGATGCCTTATTATCGACAGAACAAATTAGTATATCAACTCGTGTCTCTCAGCTTCCCGGAGTACTGAAGCGTGAATTTATAAATTTGAAGTTGGTAAATACGAGTATAACAATAAGATTTAATACCATTTCCTCTCTTTGGTTCGTGAGCAAAATATTGTTGAGGGCAGTAAGAACGATCATTTGACTTGTTTTTCATCTTACATTAAAAGGCTGAGGTAGAATATTATAACTATCTGTATCTAAATTGCTTAATATCTATGTACCTACGTAAAGGTCTACCAGAGTAAGGTAAATCTACACTTGTGGCAAGTAACCGCGAAGTAATACAATTTTAAAGCTTTTATATGCTGCAGGGAAAAATATACCAAGTTTCTAGCGGTAGTTCTTAAAATATTTAATCAAAATCGTTTGAGCCGTTTCAAAGTTAACAGCCCTTTTCTTAGCTGCGGTAGGGATCTTAGATGCATAATGGGTATTTACTTTCAAACATGTGTGTCTAAAAATTTGAATTAAATACATTGTTTTTTTCGGACGAGAGTTCATTTTATTTTATTCGTCGTCATATTAGGGTACATCTATACTTTATGCGATTGACACAAAAGCTGATCACTCGACTGAAGGGATTAGTGCAGTTCGAACTTGGTGGGCAACGCTTTCAGTTCGCAGTCCCCTCGGTTCGCCGCACTGCCCTGAGCGGCCGTCACATAAACACATTGCTACTCACGTTCAAAGTACACACAGCGTGTGTAATGTGTATCCACATTCTAATCCAAAACTAACACAAATATTCCACCTACATATAGCAGGACTGCTAAGAGCGCAAAGGTTAGGTTTCTATTTTTAAACATTTACCTACCTACTGGGCGTTTTCCAAAAAAAAAAAGTGTACATCGTTAAAGACAAAATTAAGAAAATTTATCTTTTTCCATTTCATCACGAAAATTAACGTATCTAAATGTATGGCTAATTTTCGTGACAAAATGGAAAAAGTTAAATTTTCTTAACTGTACTTAACGATGTACACTTTTTTTGGAAAACGCCGTATTACTGCATTGATCAGAGGCTGAATTACCAGCATTCTTAGTCATATATTCAAACATTTTGCCTATTCATAACTAGACTAGGCTAATGACACACTCGAAGGACGTTTGAGTACCTAAGTACAATATTGTTTCTATCATCGGTCATTTAATTCAATCAATAAAATTCTGCATAAGTATCATTAGCAAAACAACGTTGTTTTTGCTAAAATTTATTCAAATTCAGATTCAGAATTTATTACTCAATATAATGTTAGTACAGTATAAATTACACGGCACGCTAAGCTTTTTTTTTAGCTCTCTTGGGCTCTCAACGAATTTAAATACCTATTTCATATCTTATTATCTTTATATCGTTTTAATGTCATAATAATATTCCTAAACATGACATTTCTTGTGATATGCCGGTAATATCCATAGATCTTGGCTTTCGTTAGCGTGGTTCAGGGGCAATCATTATTGCTACAAGCAATATAGACCTTGCAGCCGTCGTATAAGCATGCCCCCGGGCGATACTCAGCTTTGCGAAATCGATGCCTTCTAAGCACCCCTCCGGGACGTGTTTACTCGGCCTGAGCTGTACAAGATTATATTGTCCATGTAACATAATCAGTTAAATGGCCCGGGACAAAACCTACACGATTCCAGCAAACACCATTCATTTGTTAAAATGTAAGTTTAATAATTATTCTATAGAGCTCTTGGATCCACCTCTATAATTAATCGTGTAACTCATTTGTGTAAATTGTTCCTGTCTACGACTGTTTATTGAAGACTTTGCGCTTGGAAACGTTCCAAATATAAAAAAAAAAAAACTACGAACCTACTAGCTGCGTTGATTCCATTAAAATGGCCCGTTTGCATTTATGTACCTACTAGCGACGGTACTTTACGACTATGGTTCGGTTTGCTTTTTATTCGATAAAATGGTTTTTTTAATAGGTGTTTTGTGGAAAATCACGAACCGGAATTGATTGTCGTCATTAGTAAAATTTAATGACGTAATTTGGAACTATCTGTAGCTTCGGCCGACTCAACAAGAACAGCCCTCTTAGTCCTCCAATTTGGAGTTCAAAGTCTCTAATGAAATTCTAAGTTAATTATTTTTAATCGTCTCTCGTAAAGTTTCCCGCTAAACCATTTCGCTACGGAAACATCCTTCTCTTGCTTAATTATTTTATTTTTTTAAGTGTTCAATATTCATTCGGATTTTTACAGAGCAGACATTAAAATTCATAACCCGGCTTTTATATTTGACAACATCAAGCGCTAAATAAAAGTTTTAAATGAACTTTCAAACGCACAAAAAATATTGGGATCGCGTTCTATAATTACTTAACAATCTACAGGATTATAATTAAAAATAAATAAATTTAATAAACGTATTATTTACTATCTCATTAATTCCTTACGCAAATTGCAAAAACCGCATAGGGAATTAATTTAGAAAATAAATGATTGTAACCAACTTGCAAATGATCTTCTAAAAACAGCCAGTTGTCGAGAAACACGTAAACACGTCAATTGTAAAAAGATGTTGATTTTTTATTGGATGTGAACACAAAATTGTTCGTCTTCCAAGAAATATGTATTTAAAGATAGCGTACAACTTAAAGTTTAAAAGTTGCATGGCGCGGAGTGCGGTTGGCAGGCGCGCGTGCCATTGTCTTATGCATTGAAGTGGCGGTTTATTGCGTGGACACACTCGTCTCAAGTTCCTCGTATGGGTGCATGCGATAAATTCGCGTCGGCAGCGTTCACGCCCACCAGCGTCGCCAACTCGTAAAGCGGTTGACGGCTGGCAAGGCGACCTCGTAAATAAGGTGCCTCACGCCCTCCAAACATACACCACCTCGAACACATTGTGCTCCCGCGTTCAGCATACACCCAGCTTATTATATCACACGTGAATAGCACTAAACGGAATATTGCGGACAGTTCACCGACACCGAGCGTCCACTCGAGTCTTCGATAAAATATTATGACTGAATGGCATTCGTGTTAGCAGCCAGCCGGGCGACAATAACTTTGATGCGAAGGTTAGTCAATCCACCCCCCCCCGGTCGAATTGTATTGTAATTTGTAACGTAGCAATAACAGGTTTTGAGGATCGTGCAACATCAGTGGCATTGTTAGGAATAACATTTTTAAATGTACTAACAATTACCATCAGATTAATGGCGGAATGATTTTGTGAAATTAATTAAATGTATTTGTTGTACGAGTATTGTTGTATATTTATACAACAATACTCTTGCTCCCCATTTGGGTATTATAATTAATGTTGTAAAGAGCATTTAATCATCTTTTAATCTCGTAATGTTTTAAAATAAAACGTTGTTTATTGCGTAATGAATCATGAAACTTTTTTGCATTTGTTGCTGAAACTTGATTGAATTAATTATAAAAAATGTATGGTTCTATCATAATTGTAGTAAATATTTTATATTCATTTCATCACACATGCCCGGAAAGGGTGTCATAACACGCATGCGTATAGGGCAGTTATAACCTTTTTACCTCCCAAAGGAGTAATGGGTTTCATTTTAAACATAGAACCCACTAACTAGTACATCATTTCAGACTGCGGAGGTGTAAAATCCGCCAAGGTTTATTTCCTATGTTAAAAATTTGGCTACAAACCAATTTTACGGGTTTATAAAACTTAAACAGTACATTTAAATTCTTAAATTTTACTATTATTTCAGAGACATTTGCAATTATTTTGATTAAATTGTTATTGAAAATCGGTACAATCTGGCAGTATGGCCTGATAACTAATGGCAGTTCTTAACATTATCTGTGAAAGATTATATATTAAAAAGTTGAGTTGTCATATTGATAATCTCTCTTAGCGATTCGAGTGCCTTTCATTTTTAATTGTTGTTTTCTTTAATAGTCTATTTTTTTTAATTCCTTGCCAATGTGATGAAAAACATTGTGTGTATCACGGGCAGTATTTAGATAACAAACTAGAGTCATTAAAAGCCCACGGCGTCGAGCTTCTAATACTCTCGTTAATTATCCCGTTGTTACTTCCCTTGATGCACAATGTACTATTGCAAATGGGCTGTTAGCGACGTAATTGTGCGTTACTCTTGATCATAATGCGATTGTCGAGCCACCGTTTGTCCGGACTCCGGAGCGCGTCCGGCGACGCGGTGCTCGCAGCCCGCCGCCGCCGCCAGGGCGCCGCGCAGCGCGCGCCCGCCGCTAAATCGCATTTTACTAAGGCTCGATCCTCGGCGTCCTGCGTCGCTTCGTTCGGCGAGAATCCGCTGCTCGACTCACCTGCACGTACTTTTTCGTCTTCGCTTCCCCGGAGATCTGTTTTACATTTTTATTTTACTCCTTTAACTCTAATTTAATATGCGGCCTCGTAGAAGGAAATTCAGAATATACTTATTCTTGCATTATTTAAGTTCTCATTGAATAAATCATGTAGCAAGATTTTTTTCTCGGAGTTGGACCGTGGATTTTGTTATTTTATTTAGACGGTATTCTTATAGGATTTGGTAAAATAGCTTTTAAAGGGCATTCAGTAATGATGTCCATTAATTACGAGAATTACGATTGCTAATTCTTTGTTGGTAATGGCAAGTGGTTCGTCGACGAGGAAAAGATTAAAAGCAGAACCGCAGGGTACCTAAAACCGAATGAGATTTCATTAAATCTTCTTTTACAAAAGAAAGAAAAATCCTGATCTTGCTGGGAATTTAGACAACCCTCTATAGCGAGGTTTTTAATTAAATCTGCTTTGATCACAAGCCTGGAATGTCTCTTTGGTAAAATGATTAAAACCAATTTAAACAGAGTTACTGTCCTTATTTTTTATCCCTTACCTACTAAACTAGTTTTGTAAAGGTATCTGTATAAACAAATCAGTAATGCAATCTTACAATTTAATTATATGTATAATATTTGCTATAAATATTAAAATAAATAACATAATTTTATCTATTGACTAGCAAATAAATAGCATCCTTTTTATTGATCATAACATATTTTAGTGTTATTATTATATTATGATACCGTTGTTTGGCGTATTGAATTTGTTACCATGGGAACGATAAGGCAATATCAATTAAGGTCGTGCGACGTGCTGGTGATACTCCGGGGCGCGGGACCGCGCGGCCGCCCCGTCGTCCGACGACCACCCGACCGCCCGACCGACTCCATCGCTTCCGCCGCTCCAACTTAAACTGCAAAATATGAAACGTGCTACTGCCTAAATAGGCACTTACCTAAACTACGCTCCGCCATGTTTCTCGACCTATTGTTTACTTGTATATTAATTAAGATTACCTTTAGAAGTTTTCGGTACAGACCCCTTTTAACGACTATGACGTGCTTAAACAGCATTTTGCTGGTTATTGGTCGCGAACTTGATTCTCTTAAAACAGATTTTCATTTAAGAGCTAAGTGATTTAATTTACGAGTAGACTTATCAAAATGATACTTTCTGACTATTTTTTAACCTTATTTATTTTATCCTTATTTTCAAGATTCATTTTAGCAAGTGTGTGCGCGGTTATCGTTTAAGATTTTGTAACAAGGACCTTCGCTCAGCTTAATTAACCTCTGTAATTGGGCTTTCTGGGAACAGCGATAAGTTCTGCCGCAGCCGCTAAGGTCAGACAGGCCTCCGCGGGCGCCCATTCCGCCTCGGACCCTTCACAAACTTAAATTACTGGCGTAATTCGTCGAATCTCTAATATCAGTTTTATGTTTTCCTTCCACCCGTTGTAGCCACTCGGTTTGAACTATCTTGTTACGTAGTATTAACGTAATAACTAATAAGTTATAATAGCACACTGATTTTTTTTCTCGATTGGTTTAGCAAATAACACCAAGTTGCACAAGACAACTTTTGTGATTTAGCTGGTTTTCCGGTTCAGGGCGTTTGGCTCTAAGTCTCTTCCAGCATTACTAGACAGTCTTTACGATGATCCAATTCTATTACTTTCGTTTTTGAATGGATCTCCACGGAATGATCAAGAACGGTATTTCCATAAAAATGCACTCGCTTAGCACTCTCAATTTGCAAGCATAGTTTCATGGGCTTCATACTTAATTTATCAAATATACCTCGTAGTTATTAGATTAGTATGTTGCCTAGTACCCATAAGTAAATGTACGAGTATATACTTTTCTTTGGGGACTAACTAGGTCAATGTTTGTAAAGGGTGACTTCTACATTAGGTACTTTATACCTTACCTGTGCATAAAAGGGATTGGGTACAAGTATAGTCATTTGTGATTCATATTTTTTTAAAGAACAAACTTTTGCGAATGCTAAAGTGGTAGGTATAATATTAAAAAAATATTTAAAATAGACATATTTTTATACCTAGATAGTATAATAAGCACTTACTCTTAATTAGTTTGAAACAGAGACATTAAAATATTTCTTTCATATCTTTCATCTTTAATATCTCGGCTCCGATATTTTTAAACGCGTTCAATTATATTCTAAAGCATTATAAGAATCTCAAAACAAACTTTAGTTACCGCTTACCAAGCCAAGCCTAACCTATTAAATGTACCTAATAAATATTCCTGAAAACAACAATTGCGGTGAAATTGAATTCGGTGAAATGGTTCATTCTACGAAACAGTTGTCGGTGATTCAACTCCATTTGTAATTTTTACATATTATATTAACGTTTATTTACATTTCCCACTTTGGAAGTATGTTTTAAGTATATTCAGATTTTCGCGGGTGCTGCCTTGTCGGGAAATTCTTTAAAGCCGAAAATATATTATGAGGACATACAAAATTATTTTAAATACGCACATAATTTTCGAAGGTTACTTTCCAGTTTTTGAAAGTTAATTCCCTCATGGTTGGTTTAGTTACAAGTTTATGAAGGTCTTAACGACCACTGTCCTTAAATGGGTAAGGACGAAATAGTTGGACCATAGTTAAGCGTAGTTAACCACACAAACAACAAAAGCGAAAAAAGTTCCGTTGTGACACGAAAGTTATCCCTACAAATGTATGGCTAATTTTCATGTCACAACGGAAAAGTTTCATAGAAAATTTAATTGAGTGAGTTAGCGTGGACAACTTTTTGGTCCTCACCCTTATAGGTACTTCAAAAGTATATTTAACATTATCAGTCTTTAACACTAAATGTTTTCCATTTGTTCCATGGATTCAGAGTTTGAGATAATTTAATTAGACATTGTTCAACTAACAATCCATGCTAATAATATCCAATCAATAATAATATCAATCCATAATAATATTATAAATGCGAAAGTAACTCAGTTTTTTCACGGCCGAATGGCTTCACACGGCTAAACCGATTTTGATGAAATTTAGTATGGAGACAGCTTAATGCCCGAGGGAATAGAGATAAACGACTTATACTCCGACGAAGTTGCGGACAACAGCTAGTATTAGTATAATTATTACTTGGTTTTAGAAATAATAGAGCCTAACATGTTCTTATTTTATTTAATCACGTAATACTACAGAGAACAAATCATTGAATACAAAATAACGAGTAACATCACGATCTTAACTGGGCTACGCAAAGTAACGTTTATTTCATTAGAAAAATCTCGACGGAAATGAGAAGCAGATAACGCTCTAAGATTAATGCAAGCTTATTTAGTCCCTCATAATAAATAAAAGCTTACTCCTTGGCGGGAGTGACGAATTTTTTCCAAGTACTTACAAAAAATGTAGCCTGGGATAAGAACGGGATTAAAAATAATATTACGTAATAACAAGGAGTACGTACAGCACTCCGATAAGAGACGATGGGATAAATTCATTTTGATCGCGATGATTTATCGCGTCGAGCAGCATGGGCGCGTGCGGCGTCATCCACGTCGTTTCCTCCTATCGACGTATCTCTTTGATAAATTGCAAGGAATCTCACAAAAAGGTAAAAATCTCAAGCTGATAATTTGTTGTTGAAACAATAACAACGTTTTCCTGCGCTACGGATTCTTCCTTAATGTTTGTGGATAAAAGTTTGCGGAACGTAAAAGGAAGGGAATGCTCAGAGTAGTTTCATCTTCAAGACCGTGATGCCTGTAGTTTTAGTTGGTGGAAACGTTGTTACTGTTCTCGAGTAATTGGCGCGGAGATGTGTGCATCGTTGTGTATCGAGTGCAGGTTGGCCCGTTGACGTGACGGTATTACGGCTCATACGCGCCGCTCTCGTCAGCCCGCGGCGACAGCTGCCCCTGACGCTCTGGGAGCGCTTTTATACGCGGTTCTCCTTTTATTTATGGTCGAGTTGAGCGGGCTTATTACGACTGTGGGCGCGGGACATGTTTCATAACGCTAACCTTGCTTCTGCATTAGCTCCCCTTCTTGACGCTTATTGAGCTATTTGTCCGAAATTACCCATCTAACTTGCTTTCAAAACATTCCACTTGATATATTCGCGCGGGAAACTTTTCGTTACATTGTTTCTTTGGAGATTTAAGTGTAACGTTTGCAATGTTACTGCTATTTTGTGGATAATCTTTATGTACATTATTTGGAAATGTGAGATTTAATAAATTCTTTGAACGAAATTTACACGATTAGCTTACCTAGAAAATCTGTCTTGCCGATACGTTTAGGTATGTTGTCTTGCCTTAATCCACTAAATCCCAACATATATTTTTGCCGTTTTTGTCTATCAACTTGGCAGCAACTTCTCCAATGTTTTCTCATTCGCCCGCAGTTTCCCCGAAAACTTAGCTCATTCCTGTCTCGGTGAGTGCCTTCGCAAATTACAAACTCAGCACTCAATCGTCGATGCGTGTAAAATGTCTTTGCGATCTCGTAAATCGCGCAATGTGCGCGTCATCGTCGCGCGGCTGGCAGGTACAAAAAGTTTTCAATCAACTAATTACTAATTGAAAAAGTTAACGAGATACCAAGTTTTGTCGCGTCAGGTAGAGAAAAACCGTCTCGACCCAGTTTTTAGCTGTAAACAATTCTCTTACGCGACTTTAACAAAACGACGCAGAATGCAAGGAGATAAATGTTTCCTTTCTTCTGCACCAATAAAACGCGTTAATCGTGACAAGTTTTTAACTATCGCACGGAGCATTTAATAATTGTAGGCGTCCATCGAACACGTTCAAGGCTTTGATATCGTATTGCATCTAAGATCAAACGGCGCGTTGTAAATATTTTTTATCAAATTTATGTTGTTTTAATTGATTTACGAACCGCCAGGCCTGTGCCAGGGTGGTAACTGAAGGGCGCTTACTCCATTAAACGTCAGGCGACGGAAACGGACGTCGTCTACCTAACAAGGTTAGCGTCTCGCAATTCAATCAGAGACTTATGTAATAACATCATCTGCCTACTCCTTGCTGCACGAACTGTTGCAGATAATGTCATTTTAGTCTTCTTTGAAAATGTCCAGTGCATTATCCGGCCCAGTTCCTAAATAAACGGAATGTATTCTCCATATATGTACGAGTTAACTCGCGAGTTCAAGGGCTCGTTATGGGACAAGTCTAATTGAGTTTGTCTTATTGTGGATTAAAGAGTGATATTTTGATGCATTTTACCTCAGCTGAACTATATTGAATAAATCTAGGTAATATCTTATTGTTGCAAACAATTAAATCAAATCAAACAGCGTAGAAAAAGAAAGTTAGAAGCTGGAAAGTTGCACGTCCGCATCAATTACTTACTTATCTAACGATAGATCGTTGAGAGGTTAATTTTACAGAAATACATTTTAAAATCAGACATATACGAATTCCGCGGGAAAAGCCATAGACTTCTAAACTGACAGTCGCGGGATGAACGTAGAGTGTAAAAGTGTAATAATAACCGAGGTGCCGAGGCCGCAAGGCTCGGCATTTACTTATTACTGATAATAAATACAGAATTAATGACCAGCAACTTCAGGTAAAGTGTTTGTAAAGTTATTCTGGTTAAGAAGTGAAGTTATAATATCGTTTGTCGTCGCCCGGGTCGACCCGACGACGCCGCGCAGGGCAGCGGATCCGCCGCGGCTCCTAGCCGGCTCGTTAACGAAACAATAAATAATGATTTGGAACTCTCCACCATTGCAATCTTTTGTTCTTCAGCTTCATATTTTCCGTCGGCATCAGGCGTCGCCGTTTCCTCACTGCCGATATCCCTGGCACAATATCCGGATCCGTGTGTTCCCTGGTGATTGCTATTTGGCGATAATTCTGTTATTATCTCCCAAATTTATTTTAGTAGATATTTGTTATGTATGTGTAATGTGTGCATGATATTTATTCTTGCGTCGTCTGAAAACGTCATATTATAGTTAAGTTTCAGCGAGTCTTATTTATTATACACGGAGTTTTTTAAAGCAGTTAAGACGTTCAATAATCACCCCCCTCCTTGTGCTGTGATCTTGCACTTTGTGGCAGTTTATTTTGCCTCCCGCCTTGAATTGTGACGCTAACTTTAAATGTCTGAAGCATGCGGCTAACTCCTGTATTTAATTGACTTTTTTTATCGCTAACAAACCCCTCTAAAGTTCATAAGTCCAGTAATTACCTACCAAGTTTGTACTGTAACAGGAATAACGAATAACCAAGGAATTTACGCTTTATTTAGATATGACATGAACATAATTTAACTCTGGTGTTTTTTTTTTACAGGTACGAGTAAGCTAATTTATCAAAAAAGGTCGTGATTGAACGCTTGTAAGTACCAAACTAAAAATTCTTAAATAGATGGTCCTTAACCCAATATGTGAACTAAAGCAGATAATTTAGTTTCCCAGTAATTCCTCAGATGGTTTATAATATAATAAAGGAAATCCAATAAATTATTTACCTGCAGGCGTTATGTCTTCCCTTGTGTAATATTTGCTGGCAAGAGATAAATTTTCCAATAGGTACGTGAGGTGATTTGAGTTAGCGGATGTGATAATATAATTAAGAACTACGTGCTTAAATGTTTTTCTTTGAATAGAAATTACAAGAGTGAATAGACAAAGAGCGCTTGTAAAACTGAGTTTTTCAATAGGATGGTATCGTTACTATCGTTTATTTAATATTTAATGTTGAGACTTCGGTTGTAGCTTCACGCGGGTTATACAATGCGCCGTGTTCGATAAACAAATAGGGCGTAGAACATATCGCAGCATCATTCTATAGATTCAAAGAGAAGCGAGCGTGTCCGGCGTTTGAAAAACCGTGAATCGTATTGTTTTCATGCACGGGAGGCCGAGGTAAACGCGGCACGACGTAATGCCGGCTCCGGGTACCGTGATTGAAGGTCTAAAGGGGACAAGTAAGGTTCAGTGCTTGCGGTGCAAAAAGTGAATATTTCGCCCTGTCCCTTCACGTAACCGCCCATCGATTGATGGAACATGATATGGGGCTAATATTAGCTTTGTCTTATAAAAGTGTTAATATATTCCAAATGCAGGTAGGTTGTTTCAATTGACATACGACTCGAAGCGTATATAAACTTATGACTTTACGTTTTGGAAAAATAAACATTGAGTGTAGGTATGCGGTAATATTAAGCTGGACGCCGCTATTCTTAAGCAGTGGGAGACAGGCAAATACTTATTTTCCTGTAAATTATTTCACTCAACATCCATAAACATTTCATATTTATTAATTATGAAGCAGCTGTGTTCGCATTGTTGTGTTCTGGTGTGGGCATAAGACATCCGGTGAAATTAATTAGCATAGAGGCATTCCATCTTAGTAGTCCTCAGAATTATTAACGTATTTCCAGTCTTTAGATGGTAGTCTAGAGAATGCAAATGTCTTAAGTCACGGTTTGCCTTCTCCATGTAATAAAAAGAAAACTATACTTATGGTCCACACGATCCTACACAGTTTTCAAAATATAACTTTGAGGCTCTAGTGCTTCTCTATATTTGAAATTAATATATTTTAACTAGCATTTTGTTGAGTACCTAATGTACCACAATGTCGAATTCTTTCGAAGTTTTCTTAATTTTAGTTCTGTACATCAGTAGGCTTTAAAGGGTAGGAACTGTTGGAGGGTTTATTAACAATTGCTGGTAATTATGAATGTTTGCATATTAAGTGTATTGTAATAAAAGGGGCGATCTTGTGTATGGGCGGCGCGCGGGGGCGGGGGCGGGGGCGGCAGTAGCCAGTGGCACGCCGACCCGCGCCGCGAGCGAGCGCCTCGCGCCCCGCACCTGCCTGGCTCACGGCTCACCCGCTGACACGGTTCATCAGTGACAGTGACGCGTTCAAAGTTGAACCCAAACTTTACGAGATCGCGGAATGAACGTTACCCACAGTAAGGATTGAAACAGGAAGTCAAAACTTTCTGAATATCCCTCTGTGACAGTGATAAATTCATATAATTTGTAGACAAAATAAGCTACGTTCATCGCAGTTCATATTTTACTGATATTCATTTTAACAATATGTATGGGAGTCGTTTTGCGAAAATGACTTCAAAGTTGTGTTGAATTTAAACTTGGATGCCAACTAACTCAATTGTTTCATGTAATTTACGAGTATGATTTGATTGATATATCTATTATGCACAGTCAGATCGCCCATACATACATGCTTTCATTCGCGTTTTAGTAAGCGCCGTACTTTTAGTATTTATTATTGTAATCGTATGTAATTTTTACAAGTCGTTCAAATTATGAAGATAAACTGCTGCGTCTCCACTTAAGGTGAACAGATCAAAGGCATTTTCTGGGCATCTACGCTAAGGTTACTCGCGGATGATATCGTTCACGTCCTGCACCCAGGCACCGAAGCCGCATGTCGGCGACGGCCTCCAGCATTGATTACTTAATAAAATTAATTAATTTTGAATGAATAAAAGACAAGACACTTTAAACATGCAACATACTTAATAATTGGTATTACTGGTTAATTATTAGACCTTACACTTACTTACCTTGTAAAATGGCTTCAAAGTCTCATTAAAAATTGTAAATCACATGAAAACAAATATTATTAAAACATAGTGTTGCCAGCAACTCCGTCTGCGTTGAAAAATAAAACATAGCCTATGTTACTCTGTGATGCTGTAGCATTCTAATGGTGAAAGAATTGTTAAAATCGGTCTAGTAGTTTTTAAGTTGATTCGCTACAAAAACATAAATTTTTCCTCTTTATAATATTAGATTGCACAGTAGTCACAAACTCTCCAAACGTCACATCTTTGTTATGAATATAATGTATTAATGGAATTGCTGTTAGAATTTAACCCTGCAATTTCCATGTGAGCATCCGGGCGCGTCCGGGTGGTTTTCACAGCGGGAAATCCGGAAGGTCCGCCGCGCTAAATGTAACACGACGGCTCAGATCAGTCTTGACGTCGTCGGCTCAAATGCTGAAAATGATCGTTGAAAAGGATAATAAAGGGGTTTTTACATCTGAATAAACATGTGTAAGTAATTACGAAGAAAAGAGTCCATTTTACAAGTTGGTTTAGGTCCGTCCGTGTTTTTCTGAAACATTCGCACCGGTTTGGTACTATTTTTCTTTTAACGTAAAAATATTTAATGTGATAAACCGATTTAAAAAAAAACATGTGTAAATAAATGGAGTATAGTGCCAAATATAGTGGAAATTAAAAAAAAAATACTATTATGTATGTATGTAAACACTTTAATGTACGAAAAAAAACGAAACAATACAATGAATAATAATAAAAAGATGTACAAAGGCGAACTTATTCCTTTAAGGGATCTCTTCCAGCTAACCCTTGAGAGATTGATAAAAGTGAAAGTTATAAGGTAAAAGTGGTAGGTGTTATACTATTAAAGAAATTGGCCTAATTTAACGCCCTCTTTTGAGGGTTTAGGGAATTACGAAGTGTGAAAATCTGCCAAGTTCCGGCTGCCGACCGACCTTCGTCCAGTTCGGAGACTGGAACTTGGCAGGATTAGACGCTTTGTAATTCAGTCTCAGTTCAGCCTCCTATTTCACCATCCTAAAAATGACAGGTAACAGATGACATTTTAAAGCACATGGTGCAGCTTATAAAACCCAGTGGTGTATCAGCTTGTTAACTGTGCAATGTATACCGACATGTCACCTGTCACGTGTCATTGTCAACATAGTTAAATATGAGGTAGGTGGTTCAGCTATTTCATTGTCTTATTTTCAATACTTTAACAACTTTACTCCATATTAATTACTAGTGGACGCCCGCGACTTTGTACGCGTAGAATTAGTTTTCGTTACTCCTACTATTTAAACCCCTTAGCGGATGAATTTTTTCGCGTCCCACCGCGCCGCCCGCGCTCTCCAAGGTACCGATTGATGACGACCGAGATAGCGCTAAATATAAATTTAAAAACCTATTAGGATAACGCGGGTCTCCTTCCATACCAAAAAAAGGAAAAATGGATCCCTTATAGGATCACTTGTGTGGCTGTCTTTCGGTCCGTCTGCTACAGCCGATTTCCTCGGAAACCATAAAAACTACACCCCTATTATTATTTAGGCATTTCTACCCCATCGCACCCCAAAAGGGGTGATGGTATTTCGCGTCGGCCACGTTAGATTTTAAATTGTCGTTCAGCGACCAGATAAACCATACAAACAATACTCATGTTTATTTTCTGACTTTATCACGCCATTTCCCCCTTTTAAGAGTTCAATTGTGAAAACACCTGAAACACTTTTTTAGGTACTCATTTATCGATAGGAGTACACCTGCGAAGTTTCGAATAAAAAAGTCTAACTAATCTTATTTCCCCATACAATCTTTGCACAAGTTTCGCCCCCTCAGGGGATGAATTTCCTAAAGTCCTTTCTCATTTCACCCCAGCCCTCAATGGAACCGTCGTGCTAAATTCGGAATCTCCATACTCGTCGGTTTAGGCTGTGCGTTGATATGTCAGTCACTCAGTTTCTTCTGATATATTTATAGAAGAAGATTATTTCTTTGGAAATTTTACCATTTCAATTTATCAAAATAATTAAGTAAATACCTTAGATTTAGGGTTCCGCAGTCAACAAGGAACCCCTATTGTTTTGCCATGTCCGTGTGTCCATCTGTCCGCTGTTTAACAAGAATATTGGTACATTAAAGCTGTAATTTTAGTTAAACATTTAAATTACGCCGACAAAGTTGTAAAATAAAAACTTAAATATTTTTTTGCTTGCATACAAGTAAAGCAAACTTACAAAAAATATAACATTAGGTTTGCCATTGGCTGAATTAAAAAAAAACTACTACAATGACACACAGTTTGGAATAAGCTTGAATTTACTTATGTATAGAAATGTACGCTTAAATACCTAAAAAACATCCAAGACTCAGGAATAAATACTCGTGCTCATCACACAAATATCTGCCCTTAACTAGATCTAAACCAGGACCCCTAGCTTCGAAGGCAGGGTCACTACCAACTAGGCTAGCGTCGTCCCATTACCATTACCATTGGACAGCTCTTTTATGTATATGTTATTATCAAGTTTTAGATTTGGGGCACGATTTAGGAAACATTGAACTCGGAAAGTGTAATTTTATCGTACCTTATCCCGTACGGGCAGGACTACAAGAAATAAAAACCTAAAAACATCTTAAATTAAAGCACATATAACAACTTAAAAGGAAAACTATCACAACACAATCAAGTCTACACATGAGTAGACTTGATTGGTTCCTAAGATACAGCCGACTTGGCAGAAGCGCGTGGGGCTACTTAACTCCATGGGCTTTTGTTTGGTCCATCAGAGTAAAAAATACTACAATCGAATCGAGAACCTCCTCCTTTAATTTTGAAGTCGGTTAGTAAATATACTCTTTATCCGAACTCGCGTGTGATATCCATGGACTTATTTATGTAATAAGTTCATGCTGATTAATGTTTGTCTCAAACTTGACATTTGCGAAATAAAACAAAGAGTGAAAGCCATTAATTAAACCAATTTTATATTTATCTATTTTATTGCGTACTTACTTGACCACAAAAAGTAATAAAATGCTGTGGCGGCAAGTACCTATTAAAGAAATGAAAATTATAAATTGATACAGGTGGGCAATTAATGATTTGGTGAAACATTACTGAAACATATCCTCGTAAAAGGCAGGTACTTCACTAAAACATTTTGCCATTTGCGTACGTTAAAATCAGTCTACAGCTAAAAAATAAAATTCAGCGCGTGAACACAACTCGACGTATCATTTACTTTAAGCAGAGAAATAAAGTAATAAAAATGTGAAAGGAGTAATGGCATGCAGGTATTATTAAAAAGGTGACTTGTCTCCATAAGCAGAGCAGTGTAATTTGAGAGCCACTCAGCCATTCCCACTCGGATTTAGCAATTACGCAGCTCATACTTTGAGGAAGGCTTATATAAATAAAGCCACGTATTCATATTTTATGTCCTCGCTAATCTTTCCGACGAGGATTTTGCTACTAAGTAGAAACAGCCTGTTATCTCTGATGGGCCGTGATTATCGTTTGACTCACCTCCGGATTCACTGTTGAAATTTAACAAACCTTGATGGTTCACCACGAAGCACTCGAATCTAAGCTTCTGATGCCCATCCATTGCACTCGTCACTCGAGACTACTAGAGAAACGTATATATCCGACGTAACCTCGAACTGATATTTTGAAGTTCAAGTTTCAAAGAGACCTATTCCGTTCTAAACAAACCGTCTATTAGCCATTAATAAAGATAATTGAAATCAGATTGAATACGTTCTCAATCCTATTTCTCATATTGTATATTAAGGGCAAATACCTAAAAGATAGTATCAGTTACCCGTTTGATCCGTAACATCTTTTTTTTCGGAACCTTTTGCGAAAACCAATAAAGGCCTTACCTTATTTGAATTCGGAGCAAGGTGGGCTTTCTGCGTATAAATTATTTAAAACAGACATTTGTTTTTTAAACAATTCACACCTTATAGCAATTAAAATATTAGTCGCATTTTTATTTTGCGACTGCCTTAGTCGCTTTAAAACTAAATGCTTCAGTATATGGGCTTGCATCATGCAGAATTAAATACCTATATGTTCGAGTATGTTTTGTGTCTCACTTCACATGTCTGCGGAGAAAAAATACTCCTAAAAGAAATATGAAATATTATATTAGTTGTCTCTTTTAGTTATCTCCTAAATCAATGTCAATACAGGCTCGGAAGTAAGGACCCTGAAAATAATCTTTGATCGGATGAAGGTTAAATTTTTAGGATCAATTACTAGTAGGAAGGTAAAAAAACACTCTTGAAGGGTTTAGCATAGAAGGTAGCGTTTATTGCGAGCATTAAGTTTTTATCCCTGGAAACTGCAAACGCAAAAATCATACACCTTGAAGCCTATACGATATTTTAAATCGATGACTTTTTAATATTTTAATCTGATTATTTTCAAAGTAAATATGTTAAATTAATTTATGAAATGGGTTTTTTTGGTATATTTTTTACTTGTGGACGTTTCGTGATGGAGATTTTTTTAATAGCTACCTACCATGTATTCACAGCTTGATTTTACTAAAGTAAAATTTATTTTCATTCAGAATCAGAATAATCTTTCTTCAAGTAGGTTTACAAATAATAAACTCTTTTGAAACGTCATAGTAGCAACTTAGCCTAAATTGACTGCAGGTTCAAATCGCGACCGATCAGAGAAGAACCTGTAAGAAACTCTGTCGGATGTCTTTTTTTTTTTCGACGTTCGCAACCTTTTGTCGTAAGGACTAAACATTTTATTGCAAGCAATTCAGTCCCAAGCATTGTTATCATTAAATAATATAGTCTTTAATACTATAATATGCTTTAGAAATTAGTTTACGCTTAACGTAACTCTTAAATTTATTTACTGTTAGTTCAGTAACATTACTTGGGAGCTTATTATAGAACCTAATACAATTACCCATAAAAGAGTTTTTTATTTTATGGAGCCGCGTGAAGGGCACTGCGAGCTTATATTTATTTCTGGTATTAACATTATGTATGTCACAGTTCTTTCTAAATTTAGCGATGTTTTTATGAACATACATAATGTTTTCATAAATGTATTGACTGTGCATGGTCAATATATTAATTTCTTTAAACTTATCTCTAAGCGAGTCTCTCTGGCCCATCTTGTAGACAGCACGAATAGCCCTCTTCTGCAGAACAAAGATGCTATTTACATCAGCAGCACTACCCCACAGTAAAATACCATATGACATAATACTATGGAAGTAACTAAAATAAACTAATCGAGCGGTATCTAAGTCTATTAATTGCCGAATCTTATTAACTGCAAAAACTGCAGAACTGAGTCTACCCGCCAATCCAGCAAGATGAGGACCCCATTGGAGCTTGGAGTCTAACGTTATACCAAGAAACACTGTATCATTAACTAGGTCTAGTTTGTCATTTTTAATAGTTACAGTAGTTTGACTATTTTTCACATTAGTAGTCATGAACTTTATACATTTCGTCTTTTTCTCATTCAGTAATAAATTATTAGCACTAAACCAATCGACTACTTTTGATATAGCATTGTTTACATCGACATTAAACTGCTGTTGTCGTTTAACTTTGAACACAAGTGACGTATCATCAGCAAACAATACTATATCATGGTTGTCCTTTATAAGGTAATCCTCGACGGCGCGCGCGCCAGTCAAATGACGTTGCACGGGGTTCCGTCAATGTATGACAAACCTAAGTGTCTTTATTACAAGTTCAGGCGTTAACCCTAACGCTCAATTGTACAGTTGGTATCTAGTCTAGGTAGCTAGGTCCTCTTTTTTATTTTACAATTAAAAAGTCGTGATGATTTATAAATAAAGATAGAAACTCAAAACAACCGTTGGCCTCGACTCGCGGATCCCGCGACTGACTGCACTGCCATGTCCGCTAAGGGGTCTTGTTGAGGCGTGCGTCTGTTTGAGTGCGTGGTTAAACGTTTGTACCTACGTAGTTTCAATACAAAATAAAATTACCTGTAAAACTGCTCTAACATGTAAAAACATGAAAACACGCGTTACTGAAATTTAGCTGTAAATTCCTTTCGCAAAGTAAATTTCAGATCCGAAACGCGGAAGCATTCCGTGTAGAAACGGGAATTTTTCTACTCTTGCGATGTGAGTCTGGGTTTAAAGTTAAGATTTACGAGTATATTCTACAGTCCTTGTACCTAATCATGGTAAACTTGAGCGCTTTAAACATACTTTTTTGCATTTCATATAATAATTTCATCACTTTTTGAATAATATTTTAAGTACGGTGTGACATAGTCATTATAATATTCGTTAAACACACAGTCGTTTTAATATAGCACGGATTTCTCGCGCGTCCCAGATATGTTAGGTACGCGTATAAATGCAAGTGGGAAAAAAGAATACGTGGCAAATATTTCTGAGGATAGCGATATAGAGAAGTGATAAGAGAAATATACGTCGACAAATTCGTATGCCTATGTCGTGTTCGTGTAAGAAATTGAACAAGTTTACTTACCATTATATTTATAGCCCAACATAGGTGGAAGCATACATATAAAAGAAAAGAAAACAAGGTAATGGTTTTTAGGTAATCCCGGATTTTACATTTAATACAAAAACATATACGAACACAAAATAATCACTTTAATTTCAATACGGGTTAAATAACGTAATAGTTTTTTGTTAAATGTGAGTTTAAATTTTTTGGTACTTGAAGATAGGCAAGGTAGGTAAATAAAGAAAAATAAGTTCAAACATGTTTACATTGATTATTCAAATTTAGTTTATGGAAATAGTTAAGCTATGTAGATGTAGTTTGACCTTTTGGGTCAAGTACATAGTAGGTACTAGATTTGGGGAGGGCAGAGTTAATTTTTAGGCTCCTAATTACACGCTCGGACAAGGGTACGCTCAGTTGATTGGTTGTTGTATGTTTGACTCGGAAACTGATTGGCTTACTAATAAACTATCGATTGATTGTACGCGGCGTCATTTGATGCTCGAGATGAAATCTGTGGGGACACCGACAGCTATTTGTCAATCATCGCTGATAAATGATTAATTACGAATTTCCACTTAACGCCATATTCACGTCGAGATTTACACTGTGACAATCGGTTAATTGATTTGGAATAGCCGTGGTCGCATTTTGAGATGTATCTGTAGTTTTCATAAAGACTTTGATGAAAAGCTTTAATCCCCTGTATTGTTTTATGCGTAAAAGGATAACTTAGGTTCGGTAAAGCAATCAAGTTATTTATGTATTTCAATTTAGTGTGGCAACCTTAGTTTAGTATTTTGCATTGCATTTTGAAATGGCTTAATTTGGGAAGTTAGTTTATAAAAGAAAACCAGGGGATATGAATTGGGTCATACTTGTTATTTTTGTTTTCTAATTAGCCCTTTTGCAACGAATGAACCTACATTCATTACATACTCATGTTGAAATACATATATGAAGAAGTTAGTCTTGACACATAATTAATAAATCTGTCTGCAATTTTTTTTTAGGTGCAAACTAGGAACAGTCGGTTGCAATTATCTCTTTGTGCTCAACTATACAAGGTCTTACACTAACCGTACTTGCTCAAATAAAGAACTTCTGACAAATTTATGTATACAAAGAGAAGTCTCGTGAAAGACTATCAACTTAAACTGGAAACGCTGAGGCAGGAACTTTTAATTCCTCTAGTAGCCGTAGGTGCTGGAACGGGCGATTATCGCTGTCGAGTCGCAGCCGTTCTGTCCTAATTGCTCTTGTAATATTGACAACCTTTTGATTACTTAAATCATAATTAGCTTCGACTGCGTTTGCTTTTAAATTTCGTAATTTATTTCTTACTCATACTTTTCAACGAAGAACCAGCGACGTGCACAATCTTCAAAAAATTCCAACTTAATTCCAAAAACGACTTGCGGAACTGTCAATAACACCTTTTATTAACCTTGTCACAGAAGACTCTGTAATCGACGGTAATTCTAATTATTCTAATTATAGCTTAGCAAGTGCTAATTATATGGTGCGTACCCTCGCCAAATCCTTTGCATCAAATTACCTTGAGGTTATAATTACTTTTTCCACTCGCGTACTATAAACCGCTAATATTCAAATCAGAATACCACCTATAGCGTAACTGGGCTGGGATTCTACACGGTAATAACGATATCATCTTTGACGTGTTTCCGTATTGTCAACGTTTTGATAACTCTTATGTCATTTACAATAATGGCGACTGTGGTATAAACGATTCTAAAACACGTCAAACGCGATATCGTTGTAACGCAGTAGAATAAGGGCCCTGAGCCCCCCTAGCTAAGATGCGTTCGCTAACTAGCGTTTCTATTCGATTGGTTTAAAAACAAAACGAATAGAAACGCTAGTTAGCGAACGCATCTTGTCTAGGGGCTCTGTTCTGTAAAACTTTCTATAATGAGCGTTGCCGTAGTAATAACTGTTATTTTATAACTATTATAACATTATTATGGCCATGGTTAAGGTCATTCCGGGTATCAGTTTCGGAGTTTGGTGAACACTTGACATCCTAATTTGTATATTAAATCGTTAAAAACGTTTTAATAACAATTGAAATGACGTAGACAATAATCTAACTTAATTTTAAGACTAGCAATAAAATGTTAAAAACTATATGATGATTAAATAAATAAAAAACATAAGTAATATTCGTCGACTTGTTATTGATTACCAACTGGGCCTCTATTCAGGTGCGTTAAAACGATATCGTGTTTGATACGTTTAAGAATCGTTTATGTGACAGTCGCCTTTGTTGTAAATGACATAAGAGTTATCAAAACGTTGACAATACGGAAACAGGTCAAAAACGATATCGTTATAACGCAGTTGAATAGAGGCCCTGTTACCAATACTAAGGTTATGCTTACTATGGATATCAGCATACCTGGGATAACTCAGGGCAAGTTCTTGGTATTTGATATCGATAAAAAAGAGGTCGATGTAATTAAATACTGGTTATGACACCATAAAAAAGTAAACAGTCTTATAAAAGGTGAGGAAATTTCAATAACCAACATAAATGAGGAATTGGCTTTGAGTCATTATAAATATTTAAAGAAGGCCCCGTTGACCAGTGTGGTCGTTGATAGAACGTTTAGCAGTTTAAAGTGGATATTTTCATCTAGACGGCAATCATTAATACCATCGAATATAAAAATAATATTGAATGTATATCATGAAAACTATTTTAAAATAAACATAAAAATAGGTACACG
Organism: Acleris holmiana; assembly: GCA_949316455.1. Classification (NCBI taxonomy): domain Eukaryota; kingdom Metazoa; phylum Arthropoda; class Insecta; order Lepidoptera; family Tortricidae; genus Acleris; species Acleris holmiana. Next base: position 14,931,107 of record OX438763.1, read on the forward strand.
TTTTAATTTGTTTCTTTTTTTATTTAAAAATGAGGAGAAAATAAGTAATATTCATTTATGTCGCATAACATTTAGATTTTGGCAGTAACATCGATAATTATATTTTTTGTCGATAAAACATTTAGCTACATCACTTTCGTATAGATGCCCCAAGATATCCCAGGGCCTCTATTCAACTGCGTTATAACAATATCGTTTTTGACCTGTTTCCGTATTGTCAAGGTTTTGATAACTCTTATGTCATTTACAATAATGGCGACTGTGACATAAACGATTCTTAAACGTGTCAAACACGATATCGTTTTAACGCACCTGAATAGAGGCCCAGGTATGGATATCAGCAATCATCGACTTGTAATTTGGTTACCGTGGTTACGGTCATTATGGATTAACAAAGGCATTTCGTAGAAAACTTTCCCATTGTTTATTTGGCAATGACTAAGTTTTGTTACAATAGTTCATTTATTTCCAAATTTGAAAAACTGAAAATGCTTAAAAATTCAAATTTTATTGATAATTTGTTCTCTATAATTTACAAGGACTATAATTAACAAGAACATTCAATGAAGTTTTCAAACATGATAGTTTAAGAGATTAAACGAAACCTTTCATTTAAATTGGCTCTAGGTCGAGTAGATATACAGGAAATACATAATATATATTGACTTGATTAAATATAAATAAGTGTCGGAATACTCAGTCAGTCCCCACTCCTATTTCATCGGTTTTTATTGTAACAAACGGCGCGCTATAAAATTTGTATAGGTAACATTTCAGTGAATCTAAATTATTCATCTTGATAAAGATATTCATGGCCGCTGTGAATAACAACCCTTTATACTATTACTCTTTTTCTTAATTTACATTTTCGTTCGTCAGATAAGTTAATCTTAAGACATCCAATTTTTTCAAGCCTGTTTTTTAATGTGGTAAATAGGTCCCTTTTTCAGTTTTTTCCCAAATCTAGAAATCAGTTAGGTAAGTATTTCACAACAATAAATTTTTACATCATGAAATTTACTATTATTTGGGCAGTTTTCAAAATAATTGTACCCAGTTAAGGACTGAAATTAAGAAACGGTAACTTTTACATGTGAGAAACGAAAATTAGTCATACATTTATTTGGTTAATTTTTGTGACTCACATGTAAAAGGTACCGTTTCTAAACCTTAGTCCTTAATAAATTAGTTACAATGGTTTTGAAATCTACCCATTTAGGTCCTATTCATTTTTACTATGGCAGATACTAATAGTTTAGAAGATACAGGTTTATAAATTTAAAATTATCTTAAAAGTCATATTATGCATTACAGTCTTATTTATTTTCGTTAATAATTGTTTATTTTTTGTTATCATCGTCGTCTTTGAAATCTAAAGAGGTGGGGTCAATTTGGGGACCGACACGTTCCTCTACCGCTCTTGTAAAGAAGTACCTATAGATCAAATGATTTGGGGCTGGTAAATACCGACTGTCGGAAATATTAGCAAACAACGTAATCTTTGCATACCTGTTGATTTTTGAGTAGGCAGCAAAGCGGATAAGAATCAAAGTAATTCTATTCGGTAAACTTTTGATCTATTTGCGAATTTTCTCTTAGAAAAGCTCATTTCTTCCAGATGATTAAAGACCGGGCTACTGCGTAAAGTCAAGAGGGTGCTTTCTGGCTATTCGTGTAATGATGCTTATAGAATAATATATATGACATTGATAACTCTGCGTAACTGGTCAATGAAAAATAAACAACTGTTTCCTGTAAGATGATTTGACTCAATTTGCGCAAGTGCAAGTTTGTTAGAATAGGTCGGGTTACGGAGAACGTCTTTCGCGTGCGATAAAGGTAAATCATATAATGGTTGTATGTAGGTACGTCAAGTTGTAAGTAGTATGTAACTCGTTATGTCAGTGCTGCCCGAAGTTGATGTTTAGCAAAAATTAAAGTATGTATAGTTTGTTAATGAATGCAAATTTATTACTTTTTACTTGGAATTAATGCAATATCATCGAAAAGTGGGCTGATTTAAATGCTTGTTGAATATTATGCTTCTTAGGAAAGTATAACCATTAAGAAATTGTTAAATAAATATAAAGGGTTGAATATCTTCTGAAATCAAATTACGAAGTTGCTAATTGCTAGTCACTACATAGTATAAAACAAAGTAGCTTTTTCTGTCCCTATATCCCTATGTATGCTTAAATCTTTAAAACTACGCAACGGATTTTGATGCGGTTTTTTTTAATAGATAGAGTGATTGAAGAGGAAGGTTTATATGTATAATACTTTAATCCGGAGCGAAGCGAGGGCGGGTCGCTAGTTGGATATATACTAGGTCTTGGCTATTACGTGCTATTACTTAGCAGTGTCGGTGATGAAAATGGAAAATGTCTATTCTTATTTTAAAACATTTAAGGATAATGAATTCAGATTTACTTGCATACCTTAACTTAGTAAAGTAGGATTTATACGAATTCATGAAATATAAAACCATGAGTGTGTTTTTCAATCACTTCAAGTTAAGTTGAAAGTTTGGATGTTTTTTTTATCACGTGAGAACGGCTAAACAGATCCGAATGAAACTTATCACACAGATAGATTATAGTCTGGAATAGCACATACTTTTTAATCCGAATAATTAGTCAGTTGCGATAGACGACTTCTACGAGGACAGAGTCGCGCACAATATCTAGTTGGATTAACAGGAAAATCAGGAAGCTTTTTTATATATGTTTTACCGAAGTGTGTGATTATGCAACTCCTTCTTGTTCTAAAAATCAAGGTAAAACACAGTTGAAATCACAAATGAAGATTCCACCATCCCAAACGAGAATTGTTGACTAACTTTACAATGATGCTTGGAACATAATACAAGTTTTGTCGTAAACTGTAACAGCTGCATGGAAAGTAAAGATCCTGGTGGAATCGACCCGAGATGGGAAATTGAAGAGGGCAACGGATAAGGAATAACGGATCGGATGTAGGAATGGCGAAAAATCGCCAACACTATACAAAATGAATGAAGGAAAAGTGTGCCCTGAGAGTGTGCTATGGAAGCGATCTTGAGAAGGGTCGTCGAGGCGTCTAGTCGCTGACAAAGCATTATTGTCATTGTATGAAACAATAGTTTCCTTATAATAACTTTTGTGACGTCTTTACCTTCAGTAAGGGACCTAATTATTTTCTCCTACGCCCGCCCTTTTATCATGACTTGGGCAACCCAAATAACCATATTTAATTTACCGTTAATAGAACGGTGTAAAATGTTATGATTTTTTTTAATGTTTATCGATCCATTTTCTTTTGACATAATATTTTTAGTCCTAATAACTTTGTACTAATTCTAACTTATATAATTCAGTTCAATGTAGTTGGTTTGGTGTCGGATAAGCCCGTGACAATGCCTTCAGGTCGTTCGTGATCGTTCGCTCGCTTTGCTCGCCGTCATACCTAACCTTAACTTACTTACTTTTCGGTTTGCCAAATATAATATAACGACATATTCTAACAAATAAAATAGGCAACTTAAACACTTAATATCAGGTGGCCTGAGTGTTCGTGTGCCCTCTACTTATCATAAACAATCTATAACGACATTTATAATTATGACTCATTCATTTATTTAGGTAAATTATGTTTATTACAAAAACAATAAGAATTAAAAAAAATATGGCAACAAAAACTGTAATGAAATTAATTTAGGACAATCGATACAGTATGGGAATATAACATAATGTGATTTAAAATGGCCAGCATCCAACATGAAATTAGTGTTACGGCAAATGACTACATTATTGCAAAAGTAAGAACCACATAAATATACATTGAAAATCCATAATTCGCCATCAAACTTTTTTATACGAATGTCTTCTTTATACTCGTAAGTCTGACAAATTATTGTTTTTCTTGAAACTGTGCATGGCATTGTATTTGATTACCAACCGATGGAGCTAGTTTACTTCAACCTCTCGGAAGAAGAGTATTAAGGATGATGGCCGTCGCTAAGACATCTGCTCTTTTGAGGTTCGATGCTTAATTTTTCCGGCCTCTTGCGCCCAGATGATTCAATGAAAAAGAACACGAAAATGAGAAAGTTTAGAAGAATCATTGCTTTGGCACTAATTTTATTAGAATTGATTTCGCTAATTTGAACGTCGAGAAAAACTTTATATTATATTGGTCGTTTCTAGCGTGAATTTTGTCAAACTAATATTTTTTATTTAGAAGTGCTGCTTTCTGTGTCGTTGGTTTGATTGAGGTACTAATTAGATGCAGGGTCCATTCAAAATTCAAGCGAGTTGTTAAACATGAATTTGGCTTTTCATTTTTATCTGACTAATCCTGGGGTACGTAAACAGTCCAATGTAACTATTTTTTCGAACCCCTATTTCGGCCTAGAAATACAACTTCTGGTACGGAATTAATAAATGCCGTGTTTTTGATGTTTATACAAAGGGATATTTAATTAGATATAATGTAAACCCTGAACATACTTAATGAACGTGTATTTGCACTTGACAGATAATCGCGAATGAACGTCAAAAGAAAAGATTAAATCCCTCCCGGCCATGCGTTATACGTACAAAATAAGCCGGGTAAGGATACCTTACGTCGACCTAAATATATACAGGTGATTATTTACTTATGTTTAGTTTACGACACAGTATTTTACACAGTTCAGATAAAATGTACTTCGTGTTTAGGAGTTCACTTTAAGTAGGTATTGTAAAAGTTTTAATATACTCGTATTTGCCCGATGTAGCTCTTTCCGACCGAGCCCGATCGTGCAAATTTTCGCAAACAATTTTTTTTTTGGCTCTGCTCACCCGACTTTGGGAATGAAGGCGTGATGTTGTGTGTGTGTGTGTATTTTTTATTTTACGACCATTGTTAATTAAAATCATATCAATCCACGCGTCATAACAAACTCGTACAGAAAGGGGTAGTGTAGTGTCGTGATAGTTTGGTGTAATATGTTAAAATTGCACTTAGGGTTAGGATAAACCTACCTTTTCGAATAACTGATGGATTGTGCTGGTCTCTCCGGATCGCCCGCTATACATAACAGTCTTTGCATTATTTTTAAAACCGCAATGGCCGTTTTTGGTATAATGCTAAAAGTTCGTTTTAGGAAACAGAAAAAGTGCTAGGAGGATGACTGTTTTTGGTATCGTGTTTTTTAAGTGAATTGAAACAATCAAACACTTTGACAGTATAATTACATGGTTACACAACAGGGGTAAGGGTGGGAAGGAGTTTTTCAGTGGGGGTTTAATTTTATTCAAAAACAAGTCAAAAATAATGGAAATAGCACGTAGATTAAATTTTGGTGTGATGTAGGCGACAGGATTTTTTTTTTCAGTTTATATTCTTAAATGGGGCTTATATTACATTTTCTTTAGTATTTTCTTTTCTTTTAACATTCAATCTTCAAGGTCCGACCTTTTTACAATGCGATGAACCTTCACAAAAATAATTACTCTGGTTTTATTACGAAAAATGGAACATAGAGAGGGTGCCGGCTGCTAATTAGCCCCACCCTACCTGCCTTTCGGACCTTATTTATAAGACTTTCAATGATGGTTCTTGGTACACTTTAAAATGAACTTTTAGTACAAATGACACTTGAATTTTCATTTCAGTTTTTGTGTTGTAGTATAAAACGTGTATTTTTTCATAAAATCTGGTTGTCATTGTAAGTTAATATATACCTTTTAGTTAATTTATTTTACAGCCTGGTATTACACGTATGTACCTAATCCACAAAGGGACACTCGTGGGGAAGAAGATATTTAAAAATAATGAGGGCTCACTATGGCAACATCTAGCTCAAGACAGGCAAAAATGGCAACCTTTGAAAGAGTCCTTCACCGAAAACACATTAAAAATAATATAAACTAACAAAAACTTAACCCTAACTTAATCTAACTTAAAGATAAGATATTATGAAAATAAAGTAAATGGCTTTTAAAACTTCATTCGTACTTTTAATAATGTATGTATAGTGTTTTCAATCCTTGACGGTGAGTCCTACTACCTACTATTGCAACGTCAATTAAGGTATACGCCCCTTTCGTAAATTGAAAACACAGTTTACCTACATTTATTACTATTTAGGATTTTGTTTCGTTCATTATGATTCTTGTCTCGCTGATAGTCGTACACAGGCCACGTGAGCCATTGAATACGCGCTACAATCGACAAAAAGAACGTATTTGACTTTTTGATTCTAATCTCATTCCGCACAGAACGGTATTTTTGCGGGGTATTTTAAAGCGAACCCAGTTACGCGAGTCGCAACTGGCACCGAGCTTTAAACGGCTCACTGAACAAATTCTAGGCTTTTGGACTGGTCATACTTTTAGTGTTTGTAATATACATATTGTTCCTCTAAAATGACTAGAGCTGCGCCGCGTCACATGCAGGCCTCTAATTTGTGAAATCGTCCCGTTAAGTTAGCTTTTGTGTTGTGAACTTGCTGCTGCTGTGAAGTGATATTAATTTTTGAAATAAAATGGAAATTCAATTAGCAAGCGAGTAGGGCAAAAAGCGGTTATGTTAATTCAACATGAAGACGTTTCTGGTTAATTAGCATAGAACTGTCTTATGGAAAAAACGCCACGGGTGATGATTATTTTTAGTGTATCAGAGCGTCTCTGAATATAAGTTTTGTAATTTAGAGTTTGTAGTAATTTTATATAACATTTGCGATAACGGCTTGCGTAAACGTAAAGTATTAGTAGCAAGTTGTAACATAGTGCTAAGTTCAACGTTCATTTTCAGTTTGTGCAGCGAACGGCGTAACTTTGTAAACGTCTCTCTTTGCTCGTTCATTTCTCCAGAGGGAATAATGAAGTTATTTGTTCACATACGAACGTTGTTGAATCTCGAATAAACATTATGTACCAACTTACCAATTTTTGATATTCGTTTCTCGATAAAATTACGGCGTCAGTATATAGAAGATACAGAGAGAGAGAGAGATAGAGACAGTACACAGTACAAATTTCGTTTATCGGTGGTCTAACGGAAACTATCAAGTTTTTCGAGATAAAGCACCGTTACGAGTTAACTACAAGTTAAGAGTTAACTACAAGTGCTTGCGATTAAGTGGTTGTGGCATAATTCGAAATGTGCCTGTGTTAAGCGCAGCCATAGGAGATTTATTTCAAGTCTTGGGCTGAAATTCTACATGGTAAAAACGATATTGCCTTCGACGTGTTCCTATTTTTAACGTTTCGATAACTCTTATTTACTTGATAGTAATGGCCGCAGAGTTAAAAACAGTACTAAAACACGTCAAATGTAAGGTAGTTGTAGCCCAGTAAAATAGAGGCCCTGTTTGTTGATTATAGTTTTCATTTGCTTTGTTATTATAAGTAACACTTGATTTCCGCATCGGTCTACAATAAGACTAACCAACTCGTGTGAATATCTGTACCTGTTCGTCATACATGTATAAGATTTGTGCATATGCACCTCCGTGTGCTCGGAGCTTGTTCCCTCCAATCTAATTAGGCGGGAACTGCGGAGATAGCTGCGATAGAAACTTGCGGCTTACGAGTAGGACCAACACCACTGACAAGATTACCAAAGTTTTACCCGCCGACACGGACTTGAAGCGGTATGAAACGAGCCTCCCTCGCTTTATCCTTTACTTACTACTGCAGAAAAAGCACACCAGAAAATTTGCATGTAGCATTGTCAAGAATATTTCTTTTGAACTGCTTTGCCATAAGCAAGGCCAAAGCTTGATCTCCGTTGAAATATGTGATGGTTATTCGGGAAGAGAATTTCTTCATCCTTAGTAATTAATATTTATGGGTGCTTGCTAATCATCGAGTGGGTCGTTTGTGGCCCGTTCCTGCGGGTCCCGCCCGGTGCTATGTATTAAGCTGTTACTCCCGAGCACCCCTCGTGTCCCGAAAACAAATGGCGCGAATTTATTCAACTCCGCTGCAAAACAACTATATCTCGTGCCGAAGCTCTATCTGAAGATACGTTTATAGCTGTTTCAGATTCATTCAAACTTTGTACGTTCGAGTGTAATAGGCACCTACACAATTTTACTATGTACGAACATACATTGTAAACTTTACATATCCCCTTAGTGCGTTATTTTTTATCAAAAATACATTTTTTTTTATATAATGTAGTCGTGTGTGGTTTTGAGTTTATATTTGTTGTATGTACATTGGGATTGTGTTATAATATAAAAAGTTCAAAAAACATAATGGAATACTCATAATATATCAGGGTTAGTTAGGTTGGTTTAATAATCCTAAAAAAATACGTTTTCAGATAAAAAAACAATTCTGAATTGTGACGTAATATATTTTGAACTTTATATATTAAGTATATTTTTGGAATAATTTTATTTGTTACCGTTTAAATTAAGGCTTGTAGCCGCAGGTTTTTGGTTCAATTTGTTTTTCATTCCGCTAAGCTTATTTGCCTCCGCCTTGGGGTCGGCGCGTGCCGCCGGCCGGCGCGGGCCACGGTCGACGGTCGGATGTTTTCCCAGCCCCATGCTTCCGACAGTTTATCAAGCTGGCTGCTCTTGACACACTCCTCGGGCTTCTCAGCCCTTTCCGTGATTAATGCCCAATTGTAAATATATCTTTGCACACAATCATCATACATTCGAACCGAAAAGTTATTATTCGTAGCGACCGACCCGGCGTCTGACGTTAAGTCTTCCTATAACTTTAAGCGCTCGGATCGCACATAAATCATATTATTGTTGAAATTTACCCATTCATGTGCGATGAATGCACTTTGCGTCTAGATTTGTGAAAATCGATGTTAGCAAATTTAAAACAGGAACTTAATGTTTTTTTTTACGGTTTGAATTATTCTTTCAGTATTTTAAATTGTAGCTTGTTCTTAAGCGATTATAGTTGCGTAATGCAATGAATTAAATGTAACAGCTCCCATGTGAATACTTACACTCGTTATAACAAATCACATCCCGATGGTGCTGTTCTTGTTTGTGATAGTTTTGTTTGAGCGTTAACTACATTTCCACGAGAAGCTCCTATCGGTTTTTATTTTCATGCTGTCCTGAGGCTTGGTTGTTTTCCTCCTTATTTATTCGGAGTAAATAAAATAAAGTAAACGTATTTGGTATTTAGTAGTATTTGTTATGTTTACCTTATTTAACAAGTCGAATCATAGGTCCAACCAATGAAATCTATAATTGCCTCGTATCGATCCATGTAGTTCTCAAACAGTCTTAGTAAGCAGTTAGGGCGCCATATTTGCATTGCTAAGTGTGCCCAGATTGCCGTGGGTGCCGTACCGAGATAAGGTTATGTTCTAGTCTGTACTTCGCATGTATGAGCTTTACGTAAGAATGACGATAACGCTCCACTTTTCTTGCGCGTCGACTTTTGAAAAGTTCGAGCAGTTCACATTTCAGCGAGTTCAAGTGGCATTATAATAAAAGAGCGCATGAATTTCAACTCGGTGTCGACTCTATTATATACTCGTATGATCTAAACCATTGACGTTTCCGAATAACTTCTTAGGAAGATTTGAAAAGACCCGATGCTCGGATATTTTTTTCGCGACACAATATTTAAATAACCTTAATCAATTTAATAGAGTTTCATAGTAGAAAGTTTATGAAGCGTTGTTAACGTACTACTTCGATTGAAATCGTTACGTGGCGGCGCTACGTCAAAGCTAATGGAGGAGCAAAGCTTATAGCAACTTAGTTTTCCGCCTTAATGAATAATAATGCGTTTAGTGTTTCGAGCGCCTCCCATTATAACTAATCCGCTGTGCAGTAGGTAGTTAGTAGCCAGTGGCAGTCGGCGCGACGCCGCCGCTACGTTATATCTTCCAAGTCGCCACTACAGTTTTTCTCTCTTTTTGATAGGGACTCCCGCATCCTACCCCGACCCAGTTTTAATGGACAGGCGAGGAAACCCGCACTACATCCGCTATTTTCCATCTCCTTGCTTACAGTTTCTTTCCTCTGCTCAGTAAAACCACGCAATACTTCAATGTTAAAGCGTTTTGCTACTACAGTATCGAAATTATAAACACACAGCGTTTTTATTTTTTCACTAACACTAAATATATCCTGCAAAGAATTGGTGAAAAACATTCTAGAGGAACTTCTTTGAATGAAATCCAGTGGAATTAACATAATGCTCATCGAGCAGTAAAGAGCGCGAGGGCTTCGTCGCTCGCGACGCGACTCGGTTCGGATAGTTGGGTCGAGGCGACGGCGGTTGCATACGCGTTAAACTTTCTCGCAATGACAAGTGCCTTTGATAACGACCCCCACCGCCTCCCGCGGCCACAGGTGAACGTAGGTATTCTACTACTCTGCAAATTAAATTCCGCCATCATACTTTGTTCCTCAACCGCCTAATGGCCTGGAACAGAATGGATTTCAATCTATGGAAATGTAACAGATTTTCAAATAGCCTTAAATTAGATTTGGGACAGTTGCACGGTTTCTCTGAATGCAATGTTCCAAAGTGGGAATACGAATCAAAGTGGCGAAGAATTCGATTGAATTTAAAGTTCCTTTTACTGAACGTTACAAGTAGGTACTGTGTATTGTGAAGACAAGTATGAAACCTTTTTCAAAATATCATTTACGCTGACTTTTTGAACAACAATAAAACGTAGCTCGGTAAATTAAAGGCATGTATGATATTCCAGTATAAGTTTTAACGTGATCTGAGTACATTTAATTAATATTTCAATTAGTAGAAATGTAGTTGTTAGTTTGCTCTGAGTCGAATCGTTATTGAATTAAACTGTGTAAAGCATATACAGCACGTTTGGCATTACCTACCAATGTTAAATATTAATACCCATCTATCTTTATGCTACATAATTTTCCTTTGATTTTTGATTGACAGGAGAATGCTGAATCAATTTTGATTGTGCCAATTTCGCGTTGCTTACTCTTTATGTAATTTACTCGATAATATAAGTAACATTTTCCTGATTCGACGAGGTATATTATTGTGCTTATTTATGTCCGATTTGGTTTCCAAGATGTGCGATATTAATAGCAGTCGCGATCGTATTGCCAATGAGTTCTGGTGATATTTAGTAGCCATAATGCCACAGCATAATGTTATCCCGGCCGCGAGCCAACAATTAATAACGCGTCGTGTGTGCCTGTATCATGGCGCAGATAGGAGCAGCCTCTCGACCCGGCGCCGGCGTGTTCTATTGATCACCACTCTTGTCATCCACACATTGTCCTTAATGGACTCCCAGCACTATCTTTCTACAAACAATTGTTTTTGCCCTATATAAGTACAGGACGTGACCCTTCATTCGGGGAATCAACCCTACGATACTGCCAGAAACCATTTAGATATTCGGGTTCCGTTTTGTTCTAAGACTATGCTGCCAAGTGATTTGTTTGTTGTAGGCTCTATTCTCATAGGCAACTATTTACTCTTTTTACAGTCCATAATACCTAGTTAAACTTAAATGCGTAAAACAAAGAAAGTATAAACTTTTAAGGTTTCGTGTTATCAAATGTTAGGCACTTGTTCTGTTGTTCAATTTGTGTTATCGGTTTGTTGACTGTAGTCTGTAGCTATAGATTCGCGCCCTGTCGGCAAATGTGGCAGCGGAGTAAAGCATAGAAAATATCTTCGGACTGCTTCGCAATTATAATAACATGGCACATTATTGAAAAAATACAAAATAGCCAGAAGATATTTTGTACTCTTGTACATTGATGTGTGTATCTAACTACGCGTGTAAATTTTATTCTTTTTCTAATATCGCTCCATTGCAAACGCGCTACCAAAATTTATTAGATACAAGTAAAATCATCAAATAGATTCTCATTTTGATGTTTGTTTGAATTCGATTGAACGGCTTCTTATTGTCTTTTTACTGTAAATATTGAGGCATTTACCGTCGCCGGGGATAACGTTATGTGAACGGAAGCAACGAGATTGAGTTCCTTACAGGTTGAAACCAATATCCTAGGTTATTTCCACGTTTAAGAAAGAGGTCCGAGACGCCTCCTCGGGGATCTTGTGCGCCACTTTTCTTTTCTTAGTCATCCTAGTTTTTTTTTTTATATCGGGCAGTTTACGAAAACAAGTACATATTATTATAAAATTTAAGCAAATAAATAAATAAACATTTTATCACGGCAGCAGCAACCACACCAGGTAGAAAATTTCATTATTTCACGTAATTATTTTCTATTTTAATATATGGGTAATTACCAAGTAAGTAATATAATATAAATAATAGGCAGCCCTAAATCGAACTCTTATTTTAACATGTACTTTTTTAAAACTTACTCGATGTAATAATTGTTCCTGCTAAGTTAATGGGACTGGATAGTTTAAGGAAGGTGTCAGCATCTGGAAAAATATTCGTCGCAAGGCCAATGTATACATGCGTACCACCTATTTATTACGGGCGGAGTAAGTTCAATCTCTTTTATCGCGCGTTACAGCGGAGCGAATTGAACGCCGCCCGGGATCCCATCAACAGTTTCTGGTGTGAGCACTCACTCTTCCGTAAAATTATGTTAAACTCTCTTAGTTCCTCCCCTTATCGTCTGATTACGCTTGTCACCTACATCCCATCATGGCATCTTTTAAATGCATTGAAGTCACATAAACCAACCTGGTTACCGGGTAATTTAACACTTAAATGCTTTGCAACTCATACATGTAATCCAATTTTATATTCAATGTTTATTAATTTTCATTCCAGTTCATCGAGGCATGTTTTCCGTATAATAAAAAGGCGTCCCTTTGGCGTCCGCATGTAGCGTTCAATTGAATTTGCCGTGATTTGAGCAAATACTTTTTACTGTGAAGGTAATGACTGAGTAGGCGAATTTTCGAAAAAAAGATCGGTCGTAGATTATGCGGTGTGCTGCGCGGCATCGTAATTACGACGTCGCTCGGCTAAAACGGGGAAATAAATTGAAAAACCGACTCCCGGTGAAAATGGGAGCCGGAAAATATCTCTCCACGGCACTTGCGCCGCCACTGACGCCCTCGGTAATGTATTTGCTTTTGTCAAAATGCTATTGTTTTTGCGAACAATCGCATTTTTTGCGATAAATATGATAATGAAGTTACATTGTCCTTTTATTACGTAACGACCTAATTATCTTAATTGGGAATTTAACAACGACACGGTTCTTTATGGCTCCAATTGAATTTTGATATCGCTCTGAAAATGTTTCAGTTATTTTTTTATTACGAAAATGTCAACATTTTCATCAGACTCAATTCTGATATTCAATAAAAGGCTTATTGGTATTAATCGTCGGATGTCGTCGAGACGTGACTTAAATTCACTCGAGTTGCCCGGTGGCCTTAGAAAAACTGAATTCACTTCAGGGGGGTGATTCTCTCAACACAGCGCTGTGTCGATCTTAAAGGTGAAGTTTTATCTGGCAAGTTTAAGAAGTCCCGTCGGTGCGTATAAAACTCATTTTAGCGCATGCCTTCTCAATTAGGCAGCAGGCAGGGAGTCGAGTTCAGTGTCGTATAAAGCTGCCTAATTGAGAAGGCACGCGGTAAAATGTGTTTTGTGCGCTCTGCCGGGACTTCTTAAACTTGCCGGATAAAACTTCACCTTTAAGATCGACGCAGCGCTGTGTTGAGAGAATCACCCCCAGGACAGAAGTTATCTTGGATTCAAGTCGCGGCGAGGGGAACAGGGCAGTCGCTTCGCACAACAATTGGGCGTGATAAAAGCGAATCAGTATGCCATTTACCCGCCAAGGCAGTAATTATTGGCCCTTGTATGGGAACAATTTACTAAAACCGCTTTTGTGCGCAGTTGTGTCGCGTAGGTGTTAGAGCTTGGCCGTTAAAATCCAGCAAATGGGGATGTATTAAACGTACCTATTAGTAGGGATTTCTGCTGCCTGATCCGAGATAAATTGCTCGTAGTTTATGAAATGCTACGTAAATACGATCATGATATACTTGTATGCTGTTACAGTTTCGTTCTACATTGTGCTAAAATAACGTGTCAGGGTATAACTAATCGGCAAGGAGATTTTTGCGAGTAAACAGTATTTTTTAGATATTTAGTTGCCTGAATATCTACGTGAATATCGTTTAAATTATGCATATTCTACATAAAGTTAATATTTTCTTCGTGAACGGGTTCTAATATATTGTGGTCCTTGTGTGCAATTAAACAACTAAAGGTCTTTGACTCAAGTAAGCTTGGCCTCGTTTGTATATACAGCTCACTTTTCGTGTTGCTGATTTATACAAAGCATGTAATTTGTTCTAAAACGGTCCATGAATATCAGCAGCATGTGGTCCCTGAGAATAATGGAAGTGCTGGTATTGGATGGCGTACAAAGCCCAAACTGTTCAATGCATCCTGGTAGCTTTGAACATGCTGTACCTAAGTACCTACATTACTCTATTGACACCACCACTGACTGATGTAAGTAATTAGTTAATTCATATCTTTGTTTCCCAAAAGCAAAAAATGAAATCCAGAAATATCAATAAGTTTGTTAATTCCAAACTCTGCACTCCCGTATGCACACGGACTCGTATATCAATCGAGTTATTTACTGGGGCTGATAGGTAGCTTCTTATTTCACGCACATCGGGCTGCCTGAGCCGACCACGATAAATTATCCATTGTTGGGCGCCGTATTCAAGAGCCGTTTTTGTTCAATTCTTCGTCTCTTCGTCAATGGGAAATTTATTGCCTTCTCTGCCGAATTCAAATATGGCCGATTATCCGATTAGTTAAGTGCGCTCTGCCCACTCAGGTGGTTATGCTAATTTTCTAATTTTATTTCTTCGCTGGTATTGATATATTGCGAGTGAAATTCCGCTCAGAGCTGCAGAAAAATTACAATATTTCAAGTGTTAGCTGGAAGAAATCCTTTGATGGGATAAGTTCACCTTAGAACTAGTTTTTTTTTTGCCTGTATTTTGTAATTTTTTTGTGTACAATCGAGAATAAATATGATTATAAGATTTTAATATTGTTCAACACAATATTTGATGTAGAAGTATTAAATAATGTTTAATGAATGAGCATGTTTTTTGCTTAACACGAAAATTTTAACTTTTTTTTGTTATGGAGAAGGCACACGAGCACTCAGGCCACCTGATGGTAAGTGGAATCTGAGACCCATAGACATTTGAATTCTCAAGACTATAATCCTAAGACCTCAAATGCGTTGGCAACCCTGAGGACTAAGATGGAATGCCTCTATGCTAGTAATTTCACCGGTAATTTTATGCAAATTTTTTGCTATTTTATCCTTTAACCCACCGAACACCGCCAAGCAGCAGTGTTCGCATAGTTATGTTCAGGGGTGGGGATAAGACAGCTGGTGTAATGACTAGTATAATTTTGCATTTGCAGTGTCAGGATTGCATCGATAAAATTGCAAATCAAACCAATCAGGTAACCTGTGTGCTGGATTGCCTTCTTCATGACTTAAATACTAAGTGAACAAAGAAGTGCTTAAGAAAGCAACAATACATTTTTTTACAAAAAGGCCGGTTTTGTTTTTTAAGGACAGCGAGCAAAACTCGATTTTGCTGCAAGCGTGAGACAAAGTAACCTTTTTTTAGGGTTCCGTAGACAAACTAGGAAACCGTATAGTTTCGCCATGTCCGTCCAACCGCAGCCTAGCGCAAAGACTTAATAAAGAGCATAGAACAAAATTTACAGGAAAACTATCTCGACTAAGTACACGTCATTGGTTCTTGAGATACAGGCGATTAAAGTGTTTATACCTACTAAAATCATTTAAGACTTTAAATTGAAAATTAGTTATTACTAGTTGATTTTTATGTTTGTAGTACTTAACGGCTTTGGAACCCTATACTGCTCTTGCCCGGTTTTTGCATAATATAAAGGAGGTCGTGGTGTGGCACCACGTGGGCGGCTGGGTGATGTCGTTTAATGTTGAATAAGTTCTAGTAATATGTTCTCACTACTGAGGTGAAAAGTTGTATGAGCAATTCTAGAATCCTTCGCTTGCTCGGGATTCAAAATCAACACTCGCAGCAAAAACTAAATTTTGCTCTCTTGTTGTGCAAATAACTATTTTTTACTTCTCCGTTACTATTTCTTTACATCACTTACTGTGAAATGGCTCATTTTGGTCCACATTAAATATTAAAAGTGTCTCAGCGAGCAAACAAGCATGTAAGAATAATTGTTATATTCAACTATAACGAGGATTTTGTGGGAATTAATCCCTCTTGATTTAGTTACCTTAAACGCAAGATGCCAATAAAGGCGTTATACCTAAACATGACATTTGCCTAAAAAGCTTTTTGCCTTAAACGAGGGATGCCTATGAAGCAGTATGCCTGAAATGTAAAATTTACTAAGAAGCAGATGAAGGAAGGAAGGTGCTTGTCGCATAACTCGTTGTAAGCTGATGTGTTTTAGAAAACTACAGGCAGTGGAGTTGGCGTAGCTGCAGGAGGGGCGCTCACTTTAATACCTACCTGTAGGCAATACTTATACAGTGATACGTTAGAACTCACAAATGTGTAATCGGGGCCCGAAATTTTCTGACATAACTATACAAAACTCTAATTAATTTAATTAAGGAACTGTAAATAATTATGTTTTATATTTCTTTTCGCTTTAGCCGTATATAGACGGGTTTCAATAGAAAATATCCGTGGCTAGCGTGAATAAATCGTTGAAAAAGAATGAAGTAATTTGAAATATATACAATTTGTTCTAAATACAAATTTCATTAACTTTACATCTCGAGTTATCAACTTATTCACGCCATGCACGGATATATCCAATAACGCTGGTGTAACTTGCAATAAAGCAATAGGCATTCTATAAAATCCGAAGTTATGATTAAAATCTAGAGCGATCAATCCTTTGAATTGAATCCTCCTCTTGCTTTTAATCCATGTAATTTTAACTGATTTTAGCGTTCAGTAATGCTTTTTATTTTATCAGAAACGCTTCCATTCAGGTTTTGCTTCGATTGCTTCCAATCCAACAGAAAGTGCTGAATCGCAGTTAAAGCAAGTTGTTACTATTGTCGCTTTGAATATCCCTGGCTCCGACTGAATGAAGATGTAGGAAAGCGTTGACCGTAATCCGCAGGCTGGTCCAGCGCCGACCGCCGTCAGCCGGTTGACCTCACCCGTTCACGACGCCTCTCGTCTCGTTACTTTTGTGAGCACCGGATCTCATCTATCATTTTCCGCCGGAATCGATGACCTTTCGCTTGACGCAACGAAGATTTCCATTAAGGATATAAATTTCAGATATCTATTGTTATTCCGTTTATCGATTGTATCAAGCGAAGCTGTTGGTTTAAAAAATATCATGTTTCTAATATCAGTAAGTAAGAAACTTTGGCAATTTACTGGCGAAAAAGTGATAACATGCTTTGTTGCGATAGCAAAGATACTGTGATTCATCGGTCCAAGCCTATCGACAGGCTCACTAATGAGAGCTATTTGTCACTTTCGTTTATTGCCTGCTTTGGCAGTTGACGCTGTTTTGATACCGTTTGTTGTACGCCGTTGATTGATTAATAATTTATCTGGATTTCCACCCGTGTTAAATAAATATTTCATTGGATCCGAACAACAGATTGAAACGAGCAAATAAGGCAGCATTCAAAAACAAATGATTAACCAAATTGGTTATTGGAACATAATATTGGTTTCAAGAGTGTATCTTACAAGGAACGGTACCAAACTGCCCGGCTGCGATTTATTTTGATATATGTATGTTAGAGATTAGTCTAAACTCTAAAATAACAGACACGTTTTTTTAGATGCCCAATTTCAACCTATTGGGAGATATTGTCCTCCAACGTACTGAAAGTGACAAAACTCTCTAACTTCTGTTGAGAGTTTTGTTTAAGCAAATTGCTAGTTAATGAGTAGTTAATTATTGTAGTTTGTATGATTTTTTCATGCACCGCGTGCCTTTCAACTCGATGATTAATTTTTACTATTATCATAGCAAAATTAAAAGACGGAACAACCTCCGTTAGGTTAATACCAGAATAAATAACTTGTTACCAATAATTTGTGCCTGAAATTATACGAAGAATAAATGCCAGTTATTTCAACACGAAGTAATGTCTCTTCTTTGTATTGATGAATAAAAAGTATCATGATTCGGTTATCTACGGGGACTACTTTAATGCAAATGACGTGTTGACTTATTATATATTCTGAACATTCAGTTTAACAGAAAATGTAAAATTTGCTCTCATGTATATAAAGCGGCCGTGGGAATGTGAAAGCGTTTATTTCATTTTTTTGTCTATCCTCTGCCGACTAGCAACATACTTTATACATTTTTAGTTCACCTGCACCATATGCAAACTGTTTTGATACGTGTATTGTTCCAGCTTCGGGTGAAGCGACAGCGTGCGGAAAATAAAAAGAAAAGCACCTGAAAACAAAATCTAGTCGGCTTTAAATCAATTGTACTTGTATATTAAGTAGGTACAAGATAGTAGTACAACTAAATCCTCAAATAATACACATATTTGCATAATGTTATCCGCTTAACTGAAGAAAGGCAAGGCGCTTGTCATTTTAAAAGTGGAATAGCTAAATTACTTTGTGATGTTACTTACCTTATTTTATACTCGCTGTTGGCCTCGACTCCGTCCGCGTAGAAAAATAAAACATAGCCTATGTTACTCAGTGATACTGTAGCATTCTACTGGCTAAAATAATTTAGAAATCTTCCAGACGTTTTGAATTTATTCTTAAAAAAAATCTTTCCTCTTTTATTTAATGTACAATACAAACCTTTTATTTTATTGAATTTACGATTAAAAATAAAAGATCTGTGACAGTTCTATATAACCATGGTTTTGTCCGAAGCGACCTAGACATTTATTAGCGACCTAGATATTACCTAGATTCTTCCATGTTAACATTATCATCGAGCCCTGATGGGGTCAATGGCAATTTCGTAAATAATTGAATTCGGTGTGGAAATATGGCGCAATCATATGTAAAATATACTGCAAATATATTTAACTTATACGCTATTTGCACAATACGAGTATATACTATATATTTAAAATAAAATAAACCTAACATCGCGACAGGCATTTTACGGGAAGACGACAAGCGTTATTTGCCCATGTGGCTTTAGCTTTTGAATCCTATGATCGCGGTGACGAAAACGTCTACGAGCTGTTTTTTCTTAAAACTGCCCAATTGGGTAAATGATGCTTTATTTAAAATAATTGTTTGGATTGTTGAGAGAAAACTGTAAACTAGGTCATTTCTTGTGCTCCAGTCGTTCGGGTAGAACGCGACGCGGCAAGTCCCTGGGCTGTAATTAATCTGGTTCCTCGTAGAGTCGAGGTTTTCTGAGGCTTTAGCATTTACCAGCTGAAGTAATGAGTACTGGAGACCTCTGCGTTGATTGGTGCCTTTAATATGCATGGGACCGTGACGGCGGGCGTGGAGCAATATCTCGGCGGCCACAAACACCTCTCGCCCTCGGCTTGGCGGCGGGCGCGTTACAAGGTATAGGAGCCTCCCAAAGTTTCTGTCTAATTGTTTAATAATTAAAGCGATCGTTA
Source organism: Acleris holmiana (assembly GCA_949316455.1). Lineage (NCBI taxonomy): Eukaryota > Metazoa > Arthropoda > Insecta > Lepidoptera > Tortricidae > Acleris > Acleris holmiana. The sequence continues at coordinate 14,950,662 of OX438763.1, forward strand.
GTTTCGTGTTCCGTCTTATTAGGGCGGTGGTGGTGGTTAGAAAGACGTATACCTACTACTTAATAAAGATGCGCGGTTTTGGATTGTTGCCAAAGAGAAATGTTAATTTTCATGTTTACGCAAGAAACGCGTTTTTTTAATTAATTGCAGCTTGAGCCCTTCTCATTTTTACTGTTTAATGGAACAAGTGATACGTAAATTAAGTAAGGTGTTACTCCTTATTGAAGAAATTATTACTCATTTTAAGTAGGTATACTCTTGGATCGTAACTGATAATGTATAATTACTGTAGATGTCATGAATCATGATAATGATAACACATTGGAAGTTGTAGATATATTTTCTTGAAATACCTACGCACTATTATAAAATGAAAAATTTGTCATTCGAAAGCCTTTTTGTATTATAATACTTATATTGTCTAGCATTCTTACGTGTATCTATCTGCATACAACGATATCATTAGCAACTAGGCTTTTCCATTTACAATAAAAAAATATTTATTACTCATTGGGACAAAAAGGCAAAAAAACGGGCCGTCTACCTCCACTTATCATTTGCGTTGGCTGTTCCAAAAGAGGACAGGTACGGCATTGTTATTATTATAAATAAAGGAAACTGCTCCTATTTCGTACCCTCCAAAAAACAAATTGTTATTACAGGAGACGTGATAAATATGTGGTTGAGACCTAGCTGCCTAGTTGGTATTCACATAAATATCTCCGAGCAACCTTTTTCTTGGGTTGCTACGGTATCTATTCTATTATGCGTTTGTTCTTTGTTCGTAAACCTTCTTCAAAGCGGTTGGTATTCTATCGCAAATTTAAGTTCAAGTTACTTTTATTTTATTGAGCGGTGTTAGTATTCACGCCTCGCCTTAAGTTGTGTGTTACGAACCGTTTCGTGTTCCTTGCCGCACGCTTTCGTGTTTTTATATCAGTATAACGTTTTGTTTCATATCTATCATCTCGCTGGGTTTTCGCGTCTCGGCTCAGTACGCTCTGCCGCAGCATTTGTCAGTGGTTCGACGGATTTATTCCGCCCACTGTGATGTTTTATATTGACATGTGATTTATTAATACCATGAGTACGCGAAACTCTTGTTATTGAGACTCAATGCATAAATGTCCATTTACCTTGCGTACCGCCCGATCGAATTCGAAACAGAATTAAGTTTAATTTAAGATTTAATCAATCTATTGACTGTAGACAAAGGTTATTAATTGAAAGTAGAGGTTTTAAGTTTAATATTGATTAAAACTTCATCGACTAACTCTTGCTACCGAATTATATAAATATAGAAATAGCGTTTATTTGAAGAAATATGCGTATACATCGAAATAAAGAGAGATATCTACATAGTTTTCCCGGAGTTTTAAAATCATGCGTTTAAAGGATGCGTGACTTCATCCTTTAATTTTTTCTGTCCTTTTAACTGTGTTGGTGCAGCGGGGTCATGGCCTGGATGCCTTGATGGGGTTATTAAATGCGGCCACCGTGGCTGGTTTTTATCTCCGCAGGCCAGGCGAGGCCATTCCGCGACCGCTGCGCCGCCGTCGACAGGGCAAGCCAAGTCATGTGTTAACAGATATAACAAATAAAAAACAAAAAACCGGCTTCAAAAACGCAAAAAATAACTTCATTTAAAATTGTAGGCACCTACCTAATAGGTTAGTCCAACTGAAGTCTGCTTTTTTGTTTGAAAATATTGTGGTCGCCGACTTAAGTTGGACTAACCTATTAGGTAGGTGCCTACAATTTTAAAAAAGTTTTTTTTGCGTTTTTAAAGGCGGTTTTTTAAAACATTTACTTTATTTTATACTTTTTAGTGATCATAATACGCTGTTCCGTAGTCCTACTTATAAGTTATATGAAAATTTAAGTTTCAAGCGCACTGCAAGCAACGCTGCCGGAAAGTCATTGTCATATTTCAACAAGTAAATATTCTTCGTTGTAGTCGCTCAACTATCTTAATCGAGATATCTTATGTATGTATGTATGTAAACTCTTTATTGCACAAAAATATAAATATTACAATTATAACACTAAATTAATGTACAAATGCGAACTTGTCCCTAAATGGGATCTCTTCCAGCTAACCCTGAAGCAAATGAGTAAGGACAATGCATGGGGTTGGACAGATACAAGTTTGCACAAAAAGTAAAAAGAAATGATAATACTTATAAATAAATAAATAAATTTTAAACAAATTAGCAAGTACACAAACTAATATAAACGTACATGTATAGTACACACATATATACATATATACATACACATATATATATATATATATACCTCTTATCGCCACCCTTGAAATAGGTACCGTTGAGGAGTTCCGATGGCCATCTGTGGTCTTCATCATCAGTTCCACTTCTTCAGGTGATACTTTCTGAATGCAAATGCTCGATCTGTTAGTAAAAATACTAAAATCGCTATATGTTTGCCTATAATATTTGAGGAGTTCCCTCAATTTCTTACTGATTCCCTCATCAGATTCAGATTTGGCGACAATGGAACCACTTCGGAAGTATACTCTAAAAAAAAAACAAAATACCTACCATTGACGGAGTAATCGGTGAACATATATAAAAAAATATACATTCAATGAAACGTATAACCTCCTCCTTTTTTGAACTCGGAAAAAAGTACTCGTATCTCCGGAGAATAACTTAATTAAGTGTTATTTAAAATACTGTTTCTAAAAAAACCACCCTGTAAAAATGAAATAGACAGAGTTGCGGGGCCGAGTCGTGACACAAATTACAATAGCGCGACGCGCACCCCTTTTTAAAAACACTTTTTTTAAGACGTGATTTATTTTATCTCAGAAAGCGATGGTATTATCCACACTTACTTCTAATCCGGCTGTGAATTATTCTAAAAGTTTGTTATAGCCGCGGCCGCAGTAAGCCCTTAAGACTTTCGAGATGTCCCGCTGTGTAACGCCGTCGGATTAAACTTCATCGATCTTGTCGTGTCTGCATATTTAGTTGATCATATGGCCTCATGTTTTTGGTGAATTTGGCATTCAATATTAATTAATATGGGAACGTGTACAATTGCATTAAAATTGAATGATGTTTATGTTGTAAATGTTTAGAATCAAGATTCTTGAAAGTTAATAAGCTAAGGCGTTAAATCTAGGCGATAAACTTTCTTCCTACTTTGATTAAACTTAGCTCTTTAGCTTGCGGAAAATAACTTTTCGTATAAAAATAAGGTTTATAAAGTTGATTTCATTCGGGCCCTAGGCCTTAGCTGTTTGAAGGACTCAATTACGCACTCCTCTTTTTGCGCCGAGGTAAAATAGGAACACGTTACAGACACAATTAAAATTAGATTTAAAAGAAACATTCACCTCCTTTTGTGATAAAAACCACGAGGGGAAAAGTATGAATGTATCTCCCTAAAACAACTTGCAAATAAATGTTTTTGTCTCGTCCCCGTGTAACTTTTTGCCATGCGAATTCCAATTAGCGGAGTTGTCGCATTCGTTTCCGGCAAGTATACATTAAACTAAATTAATTAACGATTCATAATAGCGACGGAGTCGCTTAGTTGTTTTCGGTAGACGCAAAATAAGTATGTGCTTGTGCGGCCGGCAATCGACATCAAGTGACCGCGCTTGCTTTGTTCGAGGGTCTTTCAGACTGCGCCACTCCGCACCCGGCCCTATTTGTATTTTGTTCACGAACTTTCCGAATATATTATTTTGTAGTGGTGCCTACATACAGATGTGGAAGAACTGATTTAAGAGTTCCCATTCAATGGAGCTTTAAAGGCTCGTGCGGGTGACATTTTCAACGTCTTCGCTCATGCGTAGAGCCCTAAAGCCTCACTTACTTTTCTAGACTTTTGCTCCGATACATTAACTAAACGTAACGATGTTGTTTTGTCTCCCACTTATGACTACAGTAACAAGTTCCTTGGCTGTAGTCATAAGTTGGCTCCAACTGACTGTGTGTGCCATACAGAGAGGTCGTACAATCGTTTAACCCGAATTTTTGCTCCTATAACGACCGAACCCTATATTCAAACCGCGGACAGATAGCCTTACTTCAGATTAAAATTTGACACATTTTATACGGGCAAATGTCAAATTTCGACCCGAAGTAAGCCTTATCTATCCGCGGCTTGAATATAGGGTTCGGCCGTTATAGGAGCAAAAATTCGGGTTAAACGAATGTACGACCCAATTATTACGACGAAGCAACCTAGCAAGTTTTCTAAAGCGTTAATACATACGTAGCGCTTAATCTATTCCTGTGAAGTTTAATGATATAATCGGGTTGGCATCGAGTTAACTGGAACACCGAAAGCATTTGCCTATTCATAAATTTCAACCAGATCCTCACGGAACTCTGGCGCTGCCTCATTAACGTAAAAGTGGCGATAAAGTTGTAGTCGCAACCGGACCGTTAGAGGTGTGTCTCCAGCACTAAAAGTGGCGATTAACTTACGTATATTATTGTTTAGAATTGTTTATAATAATGGTTAAAACACTAAATAATATTTAGCCCATTTCGGTAGCAGGTCCGTTGGTTTATAAGATTTTGTATTTAGGACTCAATCAACAGGTACCTTACATTTCAATTCGCATAAAGCACAAATAATGCTGTACGCCATTTTTTTTTTAGTATGTACCTACCTGCCTTTCAAATAACAATATGGCTATAGTTATCTTTATTCCGTGTTGATTACAATAAATATAAAAATTGCAAGCATACACTAAATAATACCGGGAGGTATGGAATTTACGATCGTAAATAATATTTTCTAATGCAAAAAAATCAAATTTATAAGTGTATTTTGGGATTTACAGCTTTTGTGTATTTTTTATCAATCAACTACTTATTTCATTTTGTTTATATCATTTAGTATAACTGCAGCCATTTATTTTACTGATTTAGTGGCTTTCCATGTAAATATTTTGTTAGATTTCACCTCATCTTATATAATAAAATTAATCGCGGAATGTGTTGGTAAGCGCAAATCTCAAGAGCAGCTGAACCGATTTCGCTAATTCGTTTTTTATTGTGTTTGTTACTGTCAGGAGAAGGTTTTCATGAAAGAAAAAAAGTGAAAAATCCACCGGGGAAGTCAGAAATTTGCAACGGGGCGAAACCGCTGGCGGGCCGCTAGTAATAAATAAAAATATTAATATGCTGAGACACAAATATTGCAAGTACTTTTTTATTTTAAACAAAAGGGCATTATTTTGACAGTATATTTATATACCTACTTCCTGGCGGAAAGATTTTGGGATTCATTAATGTATTGTCTGAGAATAACTTATAAAAATGGTGTAACAAAATCAATCAAAATTAATATTATAAAAACCGTAAAATGACTCGACTAGACGACTATTAACATACAAAGGAGAGAGTTAAGATTAACTGTTAGGTACATATTTATGCAGGATTGAAAAATCTGCCATAATATGACATTTAGTTATTTGTGTCGGGAATAAGTTCATTCATAGACGGTTAGTAGGTGAATTAAGTAACATTATTTTTAAAAATCGTATTGCTTTAAAAACAGGACCTAAAACGATAACATAAAATAAACTGGAGTCCCCTGGCGAAACTCGCATTTGGCCGTAACGATGAAGGGATATACCCGCGTTGCCTATAAATGAATATTTAGCATTTTTGCTGCGCGGCGACGAATAGCACGCTGTCGATCGGCCTGCGCAAACAAAAGACAACAATTTGCATTTTAACTAGCTGATAACTGGACCAGCTCGACCGTGGCGCCCTCTAATTTCCTGCGGACCTACCGGAGACAGTGTAATTTTGTTTCTTAGTTTGGGAACCAGATAAAGGCGGAAATATCTGTTACGAAAGCCTAGAGGAAAAAAAAAATCAATTCACAACAATGGTTTAAATAATATTCTTTTAACTAGGTCAGTTATATTATATCTGTGTCAAATCATTCCCATTTTTAGGGTTGAGGTCATAAATCATTTGGAGCATAAGGTAAAGGCATTTAGCATTTAAAATTAAAACGACGCGTAGGTATGTCTCGGGAAAGTTAGCTAAGAATTTAGAATTGAAATATAAACATGCAGAAATATTTATCATTTAGTTAATTTAAATGGTCTGACCAAATACCTAATGTAATAAATTAAGGTATTTCTTGTATTATTAAAGTGCTTTGCAGAAAGCGCAGGCTTGCTGGTACAGCGCGTTTTCTGCGGTTGTTTCCCTGAGACTCGGTAGACATAAACAACCTGGCAAAGGCAAAGGCATTGTTTTATAAACAAACTAAGGCCTAATTTTACAATACCTCTTTTATTGTGTACACTACGGTTATTTCCCACGGCATTATAAATTACATATTTAAAACAATTTTATTTCGCATAAATCAGGGAAAAAGCCTGCATTTATTTGGGGCTGAGAATTAAAAAAGTTATGCGGATTTTGAGTGAGTTATTGTGCAATGTTCAAAGGCGGTTTCTAGGGAATACTGAACACTGACGCGGCACTCCTATATTTTTATTGCTTTTATGAAACCAGTTAACTTATGTCAAATCAAATTATAGTGAATGAACATTTTTAGAGGGGTAATTTTAAATGTCGTCTTACTTTGTGTGAACTCTGCGGACTTTTGGTGCGGTTTAAAGTGACTGGGCTTTTCTTAAGCTTCAGTACGTGAATGCTTGGAGGCAAGTTGTCGCAGTGCAGTTAGTCGCGGAGTGTGATGGATCGTGTTCGTTGTGACAATGTCCGTGCGCGTGTGACCCATGGCTAACTCCCCGGACTTGGGTCTGTTCGCCGCCAGCCTGCTCCGGCTTATCATAGGTAAGTTCTATCCTTAACTAGGCTTTACACGTTTCGTCATAAAAACAGCATGGCTTATCCTACTCACAGTACCTACTACTGTATAGATTTTAAATATTTTTACTATTTTATATATAACTATAAGCAAATTCTACGCAGATGAAGTCAGGGATAAACGCTTGTCAGAAATATTTGTCGACTATCTGACACAACAGTTGGCAATGATATACATTATTTTATAGGTACCTTGGTAAGTATCATATGTACCTAGTTGAGAACAGAGCAAAAGTATAACTTTAATTCTTTTAGTCGATTCAAATTCCCTTGTAAAGTTGCGGGGAAGAGCGTGCGGCGGACTAGTTTACGTGTACGTATGTAGTGACGCTGCAGAGGCACTTGGTTCGCTTCTTTGCTTTTACAAGTTTTAATCTTCCTAATGCGTCGCCTCGCGCGGATTCTTTACGAACGGTCGCGCCCGGTTATGCTAACCGGTCCTATGTTTTGTTTAATTTGTCTGTAAGAACGTTTCGCTCTTTACACTTCAGCCGAGGCTGTTATTACAAGCTGTGCACACGGTTAGTTTTATAGGGGAACTGTTATTACTTTTGGTAGTTTACCTAAAGTACGGTAATGTTTCCGTTATTATAACTCGGTATACTGTTGGTAAATTTTACACATTGTACTTGCGTGTAAATATATATGAGAATTACCTTCTTGTTTCCGAGCCACGTGTACCGACCGTACTGTTACAATCATGTAAGTTGGTATCTCATCGACATTTTCATCCTAGTAACTCTGCTCTGCCTGCGGATACTATGTTTTACTTTAATATTATGTTTTATTATATGCCCTACAGTATTGCTATTCCGGAAAATTTAATGCGTCAAAACAACGATACCTACTCGTATCTTCCAGTACGTTACAATACGGTTGCGGTATTTTTCCTTGATTTACGACAAGCCGTTCAAAATAATACTTCTTTTTGGAGACAATATTTTGCTATCAAGCATATTATGATGTAATGAAAATCAATCATGAGTCAAGAGACATCTGACTGGCAAGCGACCTAACTTCATAATGAAGTCTGCAAGTATGCCCGCGTTATAGACAATTTCTAGCGAAAATTAACTTCCCCAGCTTGGGATGAAGTGTCAAACTCAGCACACGGGAAACTTTAAAGTTAATTATTAACTTCAGTGACACAGTATCTGTGTCGTTGATATCGGAACAGGAATAGTAAGTTAATTTTTAATGTTAGTTGGAGAAGCTTATTAATACTCGCGATGAATACATAGGTACGAGTAAGTGAAGTATAGTCGCAGGTAGGCAGGCGGCGGCGACGCCGCGGCGCCGCGTGCGCGCCGTGTCAAGGGGGCTAGGACGCGCACTCGACCTACGCCGTCTCAGCCTAGCTTTTAAACTTTTTTGAGACCCTACTTTCATTAAACTGCAAATGCTGACGTTAGTCAAGAAAGTTGTTTTCATACAAGCATACTTTAACAACGCGCTTAATATTTCTATCATCACAAAATTTCCAAAAAAATCTTTGTTACACCGGAACAAATGTGAGTACAGACACCATCACATATATTGTATCAGCCAAATTGGCAAAATAGTTTGTCACACCATACAAAATACATGGTGTTACGAATTATTTGGTCACTTTGATTGTTACAATATATTTGAAATCGTATTTTGCTAATTCTGTTCAATTTCCCTGTCCAGAAGATTCAATAGACGCCTGCCTATTTAAACACTATTACGACACAAACACGGACTGAATCAACAGAGCTGGCTCAGTACAATTCCGGAGCACACAAAGCGCACGAAGCCTCGCGAAGTGGGTGTAATTCGGGTCCTTTGTGAGGACTGTAGGGCTAGTAGTCCGTGTGCGAGGCAATCGGCACCTAGCCGAGCGAAGGGGATATGGGCCTATGCCGCATGCGATTTAATAAAGAGGCCCGCCGCCCCTCCGCCGCTGCCCGCTCGCATACGGAATCTTGATGCGCTCTTTTTGTATTACCCTCTCAAACTTCATACTCGGAGATGACTCTCCCATAAAATCGTCCGCATAACTTATCCCTCCTCACAGATTTATAATATTGCTCAGAAGAAGATATAAGTCTCCGTTTATACAATTTCAAATATTTTATGCCTTTGAAATTGTTCGGTCCACTCTTATATTTTATCACTTTTGTTTTCCCTTTTTTTCTTATGAGTAATTTGAATATTATGATAAATAAGAATCTTTGACTGGTATACTTTCGCACGTTAGATACTACTATTCAGTATGTGTACGATGGAATAAAAAATAGCTTGTGTTATGACCGAAGAATATAATTACTCATATAGAGAAGAACGGAAACTCCGTACAAAAACGACACTCTCACTTATACTACTAGCGACACCGTGAGCTGGAAAAGAAATAATAAATGGCGGGCTTTTCAAATGGCACCCGGAATGTCAAATCAAAATTGTCAACTTTTAATTTTATATCAAGAATCGAGCACAAAGCTGAAGGACAAGTTAGCAAAAATATTCAGCTTCATACCCACTTCTTCATAGAAGTTAGGTATGTAAATGGATGCCTACACGCATTTAAATGTAATGAATACTCAGAAAAAATATACATAAAGAAATCAAGAAATCATTTATTATTTACGATTCAACTAGAACATTTTAAGATATAGTCATATATAGTCGTATGGCAACCAAAAAAACACTAGCATAATTCAGGCTTTGGTTTATTCTAATACATCCTATTAAATATTATGTAAAATATCCTCGAGTCGAATACTGTAGGCGCAAGTTTCTACTTCGCAGAAAGGTCTTCTATAGCAGCGCTGCGAGGCCGGTTAATATGAGAACCAATCGAAGAAATTGTTCCGAGTAGCCTTTGCTTTCCATTTATTAACACAATTTCTCATGCGCATATGTTAACACTATTAACGCTGAATTATTGATCTTTGTGGCTCGGTTATCACATTACTCGTATTTCGTTTTGATAACTATCAGGAAATTTATTTGTAAACCTACGTTTTTTTGAAGTTGAACAGACGTTACAGAATGAATACAATTAAAAAAGGAAAGAGAATATATATATATATTAAGTGACTCTATGGTAAAAGGTAATGTGTAACCAGTGTTACCACACACTATTTTATTATCCCTCCTATTCCTTTGTGTGCGATCTAATAGTATACAAAACAACCTGATCGTTTTGCTTTAAAATCTAAAAATATTAAAGTGAATAATTATAAAATAAAACGCAAATGGTATGCCATTACTTTATGTCGATCCGTATCGTAACCAGATATATGGTTAAACTGTTTTTTTTATATTTTCCTTCGACTTAAGTACTTTGTTGGAAGCTGGTATAGAATCGTGGTATAGAACTCACTCATTTGCTAGTAGAGATACTAGAGATACCACACCCTGGTTATGACAGACGTAGATGTCTTTCAACCAAACCTGAAAAGATACCACAATTTAATAATTAAAGTTTGGTACTTACAACTTAGTTTGATTACGAGGAATACTAGTAATAGTAACAAGACGGCTTTGGTACGGCTTATAATTTATCGGCTATGCCGCGTATTATGTTATAACAGGCTGCGAACAAGGCTTGTCAATTGATACATCAATGTACTGAGTATTTAAATAGATTATTATTATTATTTGTATGTCTTACTAATAACCTTTGGAAGGCGTACATGAAGCCGAAGCCAATTCGCAGAGACCTTTCGACGACTTTAATTTAGTAAAGTGTGTGGGGCACCAACCGGTGAATGTCCCTGGGTTCACACTGAAGAAATATGCCCTCACGGACAACTACCGGTTAGCGTATTTTTTTTAAGAAGGATGGGAACGTTAATAGGCTGTTTGAATAAAATTATTTGAATTGGTGAACTAGGCTATTGATAAAACTATGGCGCCTGCCCGGTCAATGCTAATTACTTTGGTTGAAATGACACACGGTCACTCGCCAACTCAATGGGATGGGCCTCCCAAAATAGCCGCAGATACATATCAGCAGGGCAGGGTGGAGACTTAAGCATATACTTAGCTCTTGCGATTTCACTCTGACCGGCCAATAAAGGCAAGACTCGACTCGTGATCGTAAAGTACTGAGTTCGAACCTCTGCGGTCACCATGTACCAATGAGTTTTTCTAACTGATGTAGGTACATTATCCGATGCTCTTACGTTAAAGGAAAAACACCGTGAGGAAACCTGCATATTAGGACAGCTGAGTGTGTAAAAGGGTAATCACACAAAAGATCCTAGAGTCAAAGTGTATCCGAAAGAGGCCATCTGTAAGATAAGATAAAAAGTATCCTACCTATCTCTGTCTATAAATTATTTACAGCTACTGTGTGTATATTTGTTAATATTGGATGTATGTATGTATTTGGGAAGCACTTAAATTTTGATAATGATTAATGATATACATTATCGAAATTTAATTTGTGAAGGCTAAATATAGTCAGAAGCGGGGAAGCTTTGCAACAATCGAGATTATATTATTTATTCGTTATTACTTAGTTAGAATAAAGCTAAGAGTCCGCAAGGTATTATATTCCATATTGATACTAGGCAGAAATTTGAATTATGCCCATAGGTACTTTGTGTACGTCTCACTGGGCACTCAATCATAAAAATGAGATGCAATCCTAAAATCGACATTTATATTTTTTTGTGTAACCTCGATTTTATTAGTGCAACTTTATATGAAACCTTCGAGGTTTATATAACACAACAAAAACCAATCAATCAAACTTTTCAAATTGTAATTCACATAAATGTGTTTGTGTTTCATCCATTCAAAGGTCCAATTTGTTCAAATTACTATTTACCTGAACACGATTCTCAAGGAAGGCAAAATATGGACGGTTATTGAATACAAGGATCTTACATGAGAGTATTCTTCGGCAAGATGTCTCTTGTGATTCTTTGACTATGTCACAACAAAGCTAGTGTCCGTGGTGGAGCAAAGGCGGTCACTAAAGAGACGGGTTTAACTGCCCGTTACAGACTCAAAGACCTTTAGTTAGCGTGTTTGTTTACTCTAAATGTACACTTATGTCGTGATTAATGATACACAATAATTTAGCCACATACTTAACAAGTCGATATGGCAATACTTTTTGTTATAGGTTGAGCATGCTCTAACAGGAAAGGGATTCTTAACATATTCCGTGCGACAGAATGGGATTACAAATAGATCACTTGTCTTGTACTAGTACGAAAACTTGAACATCTGTAGAAAATATTATTAATAAGATAGTGCGACACGGTTGAGTAGTTCAACCTTTTCAATGCCATTGACGGATATTTCCGTCGTGGTTGACATTCCCTTTGGTTTTGTATTTGACATAGCGTTGAAAAGGTTAACCTTTTAGGTTAAATTATTAAGAATTTAACCAAAAACATGTGATCTATGTGTTCTCGGCGTAGCTGCAGGCTCGCAATTCTGTCACTGGCCCATGAATTAAATGTAAATTTCATCTAATTAATAAATTTGTTTTGATTTTTTCGATTTCGTTAGTATGCATCGAGTAGTGACTTCCCCTAATATTGCAAGTTTCATCAAAATCGTTAGAGCCGTTTTTTCAAACAAAAAAATAATTTCTAAATCGATCCACAATTGACGAAGTAATCGCGTAACAAACACACAAAAGTAAAAGAATAAAAGAACAGTCTAATTGATAACCTCCTCCTTTTTAGAAGTCGGTTAAAAATATACATATATCATGGATGTGCCTTAGTTTTTGTGATATTTTTAATTTAGAATACCTACGTGCATTTTCAGTCCTGGAAAAAAAGGGATAATATTTTTCGTAGTAAATATGTTAACTAAATTACCGTTAGACAAAGCTTTTTAATAAGCCCAGTGTCCATCCCTGGTGACGTGCTTCATAAAGTACGGAGTGTAAAGGCAACTGCAGGTTCACGGGATCGTAGTAGGAAGTGGTCAGCTTGCGCGTTTGGATTTAATTAGCAAATCCGTGTGCGCGCCGCGACCGCACCGCGTCGGGCGCAGCCTGCGTTGCGGCCCACCTGTCCGAGGCCTGCGCTCATCTGCCACTGTAATCCTATTAACATTTTTCTGCCGCCGACACCGAATGAGCATTTAGGTAAAATGCAATTTTATTTAAGTTTAATGGCAATCCTACATTTTGGCGGCTATTTTGAATCTCTAACGTGAACTGGGCCTCTATTCTACTGCGTTACAACGTTATCGCGTTGGACGTGTTTTAGAATCGTTTATGTCTCAGTCGCCGTTATTGTCTTGGGTCGTCCCATTCGTTTTTTGTCAAGTTCTTAATTCGTCTCATTCTGCTTTTGTCATCCATTCTTCATTCGTCACTTTCGTTGGTAGTCTTTGTCGTCTATGGTTATATTTGTAGTTTGTCTTTTTCTTATTCAGGCTCATTCCGGTATTCGTCATCATCTTCTTTGGACATGTTCGATGCTAGTCTATCTCTTTTCTAGTCTCATTCGTTATTCGTCCTATCGTCTTTGGTCTTATTCTAAGTTCGTATTTTTCTTATTTGGTCTCTTTAGAAATTGATCTCATTCTTTATTGGACACATTCTCTATTTGCCCCGTGTGATATTCACAATTTTACTTGTTTTCTTTCAGGCAACTAGAATCAAAAAAATCACGAAAAGAGAAATTATGAAAATTATGAAGTAAAAAAAAATATTTCTATTATAGGTACTTAGTCAGGGGGTTCTACTCCTTCGTACGAGCAAATTCGGCTCCTAGTAAATAGTGATCTGGAGTTCTAGACAAAACGCTTCGATATCCGCTGTCGAAATTTGTTATCGACAGAATGTATGAAAGTGGCAAATCCAGATAGGTAAATCCTTATTCGCTATAAATAGTGCAGTTTTACAGCATAAACAACAGAAAAAGAAATTAATATTTAAAAAAAGGTTTATTTTGATAATTAAAGTTAAAATATTCAATCATCTGTAAAATAAACAAAAACAACATATTCTCATAAAAAAATAACGTATAACTAAAGCGGGCATTGAGACGAAAACCGAACAAGACGAATTATGAATGGGCCTAAAAACAAATGTGACTTATTGCCAATGGGACCAAAAACGAACGTGACGAAAATAAAGTGACGAGTAACGAATGAGACTAAAACGTAAAGAGACTAACACCGAACATGTCAAAAGAAGAAGTGACGAACATCGAATGAACCTGAATAAGATCAAGACAAAAAACAAATATGACAAAAGACGACAAAGACTACCAGCGAATGTGACGAATGAAGAATGGATGACGAAAGCAGAATGAGACGAATTAAGAACTTGACAAAAAACGAATGGGACGACCCAAGACGATACCACGTTGACAATACGGAAACACGTCAAGTACGATATCGTTATTACCGTGTAGAATCCCAGCCCCGTACAATTATTCGGAATTCCGGCATGGAAAGCATAAGCAATATGCGCTTTTATAGATTTGTTTATGTTATTCATTATACCCTAGTAGAAATTTTACTAAATTATTTTAGACCAGGGCCTCTATTCAGGTGCGTTAAAACGATATCGTGTTTGACACGTTTAAAAATCGTTTATGTCACAGTCGCCATTATTGTAAATGACATAAGAGTTATCAAAACGTTGACAATACGGAAACAGGTCAAAAACGATATCGTTATAACGCAGTTGAATAGAGGCCCTGGTCGACATCATGTAAAAAAGGAAAGGCCATTGATTATTTTTTAGATTAAACACAGGAGGTATGTATTGGTTTATTCCATTGAAATTTTAGAAAACTATTTCGTCCTCTGGATACTTTTTTTATTTTAACTTGGGCCGACACGGTAAACTTTATTTAACTTGGTTATAATAAATGACTTCTATAAAGATTTCATAATTTAGATAACTAGTTAAAGTAAATAACAAAAATAACCTCATTTCATTGCTACGAGTAACTAGATCAGGGCCTCTATTCAACTGCGTTATAACGATATCGCGTTTGAAGTGTTTTGGTATCGTTTGTCACAGTCGCCATTATTGTAAATGACATAAGAGTTATCAAAACGTTGACAAACGGAAACACGTCAAATACGATATCGTTATTACCGTGTAGAATCCCAGCCCTGATGTGATGTCATTGTTGACATGAAAACCAAATAGCTCTTGTCTTTGCAATTTTGACGAATGTAACAAGATTTCGTAATAAAAAAATGCTCAATGTGGCGGCCGCGGAGTCCTTTGTGAAGGCTTTTGTTTGCCTCCCGTAGCTTTTATGTGGCGCTGTAATCCGGTTACCCTTCTTCTGTAGCGACCACAAAAGTAACGGGGATGCCGGCTCCGGGCTACAGAGATATCACTTCACATGCATTGTTCCGTTTACTCTTGCTTAAGTAGGTACATATCAACTTATGAGCCAATCTTTTACGATCAGTTTCTTATCTCAAATTAATATCCTACCATACTATTCTACTAAATATTATAAATGCGAAAGTGTGTGTGTGTTTGTGTTAGTTTGTTACATTTTCGAGCTGCAACGGCTTGACGGATTTGGATGATGTTAAAATGGAGATGGCTTAAATAGGTCTCCTGGATTAACATATTATCCTGAGGGAGTAGCGATAATTGAAATCTACGTGGAGAAAAGTCGCGGGCAGAAGCTACTTTCTAAATAAACTTATTAAGTAGCACCTAAGTATTAAGAAATCTTACTGTTAAAATAAATGTTCCATTATGTACGTAGAATCGCATGTAACATAGGTGCGGTAAAAATATAAACGATCAGGAAAAAGTAATAGACGTACGTAGCAGGATCAACGAATTTATGCTCGCAACATTTTTTAGTTTTATTATTTTGGAATGCTTTAATTAAATCCATTCCATTACCGTCGCGATAGAGATAAAAGGAATTATTTACGGTAAAGATTATTCGAAATGAAATAACGCAGTTACTCCCTTAGGGGTAGTCCGTAATCTTCTTTTGTAAAAAAATATGAATGTAGAATTAGGTAAATACGCTTTGCCTCAGACTTAGTTAGGGTCTTGATTAAGAGAAAAATGTGTTTTTATTTTGAAGTTTTGTAGCAATCTTTAAGAAGGCCAGTTAAATAAATCAGGATAACAAATGTTAACTTTACTATATTAGGATCTCTGAAGTAGGTAGTTCTCTTATCGTAGTTATCGTATTAGAGATGTCCCACATTAGAACAGGATCGATAATTTTTGAAACTAAAAGGAATAATAGTAAGATGAACGCCATTTGAAAACGAAGAGAGTATAACAAAAGTTAAAGGAAAAATAATTTAGGTGCGATATGAGGTCGGGGGTGTTAAGGGTAAATAACGGTTCATCTCGATTTTCGGCAAAACTACAAGTCCTATGGACAAAAGTTTAATGTCAAATTTTTTTCACATAACCTCAAAATTCTTGTGAAAAATTCAAATAACCAAGTTTTGGTTTTGTATTTTATTTTTTTTCACGAAATTTGGTGAAAACTTACCTTTTATGTCCCAAACACACTGCAATTTTTCTGATTTAATATCGAAAAAGCACCCTCGTTTTCAATCGAAAATTCTCTCGTCAAAATATCAGTTTATTGAAAAGTCGGTGGGCTTTTTGTTTGTTAAAATCTCTTCTTTCTGATGGTATAAAAAATAAAAATATACATTACTATGGTAAATGTTCTCAGGAAAGTTAATTGACATAATGTCGAAATATAGCTAACAGCCTGCCAGCGCCTTCGGTCCCGCTGCAAATTTCCGACATTCCCAATAGCTTTTCGTTTTATTTCATGCTGACTAACGAATACAACGATAGTACATTGTGTCGCACAAGGGAGCAAAATGACATATTTACGGCGAGGGCGTACATTGAATCCTGAAGAAGCGAAGGATATTATAATTGAATCCCGATCGTAACGACGGATTCTAAAATAGAATCCTAAGCTTAGTAGTGAGGGATTCAGGTGTTAACGCCCAAGGCGGATATATTTTTGCTACCGTGTGACACATACTACTTTTCACATCACCTATGAGGAAAATGAAAGATCTTAGTGATGAAACAAATTTAAGTATTTACACTTTCTAAAAGTGCTGAAATTATCAAATTAACAAGAAAATTCGTGGCACCTATTTTTCAAACCGTACCGAAATGAAATATGGTTTATATCTGCTTCATGTCAAAATTTCAAAAAGTGCGATTCTTTGACGCCGAGTATACATATTATATATATATGTCCGGGAGAGTGGCCAACCTTACAGAGTCCAAAATATGATAAATCATGTTCAGTAAAAGTCGCACCGAAAACGAGTTACCTCAACTTTTCAAATATTTGGAAATGCGGTACCCTAGAACACTAAATCGATGCCACGACCACTGTTATTAGAATTTTTCAGTTTCGTTTGCGGTCAAAGAATGCTGAGGTTAAGACCCTTTAAACAAAATCAATATAGTATTTTTCACAATCGTGTTATAATAGAGTGCTTTTTAGTCGAGTACCGTGTTTAGGCCACGAAGCTTGCTGAGTGGCCTAAGTAAGGTACGAGATTAAAAAGTTTGATTACGACACTAAAGTACTTTATGTACAAGTTCATTCAATTTAATAATTTAAATCGTTAATACGAGTACCTATATAAGAAAACTAAATATCGTAAGTACTATATTGTCTAGTTCTACTATCCGACTTCTTTTACACAAGATAATTGAAAAAATAATGTGTGATATGAAATACTACTAGTTACATTGGTAACCTGCAGTGGGGTATCCTAATGCAATACTGGTTCTACTAGTGAAAAAAGAAATAAAACGCTCAATCTCAATCTTTTATTGTAAATTTTCTATTCATACTGCAACATTAGTATTATTAAAACCGGCCAAGCACATCACATCACAGTACTGCAAGTACTGCAACATTACGGACGCCAGGGGTAACTTTTATTTTCAAAGCTAAGCTTAAAATACTGACAGTGACGAAACATATTTTACAAGAAATAACTTATATGGCAGAGTATCACGTATTACACTTTAATGAATTGTGAATTAGGTAGGCACATGTCTAGTTTTAAGGTTTCATTTTAGAATTATTACTTTTTTGCCTACGTTCCAAAACGCCATACATTGGCAATTTTGTACCGCATCGAGTCTCCTTAAACAAGGGCACAAATTATTTAAATACGAAGTTCTATTTTCGAATTTTTTTCGGTTGTCTAGAGCGTATCGAAATAGTTATTTCGGTTGTTTCGGAAGTAACATAGACTATTCAACGGTGAAAAGAGTGACGTTACAGTATTCTCTATAAAATCTTAATACATAGATTTTAATCGACGAGTACAAAAAATAATTAGCAGTTTTTTAATTTTTCTATTGAGATTTAAAGTTTAGGAATTTGAGTTTATCTTTCGGTAGGTTTGACATCGCACCGACCGTATCAAAAAATGCATATCTGTAGTGCTGCTTTCTCAAAAATTTACCTGTTTTAAGAAGATTCTAAAATGATATAACATTTGAGTTTTTTGAGTATAGTAGCGAAGTTATCACTAAATTTGTCCAACAAAGACTAAATTCTATCAAACTATCAAATTTAAAAAAACGACTTACGCTTCCGTTTAAAATCAAGTTAAATAGTTTAATATTTTAAAAGTTATTTTACGTGAATGCGAAATACAACGACACTACAATAAAAGGTAAACTTACTTATTTACAGCCACTGTTCAAATTGCTTGCCGCCAGCCCTAACGCAGGCTCGGCAGCATTTTCTTAAACGACCTCTTGATTACGGAGGCATATCGTCGCTCACCAATTTGTTGGCTAGATTGTGCGACGTTAGTAAGATTTAAGAGTTTTCTTCTTTTTGAACATAGTGCCAAAATAAATCGTCATCGTAACAAGTATACATCATTAAAAATAGTATTTTGCTTTTGTTGCGGTTTAAGTTATAGGCAGGCTAACGCTTGGATATAGCGCCATCTAGGATTTGGACCGTAAATCGGACAGTATTTATAACACTGACGACTGCGCCCTCTGTACTGGTGATGGTGCGACATATTTTTGAGGCTGTGTATAACTGGTGTAGTTGAGGGTAGCCAAGAGGCTACCCTCCACTAGATGGCGTTGTTTGAAGCTTTTGTGGCGAAGTTGGATGGTCGGAGAAGTTTTGGTACTCGGTTATTCTCACAGAGGGCGCGCTGAGGAGTTTTGTAGCGCAGTTCGCGCTTGATAAAGGTTCTAAATTAAAGGCTCTCGTTTTCTACAGATGACGGTAAATACTCTAGTATGAGTAATGAAGTCGATTTTATCAACTTTTCTGGGGTATTTAATACATGAGTCAGCAAATGACGAGTGGCATTAAGTGGATTAGTATAGAAAACAGATATTTTTTCTGCTTTGATGCTGCAGCCTTCTTAAGAATGAATTGACATAATTATTTTAATAAAATTACATAACCTCTTCGTTTGACTGATATACATTTTAGAAGTATTTTTTCTATTCATTACGTAGTTAATTATATGATATCATGTTTAACGTACATTAACAATTTCTTTAATTGTCGTCTTATAAGGTTTTGTGCTCCGTCCTTGTAGAGTTCCTTAAACTCTTATTATTAATCTAATATATAAAATTCTTGTGTCACGGTGTACGTTATTGAACTCCTCCGAAACGGCTGGACCGATTTTAATAAAATTTTGTGTGTGTATCGGGTAGGTCTGAGAATCGGCCAACATCTATTTTTCATACCCCTAAGTGATGTAAAAAAAATTGCAGCGGGCGAAGCCGCTGGCGGGACGGTAGTTCTTATATATGAAATCCTCGTGTCGCGGTGTGTGTTACCAAACTCCTCTGAAACGGCTGGAACGATTTTAATAAAAAATTGTGTGCAAATCGGGTAGGTCTGAGAATCGGCCAAGATCTATTTTTCGTACCCCTTAGTGATATGAAAGAAATAAAAATTGTAACGGGCGAAGCCGCTGGCGGGTCGCTAATAATTAATAATTCTCTAGGTACTCAAATAGAAATTACTTATGTATTTTCATTTAATCTTCCTTTCTTGGTCTTTCTGTAATTTCATCTGATCATTTGATCCGAGTCTAAAATGTACAAATAGCCTATCGAATTAATCTGAGTAGTGTAGAATACAATCCAAATGGTCGCACGTCTCCGGATGTATAACTTCCTTGGTCAAAGTGGATCGTAGAACGTACTTTTGTGGTTCGATTGAATAAGCCAAATAATTAATGAATAGCGTGTATTAAAAACATATTTATTGCTCGTTTATTCCTGGGGTTCGTTAGCTTCTAACAATTGTTTTAAAAGAACGATATTTTAAAAATATTCCGCCCACGGGTAATTTCGAGGTCCATTCAATGTTATCAGAGTTTTCCCATAAAAACATATTTATGGATGAGCATAGAAGAAATTAATGTTAAGAGAGGAATTAGGAAGGAAAATAGCTAAAAAGTCTTATTTCACTGCGCTGCAGTCGTACGCCTAAAAGCTTTTCGGTTCAAATCACTGTCGACGAGGTTGGGGCAAAAACGAAACGAAAGTGCTGTTAATTGTTTAGCATTCAGAAATCTTTGTTGCTGTTAAATTAGAATAATATTGGTCAAAACTAGAATAGTATTAGGTATTTTATTAAGCATTATAAAAAGGTGAAATATTAGCTTATGGTATCTTTAGAGGCACGCAATACAAAAACAACGCTTAAAACTGAACAATGGTCAGAGTGGGAGTAGGATAACTAACAATAAAAAAAATACAATAAGGTATAAGATAATAAAAGAGTTAAGTTTTTATAATAGTGGAACAAAACTTGGATTCAAATGTTTTCATGAAAGAAGAACTTGGTTATCTATTATCTAATACAAATAAATAACTTCAATACAGACGTTAAGGGCCAATTACGTCCCTCGTGCAAGCGCACGGGGTCGTCTGCCTTACTTATAAATATACAGGAAACATGAGTAATCTCTGACAGCACAAAAACTGTGATAGAGTAAAATAGTAGTTTATTCACCAAGGGGAGTAAGGCACGGATTGCTAATCGAGTATGCATTTGCGGCCCAACGCAAAGCGGAGCGCCGTAAACAACACGAGTTTAGTAATCTGTACTTACCCTCGAGTGATATATACTACTTTATACTTAAAAATAAATAAACTACAAAAGTAAGAAATGAATTCTTTAGAGGAAGAACGAGCGCGCCATCAAACAGGGGCTCTACTTTGAAATCCGTGATTTGAACTTCGTCTATTGCTATCCCTTTTGCTCACAATGGGTAACTAATTAGCAAAAAGTGACGGAGCGATCCTAAGTTCGAATTACGGATTTCAAAGTAGAGCCGCAGTAACAAAAGTATTTTTTCAAATTGTGAATTTTAACGCTCCGTACAGCTTGCGTGCCAAAAGACGTTAAAGAAGGTGAATACGTCCCGATTTGCAGGGTCCAACTTGCATGCGTGTCAAAGTGAGTTGATTGACAACGTCATGTAGAATTAAAAAAAAAAACAAAACGGGGTACCTAATAATGGATTTTCATACGCCATTACTGCCCTGATAACGGGGCAGTTATGAAATTCCAATCAATATTACTACTCTGATTTTTCAGGTTTAATGAACGGCTTTGTCGCCTTTATTAGGGTAGTAATTATGCACTTACTAACAAAGTTTAGTATAAAATAATAATTTATTAGGGTAGGTTATAATATTAAAAAAATCTAAAGCCGTAAACGCACTGAGATCTTAGACTGCACTTTTTAGCGTGGGGACGCGCCGCACCACGCCCCGCCTCCGCTGAGTGAAAGAGTAGGTGAACAAAAAAATAATTAAGTACTTATCGTAACATATAAAGATAGCATTAAACGCCGTAATCAAATACAAAAAGGGTTAATTAGGTCAGAAGATATATATAGACGATTCTGTTGATTGTTAAAACTGTATTCCTTCATTATATGTAAAACAAAACAGCCACATCAACGCGATATATAAATAACATCGTGCGTCTCGTTTAGCGACATATTTATTTCACAACAAAGTTTACGAATCGAGAAATAATCAGATTTTATGGTTTCTTTGGTAGAAGTAAATGTGTAAGGTTTATGCGGTTGTCTTTTTGTAAACTTTAATAATATGTAGACTGTGGAAAAGATTTGGCTCGTTATGACTGTTGTGTGGTCAAAGTTCAAGTACGTTAGTAAGTTGTTAGTAAGCCTACTTAATTTTGTATATTATTAATATCATATGGTATTTTCGCTAGTCTGCTAGGTAAAACTATATTGCCATTGACTTGCTATTGTATTGTCAACGTTACGGTAGCTCTTATTTAATGGCGGCCATTTAAAAATGATATGATCACATGTCAAAGACAATATAGTTTTACCCAGTAGAATAGGGGTGCCGGTCAACTCCGGAGGTACTTTAGCTTTCCTCAAATTCATTCCGTTTCACCTTGCGCTTCAAGTTACGTGTACCTCAATGTCAAAGATTTATCTTATCGTGAGTTAATTAATTGTTACGGGTACGATACGCCTCCGGGACCGAGTCCCGGGATGTCGGAGTTCCGGGGAATCGTAATGTAAGCCTAATCCCATCCATTATCCGCCGTACTCGTTGCGTGATTGAGTAACAAACAAAAACCTCGCGGGCAATTGATCTGAGAGAAGATTAAAGACCCGTCAAGTTAATTCCCATAGTATAACTCAAGCTTTGTTTTTTTAATGCGAATTCGTTGAATAACCTAACGTATCTTGCCCTGTCAATGTAGGGAATACTAGAGAAATGACACGTATCGACATGTAAAACATGCCTGGAGGCTCTATTCTGCTATGTAAAATCTAATTGCTTTTGACATATTAACGTATTGTCAACGATATGCTAGCTCTTATTTTCTTGACAGTAATGGCGGACGGGTTAGGAAACATGTCAAAAGCAATTAGGTTTTCCCGAGTGGAATAAGGCCTCTGACATGAATTACACATTTTCTAAATCAACAATATTGTTTGAAATAAAAAATAAGTATCGCTTTGTTTTGTCCTACTCTTGCCAAAGAAACGGAAAGGAAGGACATGAAAATCCAGCATTACCTAAAGAAACCCTTGCTAAAGAAGCCCTTGTTACGATGCTATATTACCTATTTATCTCTACATAGTAAAAAAACAAAGTCACTATCCGCGTCTGTCTGTCCGTGTATGCGCTATCTCTTCCTAAACCACGCAATGGATATTTTTTTCATGAAAGGATTTTATGAATAGTAAATTCTCGTTTATGTACTGGTGTTATGGAAAACTCACATTCATCGTGGTGGTAGGACCCTGTGCAGGGTCCGTCCGGATCGCTACCACCATCTTATCCATTAACCACCCGCCAAGCAACAGTGTTCGCATTGTTGTGTTCCGGTGTGGGGATAAGACAACCGGTGAAATTACTAGCATAGAGGCATTCCATCTTAGTCCTCAGGGTTGGCAACGCATTTGAGGTCTTAGGATTATAGTCTTGAGAATTCAAATGTCTATGGGTCTCAGATTCCACTTACCATCAGGTGGCCTGAGTGCTCGGGTGCCTTCTCCTTAACATAAAAAAAAAAAAAAAAAAAAAAATCGAAATAGAGCGAGGACGGGCCGCGTCGCTAGTATTACAATAAGTAGAATCACAGCACTAGTTTAAAACAATCTTCTAATATAAATTTAATTTTGTTACAGGTAAGGCAGCAATCTCTTCAACAAAGAGCACCAACACGATTTTGTATTAAAGGAAAACAAGTAAGTATTAGTTCAATAAGTTTTGCATACAAATTAAACCCAAAAGCTCTAGCCGCAGTTCTTTGCGTGCTGTAACTAGGCAATAGCTTCGTTATTTTCAATAGAGCAAAAACTATATTTTAAAGTGTTTTATTCATTGACTTTAACGGCATGAAAATCATATATTTTTTACCTGTCTAAGTTGATGCCCTTTCAGCAAGTTCTATGCATATTAGAATATTAGAATTATTTTTATTATTTTTTTTTTTTCTTTTTGCACTTTGTATATTGTGTTGCAGTGTGTATTTGTCAAATAAATGTTATGAGTTTGAGTTTGAGGTTTACCGGGAGGTCGGTGTAACCTTAGAAGCCTACTTCCGATCTATTATTCTAACATGTTTCCTTCCGGACCGTCTTCAATTCTAATTAGGATTTGTGACATCATCACGGCGTAGGTAAAATTCGATGTATGTTGTCAATAACGGTTTTTTATGGCAAAATGAAGCTGGAAAACTTTATTTCTGTTATTTATTTGTTTTTGGAACAGGCCAGCGTGCTCGTGTAGTATTCGGATGGCTCTAGTCTAGTTGATAACTTTGATAAGATAATGTTGGATGTTACTGTTACTTCGTCTTTATACCTAGAGGAAAAACTAAGTTATTATTATTAGTAAAAATGGGTTCCAATTTGCGTTGTTTTATTTTTATAATTTTAATATATGTTCTAGTCTAACAAGAAAGAAATTTGACGTTTTTAAATTTAGGATTACCAATATTTAAAACAAAGAGACGCAATCCGAACAGAACCCATTCTACTTGTACTTGGTGACTTTTTGTCTATGTAAACGACATATTTTTATAACTACAAATATTTGCCTATGTACCTTCTTTTTCCAAACTGCTACGCGCTACGCTCGTAGCAAGATAAAAATCAGCTACGAATAACGGTCCTTACTCTATACTCTACGACCTTAGTAGATTTCTCATTGCCATCAATAATCGTTTACCAATAATACGTACTAAGGTTATCTAATAAATAATATTATATGAAAAAATATATAATGCTGTTATTACAGGTTTATCTACCTTTTTATGAAAGCAGCAAGTTAACCGAACACCACGCATGTTCATTAGCAATCGTGCAATCCATTCATGGGTATGGAGTCCATCAAAACGATTTGCTTTTAATAGGTTCCATTAAATACCAGCCCTATTCTGATTGTAATCGAATATAGAACACGCCGAAAACACGGCAGTTAATTTGTGTTGTTAATTATTACAAGCTACAATCAGTAAACTGTCACCCGTGATTGTTATGCAAATAGCTATTGTAGCTTCGAGTTAATTTGTTGCAAATGCTTCCATTAAGTTCGCGATTTGATGGAGATTAAATTTGCACAATACAAGAAAATTGCTAATGAGCCAAGTTTATTGCAGTATAACTCCAATCGGGCCCTTTGCTTCACTTTGTTATGTTCATGTAAAGTATATACCGCACCGTATTATCTTCACGCGTATGATGTACCTCAAGTTATATTTATAATTTATAAGTTGGTTGGTCGGTGTCAATTTGTGTGACATTGTCCTTTGATGGGTCGTTCTACTTTTTTACCGACAATACATCGCCATTTTTCTATATTTTGCGTTTTTCAACTTATTGATAACTATAGTTTTAATTTTTAATTTTAAAATACGTTGCGTGAATTTTTATTTGGATTAATTAATGACTATTTCGGTGGCGATAATGTTTTTTTATTTACGGTGGTTTTTCAGAATATACTGTAACAGAGTGGGCGTTTTCAGAGGAGACTAAATTTTGTATTACCACTCTGTCACGCGATTCTATGAAAAACAAACTTATAAAAAAAAGAACACTGGATAGAAAAAGTGAAAGATTATTTAGTACTAATAGATGAATAAATGTTAGGACGTATATTCAAACACTAAAACATTAATAATCAATACTCTAACGGATAACGTATGTTAAAATGAGGACAGGCAATTGTCGGTAAAAAAGAAGAATGACCCTGATATATTTTTAAAACCAAACGAACCAATTTACCATTATTACTTCAAAATCACATAGGTACTTTTGAAGATCATAATGTTATTTTATTAATGATTAGCTGTTGCTCGCGACTCCGTCTGCGTAGATGTTGTTTAACGCTATTCCCTCAGGAACCGTAAAAAATCGGGGTCCGTTCCCGGGACTCGAAACAATCTCCATATCAAATTTCATCTAAATCGGATCAGGGGTTTTTCCGTGAAAGCGTTATCGAACAGACAGACAGACTGAACTACTTTCACATTTGTAATCTAATATATAAAATTCTCGTGTCACAATGTTCGTTCCCATACTCCTCCGAGGAGGCTCGACCGATTCTTATGAAATTTTGTGTGCATATCGAGTAGGTCTGAGAATCGGCCAAAAACTATTTTTCATACCCCTAAGTGACATGAAAGAAAAAAAATACAGCGGGCGATGACGCTAGCGGGGGTCGCTAGTATTAGTATAGATTTGTTCACTTTCACATTAAGTGTATGATTAAAGTAATAATTTAACTGTACGTTTTTTCTTACAAACACCCGATTATTTGAGATATTGTGTAAATAGTACTGATTTGTTTATGTCTGTGCAAATAAACAAACAAACAAAAAAAATGGAAGTTATTTTTAAACTCTTACTTGAGTTATTTCTAAGCTTGTTTGATAAAGGTCGTTGGCTGGTTTACTGGAACGCTGAGGAAATGGTTTAATTATTAAATTCTACTTAATGTTGTTTATCGCATGGAAGTATTTTCCGGTAACAAACGTGAACTCACACACAGTGCCCGTCTACCTGTCGCCGTAGTTCGCTAACTCGGCCACGTAAACATGCATTTTGCGTAAATGTTCAACTTATTCAAACCAAAACTACGCTCAAGTACGAACAAAGTTAAAACAGAGCATTCGGTGTTTATGCTCCCGGAAAATAACGTATTACGAACATAATTTTAGACGTTAATCACTGACATCACCAGGGCTGCAAACTGCTAAATATTAACGCCTCGATAGTGACATTTAAGTGATTCGAGGAACTTCCGAATAATAATTATTTGCTTGCTTTTAAATTAAATAACAAGTAATTAAAATTTTGCCGCGATACAATAATCGTTCGGTAAGTAGCCTTTAACATCAGTGAAGCAAGTAAGGCGGAGATTAGATTGAAATTACAACTGTATTAGTAAGGAAATAAAGTGCAGTTACCTTTGCTCTTAAATACAATTTTCTATTTTGAATCAAATAATAATCAGCTTTATACACGTTTAATTTTGATCAATAAACAACCACGGCTCAGGTAAAAATGTCCTTGCTTATCGCACAAAGCTTTTTACTAGTGGGAACCTAAGAGTTTCGGAACAGATTCGCGTTACTAACCAACCACAGTTTAAACGAGTCAGTCTTTGATAGACTGACTCGTTCTTACATACATAATATAAACCGATTTTTTGCGAGATATCACGTCAACGTCGTTAGGACGACTTCTTGTTTATTTTATACCTAGCCAAATATTCCTGGGCCTCTCGTCCACTTTGTCTTCAAGCATATTGTTGAAGATGTTAACAAAGTATCGTCAAGAAAATTATACCAATATAGATTAATTTAAACAGAGTGGTGACCCTGGTATATAGTGATGTCTGCGTGGCGCTCGGAAAATCGAAGATATTACACGTGGGCATTTGAGTGCCGATTGGTTCATAGTGCCGGACGGGCGATGCGGTCCCGCTCGATTGTTGCGGCCGGACGCAGCTACCGTTTCCGTGTTCAATACCCACCATTCACCCGCCAGCGTTCGACGCTACCCGCTATCCCATACAGTCCGGTAATTACCGGGCTTTATGTGCAGACGTGTGACAGTGTTTCTAAAAAAATCAATAAAATGTTTACTGCATTTAGCCATGAAAGGTGCATTACAAAAGACGACTATATTAGTTTCAAGCGTCATCATAGAACACTGCTTAAGCTTGCACCAACCTTTGTAAACATTTTAACATAAAGCTAACGTCATGCGCTTGCAATAAATACAAGTGAAATGTCGGTTACGTTTTGCGATGTTGCGGAGCTTAAAAATATTTCGGCTTTGTGCGCTGGAGGGTAGTGGCATAATTATTTTTTGCGGGAGTCTGGTCTGTCCGTGTTCCGATTTTCGTTGCTAAATGCTTGCATTTTAGCGGGGTTTGTGGCGTTTGATTTTAGGGTCGGGCAACGCCCGCGGCGCGTGCTGCCGCGCGGCCTCTTGCCATAATTACAGGCATGCATTGTGCGGGCGCAGTACGTGCGCCGTTTACTCTAGTAATTTGCGGAACAGCAGTGAACCGGGAAAGTAGCAAACTGCTGCTTTTCCCAGCCAGTGTTGCCAAATTGTTATAGTCTATCAAACGTAAAATTCATTTTGCGGTGCTTAATTCATTTAATAGTTTAAATCAATAGAAAAACAGTCGGCTTAACTATTCAGTGGATGATAACATTGATAACTCTACTCCCCATAAATTTAAAGTTCAGTCATACTTTTCTTCGAATCTTCAAAGTTCTAAGTGAAAACGCAATGCCACGCGATAACCAGAAGTGATATGGAATCTACATCATTTTGAGTGTTACTCTGCTAAGCTACTTTTGATGTTGACTGTACCTAGGTTTGGGCAGTATTTGAACTACTTGTAATTAAAATACATTATTGAAGTACAAATACGTAATTGGTATTTGTATTTCAATTAGTTGCTCAAAATTTAATTTGTAATTCGTATTTTACCTAACGCCGAGATATTTTGTAGTTAGTATTTTAAATATGTATGGCTATATGTATGGCTTGTAAAAATCGCGGGAACGCGGTGGATGCGAAAAGCACAGGACCGGTCTGAATGGAGAGCCTTGGGGGAGGCCTATGTCCAGCAGTGGACGTCTTTCGGCTGATATGAGTATGTGATGGCTACAAAATACACTTTGTTATAAATACATTTAACCTTTATTTAGCGATCTTATTAATGGATGCGTTCTGAAGAAAAAAGCGCTCGATAGCTTTCGTAAGCAAAATGGCGACCGCTAAATAATTATGTCGATCTTTAGATTTGGCATCCAAAATGGCGGTTTGTCTGACTGACAGTACCTACATTTAAAAATCTAGTGTTCATGAAAGGAAACTCTGGCTTTACAGATTAATCTTCTTTTACTCTGCTTTTTATCCCAAACTGAGGGGCTAGATTACTTTTATTTTTAATAGTATTCTGTCATTGGTTTTTTGTATTTCAAATAAAATAATTAAAATACTGTATTATAGATTTTATGTATCAAATACATTACCTACTTAAAGTTATTTCGTATTTTAATTACTTGCGAGATAGTATTTTGTAATTTGTATTTCAATTAAAGCAAGGCATGTATTTGCCCAGCCCTGACTGTACCTGTGTTACCGTTTTTACCAAACAAAAATAAATAAAGATACTTACGTTGAAAAAAAAAACGTTTCTTGTATGGGGGTCCCCGTTATTATTTCACTTTTAATTAGTATTTGTTAGTAAATGCGACGTAATAACAAATTCTGAAAAACGTAAATCCCGCTATCTATTACGGTACGGTCCCAAAGATACATATCTTTAAAGTTAAACGGACGGACAGCGTAGGCATATTAGTAAGGTCCTGTTGGGCTACATTTGGGTACGAAACCCTAAAAATATATGTCGTGTGGTGAGCTTTACTATGTATATCTTCCAGTCTACATTTTAATCGTACTTAGGTACCTATTTTATGATAACCATCGACCGATTCTGAATTTGAAAACTTCCATATGAATTAGTTCATGACGGCTACAAAAAATTAACATGATTATATTCTTGATAGAATATGCGGTTGAAAATGTATAATTTACATTTTGTTTAAACTCCTGTAGTTTTTTTTCATTATCTAATGTGTTTATGGATGCTTCGCGCAACGCTCCGTGCACTTGGAATTGTTTTATCGCTTTTCCCCCAAATTTCCCCTTTGGGGATTGGGGGCTGATATTTGGGTCAGCCAGTAGCGGATTGGTTTTAAATGTTTACTTATACTCGTATACGAGTATCAGCAGTTTAGCAATTCGAGAGTGTATCAAAGAGTGTATGTAAGATTGATAATTTAGTTTCACATTATTAACCTGGGACAACTTAACTCTCTTATTACATATTCAACTTGACGCAGCCAATATTAACCGGTGAGTTTATGTAGTCCCGCCAAAGCGTACAAAACACTTTTAGCACTTGCATTCTCAATTAGGCAGCTTTATACGACATAGCTGTTGTTCTTGTTGGTGTTTACCCTTCCTACGAATCTAGTCGTCCTGGATTCGAACAGTGGTAAGAGAATATTTGCGTAACGAGTATGTCTTGGTTGTTTTCTATGTATGTTACAAAGATACCTTTGAGAAAGATCGCCTTGTGCAACTTTGCCCTCTTATATTTAACAATTCAATTTAAAAGCTACTCAATTGTTGTCTTTCGACTTAAATAATTGATAAATAAAAACAAAATAAATGTATTCTCTTAAAAACGGCTCTGTCGACGGTCGATCGAATGAGCGAAGTCATACGACCTCGCTCACTCGACGGGTAAAGCGGGTAAGCAATAAGCATTCTCATCTCGCTTTTAAATGTGGTTTTAACGCTCCCAACTTCAACTTGCTGGTTAATACTTGGTGCGTCGAGACTTCTGGACTTTAAATGACGATAAAGTGCCCACTAGCCACTTATGCAACACATCCGCCCTTTGAGCATATAGCTCTTGCGACTCTAGCCCCTGACCGGCCAATAAAGGCAAGCCAGAGGTGAGGGTATGTTCCTCGTCATTGTGTACTCCAGCCGGCCGGTGAATGTAGGTAAGCGTGAGGTGAGGAACAGGACCTTACCTCGGGAGCACTCAGGTTATTAATATTATTATACTTTAAAACTGCATAAAAATATTTCCTGTTTCAATGAGGTTTCCACTGTGAGTTGCAGTGTGTTCGAGTAGAAATTGACAAATTCAGTCGTCGCGTAAATTGACTCTGATTAACTTTCGCTGTGCAATAAAAATTAGCAAACATTTATGAGGAAACTTTCCGTCGCACAACCGTATTTTTCTGCCATCGTTGATCGTATAGTTAATTACAAATTTTTGATATTCACCCTCGACTGCTCGCTCTTAAATTCAATTATAATATCACAGGTAAAATAACAACGTGTATTGCCGAGTGCAATTGGCAAATATTTTGTGTCGGAACGTTTCAGTGGAGCGATGGCGGCGCCGCAGACTCGATAGCGAGATGCGCCGGCCTCGCCATAATTTCGACGGCGGCCGAACGGTATTATTTCATTGCATCGTAAACCGTCATGCGATTTTCAAATGGGATTGCGGCTAAAGCTGCGTATCGACCCATGCTCCCAAAAACACCTCTATAAGCCGCAGGCTAGATAACAAAATTTACAAATTACAATTCGCTTATTATACAAAGATTATCAAATATTTTTTAATAGAGAAGTTATAATGATCAAATAATATGGAAGTTCCTCGCACCCATATCAAAAAATCAACGTTCTTGTTACGAGCAAATAATAATAAAAAAAATGGTTTAACTTTTAAACGTGAATCTATCAATATTTAGTAATATTAAGGCATTAAAAGTGGTATACATTTTGGAATGCTGTAACTCTTTGTTGTTGCTCATTCTGAAACCATTCTGATTTTATTCGTTGACAGCTCTTTTATGGCAGGTCTAAGGCGTAAGTCAGATGGCTTTACTCCCAATGCTGATTTCAATTCCGCCCTCGAAGATAATAAGGAATTTGTATTTGTCACAATTTTATATCTTCGTTAGTCATAAAATTGTCAGCGCGCCATAACATAAAAAACTAATTTGAATAAGAAGTTACTAATCCTAAATTAAAACTGGGTGGAATTTAGATGATGCTTAAAGTCAGTGATGACCTAGTTATTATAAGCGTATGATTTTAAATGTTAGGTTATTTGTTAATGCAAACAACAGATGACACAATGAAATGGTTTATCTAATTAAGTTTCTGGCACCATTCAGCTGGTCAGACCGATTGTGATGTGACATTGCTACAAACAATACAAAGCGGTGTGGTTATACATTGAGAGCTGCATCGAATTCCGCTCGATGATCAGTAGATCGACCGATTCAGCTGAGCGGCTGATCCGCACGTCAAAACGGATTGGTTCACAATCAAGCAAAATCTAATTTACTTAACACTTACTAACGAACAATTTATTCACTTTTACAAAGTTGATTTTTTGTTTTTACTTTTGTTCCCGACTGGTTATTACGAAAAGGACATCTTCAGGTTAACTATCAAATACTCTGGGTATTAGGAGCTCAGTCGTAACGTTAAAAACGTGTACGAATCAGACACAATAAAAGTTTTACTGCCGTAGGTATTAGTTTTATTTATGTGTGTGATGACTGATAAAGTTATTTTTTATAGGCATCCTAAGTATTTTGTTTCTGTTTCTCTGCCTAGGTAGTGTTAGCTGCGAATGTTTGCATCCATAGATATTTAATATTGTTGGGGTATGCAGACGACAACAACTCTAGCGCAACTCTTGCAACCAAGGCAAGGGACAGATAAGAAAGGCATTTTTGACGACACGTTGTCCTAGTTGGGAGTGACCCTGCCCCTAAGCTAGCGGTCCTGGGTCCAAATCCCGGTAAGGGCAGATATTTGTGTGATGAGCGCGAATATTTGTTCCTGAGTCTTGGATGTTTTCTATGTATTTACGTAGGTATTACTCTATATAAGTATGTTTACGTTATCCAGTACCCATATTACAAGCCTAGAGTTTAGTTTAGGACTAGGTCAATTTTGTGTGAGATTGTCTTCATTTTTTATTACATTCGTGATACTAAAGAAACATTTTACGCGAGTAATGCCACGTGTTCAATTAAACCCGTTAAATTTTAATTTGCAACTTTATAAAATTATCCTTACTGGACTTGTAGAAAAACAAAAGAAAAATAGCACAAATGAACACTTTTCAAGATCATTGGCTCCTGACATTGACGAAGGGTCCTCGGGCGCTAATTGTGATAATCTGTTAACGCAAGGTTATTATAATATCTTTAAAATAATGTTTTTCTAATATTTATTTGATATGTAACAGCACATATACCTACATTACAAGTTTAGATTCATGTATATAGAGGGTGCAATTAAAGTTAGCGCCAATAACAGGCACGCGCAAGCATTTAAAAGGTCTATTTAGGGACTAATACTAAGAGCTGAATACAACAAATCGTGACTACAATAAAATTAACATTCTTAAAAAGTATTATTTAAATTCAGAGAAGCCAAATAAGTAAGTAAAAAAAACATTTATCAAAACAGATTGTTAAACAAATGACAGGTAAGATTTTGTGAGAATAATTGCTTATTATTTCAATAACGGGCCTACGAGTAGGTATAACCGTGATCTTCGTGAAACATACTTGTTTGTACTAAAGTGAAAGAATTGGAAGAGCGTAAATGAGACTTTTTTTTACAACATTAAGTAAAAAGCAGCGTTATCCTGGTTTAACTTGTTTTACTTGAGTACGTACTTGAAAAGTTGAACGTGTACATCTCAAATTAAGGAAGTTAGTTCCGTAGAGGAACTGTGAATTACATAATCTTATCCGTCGCGATCGCGATGTTGTTCATCCGGCGCTACCGACGAGGCGCCGCAATTTTGCCGTCTTGAAACATTGCAATTTTCCTCTCCTAACATTTCTCTTTTGTGTCCCGTTTAATTAATTATATATAGTTATATAACAAACGGCTCTTCAAATGAACCACAGTAATTGCGCTGCAATTAGCTTTCGACATCCGTTTACGTTAAAATTATCATTTAAGTCAAAATATCGGCTTATTTACACTGGAATGTCTTTGTGCATTGTTTGATTAATGATAACTATAATAGGTTTATGTTAATATCCTAATTTAGCCAGATTCCTGTTTCAAAATCGTATTTGAATTGTTTGTTTAAAAACTATTAAAAACTTTATGTTTTTTTCTGCGTGCGAGAACTTAGAACGCGAGAACTGTCTTGCTCTGTCTGTGCGTGGCCATTTGTCTTTCAATCAACAAATCTTGCTAAAGACGTTTACTCGTATGACATTACCGTTCCTCCAACATGTAACGCTGTCGCTATTAGCAGCAGGTCAATTGGTTCTGAACTTGGAGTGTTTTGAGCCGCAGCGAGCTTATGTCGGCACTTAGTTCCACACAGAGATTTCGTGCGTCGCTTGAGGGTACTGTCAAGGTTGAGAAGCCATAAGTCGTAACCCCGCCACGCTCAATTCTTACATTCGTTCTTTGTACCGCAATTTAAATAACATTGTAAATGCTACATTTTACTACAAGTGTAATCGAACGGATATTTATTCGATAGGTACTTTTACTTTATTGAGCACGAAAATATAGATCGCAGCGAACCGAGATCAAAGACGTATATTCCATTTATACATTAGATGTCGTAAAGGAACGGTGAGTCGGATTGAGAAGGATTTTATTGGATCAGGCTGCTATGGAGCAGAAGCCAGTAGGTGGCGAACAGGCTGAGTTAAGTATTTGTGTTATTGTGTTCACTCGGAGACTTCGCTGACGGACACTTAGCGCACCTGCCTGGCGCTAGCTCCTGTACTCTGACACTCGTGTGTCTGACTCAATTGGTTTTCATCTATGCTTTGCTAGAGCAACGGTATTAACCCTTCATGTTTATATTTTTTAATAGAATATCTATTACCTAATCGTTTCATCAATATGATATCCTAAAACCGTCGCACAAAATAGTTTCAGTTATGGAGCTTGTTTTAACTTTTTCCCAAAGCTTAAAGCTGAGAGAGAGCAGAGCTCAAATTTCAGCGTTGACTTTTTTTGCCACAAAAAGAGTGGAAATGACGCGACGAGTGCTGCAGGCGTCCGAACGTAATGTGGTCGAAAAACTAACCGACAAATGCGAACACCACTTTTTAGCAACAAAGAGGTTTGTTGAGGCTTTGCGGCATCGATTATAACTATACATCGTCGGTCATTCTGGAAACTGCTTATTAGTTTAACACATCCGAATACAGGTTCGAATTAATAAATGTGTTCAGATTCAGGCTTTATTACTCAATATAATGGTTACAGTATAAATAACACGGCTTGTCAAATTATAAGTAACTACCTGTTTCCCGTGACTCCGTCCGCGTACAAGTCGTTTATCAATATTCCCTCAGAAAAAGACAAATTATTCGGGATAAAATGTACCCCATGTCCTTCCTCGGGACTAAAACTATCTCCATACCAAATTTCATCAAAATCGGTTCTGTAGATCCAGAGTCACCCCATACAACCTTATAATATTAGTATAGATTACATTGAGGTTCTCAGAAACAAAAATAAAGATAAACCAACGGTCAACAAACAATGATTATAAAAAATAAAATTGTTTCTCCTTTTAAGATCGTTATAATATTTTGTACCAAACAACACAAAGACTTTTTAATAGAGATACTTAACAAAATTAAAAACAATAACAATATACGTCTGCACAAATAAAATACTTTTTCATCACACTTGCTCGGAAAGGGTGTTATTACACGCAGGCGTATAGAGTAGTTATAGCCGATTTACCTCCCGTGGGAGTAATGGATTTTTATCACTCCCGACGGAGTTATGAGATTTTGATTATAGAACCCACTATCGTACGTCATTTCAGACTATGGAGGTTTAAAAACAGCCAAGGTTTATTTCCTATTTTCAAAACTGGACTATAAACCAATTTTACTGTATATAAAACTTATAACGGTACATTTAACTGGGTTATATTCATATTTATATGTCGGAGATGTTTGCAATTATTTTTATTAAATTTGCAAAAATCTCGGTATCGGTACAATATACTCGTAGCAGTATGGCCTGTCAAGTTTGAAAACGAATGGCAGTTGCTATGTTGACGATCTCTATTAGCGAGTCGGGTGCCATTATTTATTTTGTTTGTTGTTTTCTTGAATAGTCTTTTTTTTTTATTTTTTTTTTGTATATGTTATGAAAAACATAGTGTGTATCACGGGCAGTAAGGGAATAACAAACTCTAGCCATCAAAAACCCTCCGCCTTCGGCGTTGGTCTTCTAATACTCTCGTTAGTTAGCCTTTTCTTACTTCCCTTGATGCACAATGTACTATAAAATCAACCTTCCGCGAAAGGTCAAGTTCCATGTAATATACGGAGAAGTTTCCGAAGTTCTCCATACTGACCCATATAGTTGTCACTCGTGCTCACCTTGTATTTAGTAGCATAGTAAATATACAATGTATTATGTCGATTCTGCCTATTTCGTTGTTTTGTTATTTTGCTGTTTGTACAGTAAAGTTTTTTACACACAGACATACATACAAGAAGTAACACAAGCTGTGAAGCTGCCTGATCATTACGACGAACAGGAGCTCTATTCTACTCGGGCGGAACCTTATCGCTTTCGACTCATCGTCATATTGTTAATGGCGGCGGATAAAGTAGAACCAGTTTTCGAGTTTAGTATAAACATAGCTCGTACTTACAAACCATATACTTCATGATCGCGTTCTCAAGGGCGTAAAGTTGAATCGATTCTAGAGACACGGAGCTCATTATTACTTTCATCAACATGGATTAATGTAGGTCTATTAGCGTTAATGAGGCACAGCCTGCGCACATTTGCCTTGCGGCTCCCTCCGTTTAATTCGCTACAAATACATCCGTCAGATTCTCTAGATACGCTACGGTTTACTCAACAATTATTTGCTAATGATATCGTTACATTGTTTACAAACTATTCGTGGGCTTCGTGATTGTATCGAACCGATTTAGTTTGCACGGTGCGTGAATTAATTATGTCAATTAAAGCATTCCGCAAATGTACACCAAAATTTACAAAATTAAATAACGGGGTCAGTGGAAAATAGTTTAATGGGAACATTGAATTATAAACTTGTATCGTTATGGTACACCGGCAGATTGTTTTCGTTGTTCTTTTGGTGTTTGCACTATAAATTGGATGTTAACAAACGCAATTTTAATGGTTTACAACTATATTTAAAAACATTTTCACTAACACGACCCGAGCGTGGGGCCATCAGGCGTTACTGCTTATATATTTTGATAAATAGAACTCGCATAGTGCTATAGCCATACTCAAAATCAAAGTTATAGAGCTTACTAGTTACTTATACTCTGATTTATAGATCGTCAATATAAAAAAAAAAAAATACTGTACTATAAATCCACCCAACACGAATTACCGGTGGAATTTATCATACATATTGATGTCTGACTAGATTCGATGTCAGAGTAACGAGTCGAAGTAGGTATCGGAACACAAAATTATCCTGAAACTGTCTTGTTTGTTGCACGACAGTAGAACCTTTGTTTCATAATACTGGCTAATGATGTTCATTATTTGCACGAAAACATTCCGTCCGGAGCTTAATTTTGGTAATAATCGATACCGCCGGTGTACCTTTTTGGTATCTTTCACTTATTACATACAGCTTGAATGTTTTTGTAAAGATGTTCGCCTCTGAAAGCGTTACGGGAAGGACCAAATAGTTGGACCATGGTTAAGCGTAGTTAACCATAAAAGATAACAAAGTTCCGTTGTGTGACGAAAAGTATCCTTACAAATGTATGACTAATTTTCGTCGCACAATTTTCATAGAAAAGTTAATTGAGTGAGTTAGCGTGCCCAGGGAAAATTTAAAAGTGAATTAAAGCTTAAATACCAGCGCGGTTGGCGCTGTCGTTGAAAGCAAGGGAAGCGCCAAGCGTCGGTGAAGCGGAAAACCCCTGCTTATGTCAAAACAAAGGTTCTTATTTAAGAGAAGCAGCTACTTTGAAAGATGAGCTGGCAGATTACAATGAAACTTTGTTAATATTACTCGCAGTGGAGACACGGTGACATCGCCGCCAGGTGTCGACTGCGGCAAACCAGCCTTTAATCAATTCCGAGCCATGATACGACGATAGAATATTATGGCAAGACATTTTTTATACGAAAAAAATAGCATCGGTCGTAGTCTTAAATGTTTACTACTTACACGTTTACGACTTAGATAATCAGGTCATTAGTGTTTTGTTTTTTTTTTTTTGCGTAATTTAAAGCATTCCTTTCATTACTGGTCCCTTCAGAGAGCAAGAATCCCCGGTTAACAGCTTTATCCGTCTTCCTGACATAGTTTCCCGAGTTTGCTGCGCTTTGAATGCGAGGTAGCGATATGAAACGAAATGCTACTACGTCACGCAATTTCGAATCAACTTGTCTTTGGTAATTAACTAACTAACTTGTAATCTGAACATTCTGGTCGTGCAATAGTTCTTAGACAAATCCTACAATTTTATAAATATTAAGGTTTATGACGACGTTTATATGTTTTCGTGTTTGTAATTCAACATGTAAACAAGTAAAAAAAAATGTGTATCAAAATCAAAGCGTCCCATTTTTACAATATTGAATATACATATTAAAATCAATGCAACTACTCAGTAACAAGAAGGATCTCTGAATGCGAAAGTGAGTTTTTCATAAGTGTCTCGTTAGGCGAGCTCGGCGGGCGGCGCGGGCGCGCAATATCCTCGCATACTTCACTTGCCCTTTATTCCCACATATTAAATTATCGCCAAATGTTGCGTCCCTGATTTATTCCCACACGTCTCCTCTCGTCCAATTTCAATATTACATTAGGATGTCATGTCGAAATTGGGCTTTGCGTATAATAAACGTGAATAAGTGATGTCTGTGAGGTTGACTAAGATTATGTTAACAACAAAAGTGAAGTTAGACTACCATACCGGCTAATCCTTTAACGTACATTTTTTTATAAGAATTAATCGCAAACTTTATTAGTACGGACAGTACAGATTTTTTTGTTGTTGGGATTTTTGAGAAAGATGAAACTTATTTCGTTCTAATACTTTACCGAGTTACAAAACGGCAAACTATTTGCCGCTGACCGTCTACCATATATCCAAGCATTGAATTTGTATTGAATTTCATTAATTTACCATGGAAGTTCAATTTCAAATTAGTTATTTTTCTCAAAACTTTATTCTGCCTAAATTATCTCTGAAATAGGAGTATAATGACTACCAGAAAAAGTTTTCTTTTTATTTATAGACTTTTTTGTTCTTTTATCGGGACATTGCAAAATAGGTGCCTCAAATCATGTCGAAAATCAACGATTTATTAATAGAAAGAGTGAACTTTACTACTTCTATTTTTGCCATCGGATTAGTAGGTTTATAATTTCTGTTCTTAATAATTAAAAATAGAAAAAAAAAAGTGTTTTTTTTGTTAATAAATTAAAATGTATGACGGCAAATAAATTGCCTTTAACCTCCAAAGGGTTAACTTTATTTTAAAAATAGTATCTATGTAAAATCGTTACCTGGTTTTTTTTGTATCTTTGTTGGGTAAACTCGAACGATTTACAGCGAACGATCGGGATCCTAGCATTTCATAACAAAAGCGAAAAGGTAGAGAACCGAACGATCGAATACAATAGTTTTTAGGCTATTGTCAAATATACACGTCAGTGGTTTACATTAGGGTAAGAACCAAGAAGTTGGTCACGCTCAAGCAATTAAATTTTCTAACAAACTTTTTCGTTGTGCGACGAAAATCAGCCATACAATTTGTCAGGATATTTTTCGTCGCTTGTATGGTTAACTGCACTTAACTATGGTCCGACTTCTTGGTCCTCACCCATTAAGTTAACAAATCCCAAACCAAATAAAAATCTTGGGATTAACACTAACAAAAAAACTACATCATATAATTTATTATTTTTATATCAAATTTGAAAGCTAACCTTTAACACATCAATAAGTAATTTTGTCTCGTAAAATTTTAAAATATGTAGGTACTTATCTAAATATTTATCTTGCATGAAAACGACCGAATCCACGTTGTTATGTTCTCTAATAAGGTCGCATCGGACTAAACGCTGCTGTTAACATAATTTATTAACGCCTCCACTGAGAGAAATTAATGACGGAGCTAGACTGCATTACCGTTTGATCTTGTCTAATGAGTGCGGCGCCGAGTGTGTATCACTTAAGCCCCAAAAAGCCACATGCTTCGCTATGCCTTCGTTACTTTTCAACATGACACGTGAATACAAAATTAAATGGGATCTGTATTTGTATATACACTTGGGAGTAAAGAAATCGAGCCTCTTAGTACTGAATTTCCATAGAAAGTGGCTCGATTTCTTTGCTCCTCTATTCTTTATCTGATTGGTGACAATATATTTCATTGATGTGATAATTATCTAGTCATGCTTGTAATACCTACCTGTGCCTACCAGAATCCCGAATACATCACGTATGAGTAATTCATTCCGTGCTTCGTATGAAAATTAAAACCTCTTTTAATTACCACTTTGATAGATTTAACTACGAAATGGCTTTAATTTAAAATAAGATAATACTCTGACGTTATTTGTTAGCAGAAAATGTGTTGTGATGCTTCGATACCTATTTCGAATTTAATTTCAAGCCGGATTGAACTGGAGTTTCTTATAGCAGCATTTTTAATCAGTGAATTTCTGTTTTGTAGAAAGGTATAAAATACAGTTTTTTAAACCATTTTTTTAATGGAAAATACTGTTTCATACAAGAAAATTGATTATAGGTCGTTAGTCGTCTGGATGTGGCTAAGCCTGGTGTAGCTGTACAAGAAAACTCGAGTATTTCATTAAAGTTTGGCGATGTTCAAGGGTGAGACCGCTGACATACTTAACTACTTAACGTTGGCATCGCGCGGGCCTCGGACCGCCGCGGGGCGCTGCCGTTGCAACTCAACAACTGACCGCACGGCGCTCCGTTTGCCCGCAGAACGAGTTTAAAAGCCAATATTTCGGCTACGTCGCTGACACATAAGCCAATCCTATTTTCTGTCCAAAGCCGAAAATCCCGGCCGCAGTGTACGAGAACCATTTATTCGCGCCACTGACTGACACTCGGAACAAGGCCGGCATACATTGTGTCCCGGCTGACATCATCCGCCAACACCGTAAGCGCACAGCGCGTTATACACTTGTTGCTGTGTATATTTATCTTAACCCGCTCCTGCCAAATAATAAAATACTAAATTCCCCTATGCTTTATAAAGTGTAACTGTTAATTTGGGTACCAATGAAGACTAATTTGATTAAATTAAGCGCGTCATGCCTATATAGATTTACCGACCTTTAATATCAGGCTTTGTGTATTTTATACACTACATTTTCGACCCTGTGTTGATTATTTTACATATTTTGAAAGCGTTTCAGTTGGCTTTGTTTGCCTTGTCACTCACTCAATAACTCGTATGGCCCGTTAAAAACCCCTTTCCATAATAACTACGTTGCAAATCACTTTTTGTTTTTAATGCAAGTTCAGCAACGCGACAATACCCGGACCGGATACCCGGGGCACATCAATAGATCAAGTTTTATGTGTGACAAATAGTCTCGTGTTAGCCGAAATTGCTTTCCGATCCACTCCGACAAATAATGTCAGGCCACTGACGCGTGACCTTAGTCGTTTTCGTGACGATCACAATTTGCCTATACGCCGACTCCGGGTCGGGATACGGTCTTATTTTGTGTATGTATACTATTGGCGTATGTATTTGTTCTTTTATTCGCTACGCTCTTTTACACGCTACTTAGGCCGCTGAATAGGTAATAATTTTTCAGCTACAAAAAGTATTGAGACTTCGTAACATGTAGCTCAAAAGCAATTAAGGATGTAAATTAAGTCGTAGAAAATAAAATACGCTTAATTTATCATTGTTTAACTCGTTTTAGAAAATCCCATGAATTCGGTGGGTTCCAATACTTGATTTTCTAGGAACGTCTGCGTCGAAAAGTTGTTTCAGAAGTTATCGGTTTAGAAGTTCGCTCTTGGCCGTTTTCTTTCGTGCTCGTCGCTCCTGCTCTGAATGTGAAAGGTATTAGGGTGGATTTTAATTACAAGTGCCGCCTGACGTTGACTTGGCGAACTTGATTTTCTAACAAAAGTCCCGCAGCCCACCTTTAAATGAGATCGTCTTGTGGTTTACGAGGAATGCGAGTGGGTATAATAACACAATGCGGTCG
The DNA here is from genome assembly GCA_949316455.1 of Acleris holmiana. Classification (NCBI taxonomy): domain Eukaryota; kingdom Metazoa; phylum Arthropoda; class Insecta; order Lepidoptera; family Tortricidae; genus Acleris; species Acleris holmiana. The sequence goes on from OX438763.1 coordinate 14,992,317, forward strand.
CCCGGCCGCTCACCGGATTACTGTGGTGCGTCGTGTGCCATTGTGCTCGGGAGAGGCGGGGATAATATACGAATCTTTAATTCAAGTGCTCTGGCCCCGAACGTAGCAAGAAAATAACACAAACTGCAGCGAACTCATTGTGTTACTTTCAATAGGATTTGACGAATCCGCGGAGGATTTGAACTCGCGTATAATGAGCGTATTGTACTCGTGCTTCACAGGTTTAACATACCTATACCTATCAAAGGGGCGCTATTTCTTGCATTCAGTTTTCTATAGTAGGTTGAGTGCTCTTTCCGTTTTAGTTTACTTCAGGGTCATATTCATTTTATTTACACGTTTCTTAGTTGATTATAGGGCAGAGGAGCTTTTAGATTGCTTAGCTCTCTTTTCACACTAATCACGAACGTGGTGAGCGATACTGAATTTATCAGCGCGACCGCTGCGGTTGCCGGCATAACTTACCGCTAATAGTCATATAGTGATAAAAATGGATTTGTGCCGATTCTTTTTGTTATCCTGATCAACGTTTATTGCCTTATTTGTATGCAGGACAAATCCTATAAAGGTTCCGGGATATACAATAAAATTTCTTTCCTGTTGAAGAAAAATGACCAGACCCGATAACAATTTGTGCAGTATTATCATAAATCTATTTTGTTCCGCTATACTTTTATCATTGACTCAACAAGTCTGTTTTTATAAGTAGCTACTTAGTATTCAAGTACAAAATCATTTATATGCACCATATTTGGATAATATGTTGTTAGTAAATTACTAAAACATTAAACCTTATAATTAATGGCGTCGTTGCTGAGTGTTAACTCTAAGTATTTCCGTCTAAACGATATGTCTAACGATATGCTATTTTTTTGGTACTTTTTCGCACTTTTATTTCGTTAGAAAATTTAGAGTAAGCTGTATTCCTTAATGTTTTGCGAAAAATCTAATCTCTATGAGCGTTTTCTTAAGTGCAAATCCGTTCTACTTACAATAGGTTCGTTTGAACAGGTACTAAGTTAGACCTTCCTTTGCGTATTGCTTAAAGCTGCGTTAGATAACATAGCGCTTTAATAACGTGTTTTTTCTTAAGCTATTCCTCAGGCCTTTCTCTTAACCTTTCTCGGACGGAAGTAGGTTGAGTACGATCCAAAAGGTCGGCGATAAAACAAACAAGTGTCATTGCGATCCGTGAGGATCTTCTAAATCGAGACGTAAGCAAATGTGGATGGTACAAGTTAAATGAGCCGTGGGCTCCTGTATCTAACTTCGTGCAAACTCTTACCCCACTTACTATCGATCTTGCTCTACTTTTGAATATAGTGGAGTCTCATTACAACTTTCACCGTGGGGGCAATCATTGGCCGGCTCCAACTAACAATACAAGCGCTGCACCTGAACAGTTCGTGTAAGATTGGATGTTTGCATGGAGAGGTCAAAATCTAAATTAGTTAGTGTATTTTGTAGCAGTCTGACAAATACTTATTTAAATAAGGTACTATATAGACTTCAATGTTGGCCCTTATTTGCATTAACGTTTCAGTTGATTTAAATAAATTATTTACAAGTTCGGCTCGACCAAAGCGGAGATCTATATGTACATAATGAATAAGCGCAGATAAACCGAGGGCCTTTCCTGCCCGCATCTTTGGCGGCGCGGCACTTTGTATGTAGTAGGCCTACATTTCCGCTCGGTAACTTATCCTTCTTTTCGGATCGCATCCGTTGGTAAAACTTCACTGTTACCATTAATCATACATTGGCATTATCTTGCGCTTCGAGATGTCGGGGTGGTGTGATGTGCGTACTCAAACAGCCCATACATATTTAGCTCGGTTGCCATATATCATCCGCAGTATGGAAGGCTCGGCTGAAGAGTTCTGTTTGAATGGATGGGGAAAGTCTTAACATATAACATTTAATGTTTCTATGCGGCATATGATAGTTGATTTTGCAGATGATATTAAAAGGAATCATAGGAGCGAATAGTTTAGAAAACTTTTAAGTTTTACGAATAGCGAAAACTAGTTTTCATGCTATATAGTCGACTACGGTGCCATACTCCATTTTCGGTATACGCTATCGCTTTGTATCTCGTTGGACTCGTGCTTGTATACCTACAAGAGCTCGAGAGCGGGCGGTAATAGGCGCCTGACGTTCAAGCATTGTACAGCCGCTGTGTGGACTCGCATGCACGTCAATACGGATCAACTGTCATGTCATTGCATACCTATATACTCAAAGCTGAGATCCTTATTGTTGGTTTGATGTTTTTTTTTTACTGGAGTGAGAGATTACCACCTTTTCAGTCGGTTACAAAACTTAGGCCCACTTGTACCACGGTGGGTTATCATCATTAACTCAAGTGTTATATTTTAACTCCTGTCAGATTCGTACCAGGACTGTCAGATTAACTCTAGGTTAAGTCTTAACTCTAGGATAAAATTTTGGTGCAAGCCCCTCTTATATTTCTATAAACATCTGGTATATGACGATATTTTTTGAAAACAAAAACTATAATAGTAGGATGAAACCAAAAAACCCCCCCACCTTCCATTTCCCGACCTCAGATCGCCCGTAAATTAGTTTTCCTTTAATATTTATATTTTCTTCCTTTTCCAATTTTCAAATAGCTTCAGCCCTGGTCTAAAATAAGATACATGCATCATACATTAAACCTGTATCGATACACGAAACGTGACGCCGGCATATTTTGTTTGTTTGTTTCTTCCATCTGCCCTGTTCAAGGCCAGGGTGCAATAATTATAATCCCGAGAAAAAAGCGATTAACTATAACTATTACGAGGAGCCGCAGGTAAAATCTGGTATTACATAAAAATGATGTTGTGAAAGAATGATGTCATAAAAGATTTGTCATCCAGCATGTGAGGCTCCATTAATCGTTGTAGATATTCAGTTGGCTTTTGAGCAGTTTAATTTAAAAATGCCGTTTATATTTGATTTGTTTGTGAAATTCATAATTATTCTGTATTTTTCTTTTTGTTTTGTAATTATCTTGACAAGGCGATGGATAATAATTTGCCTAGTTAGTTCACTGCCCTTCTAGATAGCGGATTCGATTAGGCCGGAGCGTTGATGCTGGCGTAATTTTTGTAATCTTCTCTATAAGTACTTTAACGGATTGTTAATTTCGTTTAGCACTGAAAGATTAAAAAAACTTCAGTAAAAGGTTAATGTTAAAACTTAATTTAATGCCAGAGGATCCTATTAGCCGGTCTGTTTGCCTAGCTAAGGCTGCGACATCGTGCTTGCGAGCGCCCCGGGCCGGGTATTACCTCGTAAATTGATTGTTATTCATAACAGGCTCCTAATATTACTATTTCGCATTTGACGATATTATACATAAACGTGGAACGAAGATTTTTCCCAGCTGATTCAACCCAATGTAGCTTTAAAAATATGTAACCAGTATTTTCGGTATCAGCGTAATTCGTCCCATTCGTTTTTCGTTCATTTCTTATGTCCGTCTCATTCTGTGTTCGTCACTCATTCTTTATTCGTCTCGATCGCTATATGTCCCTATCGTTTTAAGTACAATTATGTAACCTGTCTCTTTCTTAACAAGTCTTTTTCGTTTTTCGTCACGGTCTTCCTAGGACTCATTCTTTCTTATTCCCTTTCGATTTTTGTCTCATTCACTTATTCGTCTCATTTTTTGTCATGGATTCGTTATTAGTCACATTCGTGATTAGTCTCATTCATTTTCAGTCTAATTCTAAGTTCGTTACATTCGTTTTGCGTCTCGGTCACTATTTGACTATCTTTTTCCGTCAATCTTATTTTTTTTTAATTATATCTTATTGACCGAGTGATCGTCATAATTTCATGTAATTTCATACATTTAAAATAACACTTTGAATTCTGACAGTTCATTTCCTTGGAAATGCTAAGGAGGTATGACTCTATTCTATGGAACAATTAATGATATTAAAATAATAAATATATCTTTCCATTATGGATGTGGACTTTCCATTATTAGAAAATTTGCGTTTCAAGATGTTGGCCATGATTTTATTGTAAAAGAATACCATGACCATTATTGACGGCATATCAAAATCTATGAATGCAGTTATTCTTATTTTTTCATATGAAATAATGTTTATCTTGAGAAAAATTAACTATCTTAAGTATCTGAAGTCCCTGACCCTTCAGGGCCCTCATTTTTTTCCGTTCTGTATATGTACGGGACATATAAACTTCAATTTGTTTATGAATTCCGATCCGGAGGACATATGAATTGCAACTAAGACCTACTAGTACGGGACGATTAGCGAACGTGCCCAAAAAAGAACGGAACGAGTTACCATTAAAGACAAAAAAAGAGTGAGACGAATAACGAAAGTGACTAAAGATAAAGTGCGAATGATACCAAAAAAGAGAGACACAAACAAAGACATAGTCCTAGGAAGACCGTGACGAAAAACGAAAAAGACTTGTTAAGAAAGAGACAGGTTACATAATTGTACTTAAAACGATAGGGACATATAGCGATCGAGACGAATAAAGAATGAGTGACGAACACAGAATGAGACGGACATAAGAAATGAACGAAAAACGAATGGGACGAATTACGCTGATACCGTATTTTCTTCCCAGCAACTTTACAAGTCACAGAACGGTTTAAAATGTGTTTACATGGACGATTCAATTCAATTTAGTTTTTGATTAAATAAAAGAATTGATAAAGATTTGACGAAGCGTTAACACAATTTGTTAGCAACATTTTACCATGACTTTGACTACGTTGTTCGTAAAATGTTGTTAAAATTAGTTTTAAACCGAAGTTCAAACAATATTTATAAAATAAGTAGGAAGAAAAAGTAATGAGTTGAACAAATATCGCAAGCAGTGTTGCCGCGCCGGCCGGAAGCGAAGGGGCCGGGGGCGAGTCTGCCCAGGACACCCGGTTTCTCTAGTAACCTCTTTAATATCTTGTTCAATTACACTTAAACAGCCTTAGGACATGCTGACAATGAGTTGTTTTGCTTTTAGTTCTAATGTAGGTAAATTCTAATGTAGGTTTTTTGCTTTATTTATTAGTATTTAAAGTTGAATCAAATACAACATTATGATTCCCATTAATAAGTCCATTGAGACATTAATAAAGATTAATAAAACCAGCATGCGTCAATAGCTTTTAGCATTTTATCTCTAGGTTTAAGACTAGGTACTTTTATGACTCACTATTTTAATCCATACCAATATTTTAAGAGCGAAAGTTACTTGTCTGTTTGTTACGCTTTCACGGCTAAATTGCTGAACCAATTTTAATGAAATTTGCTATTGATAGCTTGAACCCCGATAAAGGACACAATGTACTTTTTTCCACGAGTAGCGATAAAAGACTTCAGACTTGTGGCGGGCAAGAGCTAGCACCTGATATTTTTTTTAATTTTATAAGGAAGAACTTCTCTTTTGTACCTACCTGTTACAAGAAAACTTTTATTGCTTGTTTTGATTTATTTTTGTTTCTGTGATAATACAGACTAGACATACAAACATACCTACATTTTATTGAGAGAGGTATCCTTATTTCTAATTTTTCCTCTTAAAATTCCATTTTGTTATACTAAATTGGCTAATGCGCCCAAGTAGCAGCAAATAGTTACAAGGACATATGTGGTTATATATAGGTAAGACAATATTGCTTTTGACTTAAATAAGTTCTATCTTAACGTGGCCAATACGATAACACGCCAAAGGCAATATGGTTTTTCCGTGTAGAATAGAGACCATGTACGATGATATAACCATGGACCCAAACCTAAGTTGTCACACGTAAGTTTGTGTTGTGGAAATGTTCCGAATTATTACAGCAATAAACCTCGATACAATATCTCCGAGAACAATACGGTGTCCCCTAGTTTCACTCTCCCGTTCACGATGACAAATTAAAAATATAACACTTGTTGATATAACTATTGTTCCTATTTGTGAAATGTACAGAATATTGCCGCCCAGACAGGACGAAACAGCGTGTGTAGATTGCCGAATTCATTACTACAATCCTTTTTCCAAAATTGTATGAGCTTTAGCGCTTCTGTTTCTTTGTAGGAGTAGTTGTATTGAACTACGTTTTGCCCGCTTCTGCTTGCGCTCGTGAAATAAGAACACGTATCGATTTTCTCTCAGGGACTATTTCTTTTTTGGGTCAATTGCAGCTTTTATTTTTCTGTTCGTTTTAATTCATGACAATAGTAATGTGTATTTGTGTTTTTGGTTAATAAATCATGATTGATTGATATACTGTTTAAATGTCGTATTTCATCCTATTGTAATTATTTATCAGATCATGTGATTAAAATACGAACATCTAAACATGTAAAAATCATCATAAGATTCATGATAGTATATTAAGTAGGAGTAGCATGGCAGGATTACCGGGGTATCATGGGTGAAACTGTATTTTGTTCAGATTATTCCCGCGTAGTTAATGAAACGACGGCAGTACTTATGTTTTATGAGAAATACTCGCTCCGTTCCTTCACAATAGAGTCCGGCCAGAGTGGGTCAGTACAAGCGGCTATTTGCACAACATGCCGGCTTAAGGGTGCCTCTCGTCTTGTACGCAATCTCGGGTACATAACAACCATCAATCATTCAACGACGGGAAACTTTGAATCCGTAAAAAGTTTTTTCTTGAATTATCACAGTAGAAGAAATATTTTGTGAAGAAACTCTTTTATGTCAATACCTATATAATATACGTATTAAATAGTATTTGTATAACTTAAAAAAAAAAGGTTAGGGAAATTCGAGCATCTTTTTTGACTTGGGCATTTTGATAATCAATCATAAAGATGAATAATGTTGCTGCCATTTCTATTACTGTACGAAGCTACGAGTGCTAGTTTCTGTTGTGTTCCTCCTGGTACAGGTAGTTCCACGAGAGTTGAGGTCACGCACACAACAACACTACTGTCATGTAGTGACAGCGGGATTTTGAAATTACTGTTCTTATATTGTACCGATAGCAAGTTCAACCAATACCAAAAAAAAACTTTTAACTATTAAGTATTATGTAAAACAATTCATCGACTTCAATCAAAACAGAAAATAAAATATTTGGCCGATTTTATTCAATTAAATGAGTTATATGAGTAAATATAGGTCAGATGTGCGTAGGTAATGTGTTTAATTATAATATTTATCGTAGAAAAGAAACCAAAGAGAATAAGTAATAAATTGCTATGTTGTTATATATGAAGCTGTTAAGATAGGTCTTTACCTATTTTTCATTACTTTGTTATTACGTTATCAAATCTCTTCAAAGAACAAATAATACAATAATTAATATAATTAAGCGTTTTTATTTACTTTTACATTCACTCACTCATTTCATTCATTCGCTTTTTTTTGCAATCAGTACTTCATGTAGCTGTGTGTGTAATCATTCACCTCAACTCACGTGGAACTACCTATATCTACAGGGTGTCTAACACCGAGATCTTATGCATTTGCACCCATGACATATCTTTACCTCACACTTAAAGTCCCTAATGCTTTAGTGTTAATATTATACTTCGCTGATTTAATTACGAACAAATATATTATAAAATAAACTCAATATTTTCAAGCTGGGACCACCCATCCTATATTAGCTGCTTAAACACCTTGAATGTGTCTCGCAATTGCTTCAGTATCTATGACATTATTTTCCATTTAACTGATGTCCATATTCAGTGCCAGTCTAAGTCGCACTTGGAACGGACTTTTTTATCTGTATGTCTTACGAAATTATCCAGGGCTTTATCTATCTATATCAAAGGGAAAATAAAAGCTTTTGTCTTGGTTGTTACTTGGTGGTTATTTTCTCCAACTCGTATTATTTTACACCTCGCTTGAACATTGTTAACGACAGATTTGGATTGAAATTCGAAATAACTTAATATTACTTATTGCTTGCTCTTACTTTCAAACGTTCCTTATTAATTTTAAATTTTACTTAAATGTATGTATTTATTTATTTAAAAATGAGTTTACATGGCTTTACAGAAAGGTCCAATACTCCATGAAACATAAACTTATTTCCATATAACTGTGTAAGAGGCGACTAAGGGAATAAAGGCTTGATTACTGTTAGTTGCAACCGGTTACTAATACACTGCTAAACAACTTAGCCTGATTGTGCAAAATAGGGTTACAGTATTATCTTCTTAACAAGTGAGTTGCTGGTATTCTGTAGCTCTGCCTACCCCACTCTTGGAATGAAGGCGTGATGTTATGTATGAATGTCACTCCATGTGAACGTAATTCTGCTTTCTTTTTCGGTGAATGTAATTGAAAATCTATTGCAGTTGCATGATTTCAGGGAGTGATCGGATTTCAGGATACAATTAGCGGGATATGGAGTAGTAATTTTAATATGGATGCGACTCTAATCCCGACACTTAGTGTTATACGTATTTTTTAAATGCCTATAAATATTAAATATAAAGCGAGAATTATTAATAGCCGCCTTTTTCCATTTTACACCAATAAATTATTGACCTGATTGTACTTATTTGTGATGTTGTTTGCGATTTATTGGAGTATGTGTTTACTTAATACTAATTAATCTGCCAAGATTATTGTTGAAAACTAATATTTAAAAGTTTTTTTTTATAATGTAATTATTATTTCATTATAACTTCATTTATTTCAAAAGTTACACATATAATTTACAATTGATATCATTTTAAATATCCTACAACAACATTACGTCCCGGAAGCCCGGGAGATATCCATATAAGTATAATGTTTGACGCCATTCACCCCGTGTTGCACCGGAAAATCCGATCACTGGTAATAAGTGAAACGAATAAATAGAACCGTCGATATTCATTCGTGTAGTTTCCGATTGTTTAAGATCGTGGGTACTCTTTCCACAGGAAATAAAAAATCTGCATTATGCTCCCCGTAGTGAGGAAATACGATGTAATTCGGAGTTAAAAAAGGAAGTCTCAAACTCATAACTTCGCTGTCTTTCGTAACTTCTTTGCTTAAACATTGTTATTGTTGTTTTCCTTCTTGCAGAATACTTTATAGCTGCTAATGTACAGCGGGGGTAGGTACTGGTGCGGAAGAAAAATGTAGCTGTTCCTTTAACTTCTCAGATCGCATGACTGTGTGAAGAAGTTGACACTTTTAAATTGTTTTATTAATACTTTATTTCATGTTGGTCATATTTAGGCATTGGTTAAAGGAAAAGTTGCAGTCGTCTATTGCAATAAGTTTCGTTGTGTGCCATTCGGGGTACAAAAATGTCATTAACTGAACTTCGAGTAATTATTTGGTCTTCGCACTGCTTGTGGCGCTGCGTGATCTCTAACTTAGCTCGAACGAGCATTCAATTATAATGTGTCATTCACTTAACGTAAGTTACTCGTGCATGCTTGAATAAATTTCATCAGTAAACTTAAAGTTTAAGATAATTTCTACTCTCCAAAATTAGTAAATTTACAAACAACTTCGCCTCAGTGTCGCCTTAGCAGGAATCAAATGTTAATGTATCTGGCCCTCCACTTTCCATTATTAGTTTTCCCTTCCCCCGTCAAAGAAACTTTTAATTTGTCAAAACTTTACTAATGACATTCATATTTTTTGATAGAATTTAACAAGTTTATTCATCTTGTTTGTCCGTGTGGTTGCCGGGTTAGAATAGTGCCACTCCATGTCTTCCCGTGGATGTCGTAAGAAGCGACTAAGGGAATAAGGGCTTGTAGTGCTGTTAGGCGATGGGCTTGCAACCTGTCACTAATACTGTGGTAAACATCTTACCCTACTTCTGCAAAATGTGGTTACAGAATTATCAACAAGTCTTTTTAGATTTGTTGGTATTTCTGTAGCTCTGCCTACCCCACTCTGGGAATTAAGGCGTGAGGTTATGTGATGTGTGATGTGTGTATTCATCTTGTTTAAAACCATTGTGACACAAAACCCAAAATCTTTGATCATTTGTTTCAATAACATTTCTATACCTTCGTGAGGCCCACCATAGTACAAACAGGTGGCTATTATGGGTCACTAGTAGAGTGACTAGATCGAAACATTAAACTCAAACTCAAACTCATAACATTTATTTGACAAGTACACACTGCAACACAATATACAAAGTGCAAAAAGAAAACAAGATTAGAGAAAAACGTTGCGCTGTAGTGTGAAGTCAAATAGGACTCAGCTCAGCATGTGTTGCAGCAGGAGCCACAGCGCTGGTTACCACATCGCAAAATGACAACATCGCTTGTAGCCAACATCTCAAAACGACTTGAGTCGTAAAATGACTACATCGCTTGTAGCCTACTTCTCAAAACGTCCGAGTCGCAAAATGACCACATCGCTTGTAGCCCACATCTCAAAATGACTGAGCCGCAAAATGACCACTTTGCTTTTTCATTTTATGCCTGTCTTAGCAAAGTCTACGCAGCCCCGCATGGCGGGGCTGCTATTCTTGGGAAATTTGCCCTTCGGGCATTTGAAGTTACCTAACGAACCTAACCTACCTAGTAACGCAAACGAAGTGGTAATTTTGCGACTCAGACATTTTGAGAAGTAGGCTACAAGCGATGTGGTCATTTTGCGACTCGGACGTTTTGAGAAGTAGGCTACAAGCAATGTGGTCATTTTACGACTCAGATATTTTGAGATGTGGGCTACAAGCGATGGGGTCATTTTGCGAGTCGGTAATTTTGCGACCGAGTCATTCTACTAGTGACCTGCTATTATGTACCTACGTGGGAATTTGAATTTTCCAGCAAGGATATAAAGTCCAGTTACCTTTGCTTTTAAATGCCAGTTTCAAATTTGATCGTTTAAATAAAAATGAAGTTAATGCTTATTACAATATAGTTTAAACTTAATTGACTAGATTAAGTTCCTCCTATGGCGCACCGCACCGGGTCTCACGAGGTTAAATATAGAGGAAATAATCACTAGGGGGTACGACTTCTGTATGACGAAATTATCCGTCTAAATACTTTTAGTAGTAAAGTAAATGAGCTTACTGTATTTAAGACAAATCCGAATGAAAAACACAAATATTTCATTTTGGACCAAGCGGTTTTCTCCGCTTGTGTTTGTATTCTCTGCGTTTACGAAATTTGGTTGACTTTGTTAATTAATCGTTTTGTATGCAGACAGGCGTAGGGATAGTGCCGGCGAAGCTTTTTATTTTCGAAAATTAAAATTAATCAAACAAAAGTGAAGAGTGTGCCTGGTTCTGGCAACAAAGAGTTTTATTGTTTGTTTTTGTTACAGTATTCGCGTAACTTATTATTTACGGCATGACTTGGGAAGCTTCGTCGTTATTTGGATGCTTGAACGGCAATCGTTTTCTCCTTAACTAAAGTCGTCGCAATAGACGGAACCCGTTCATTGACTAGCACCAATCTTATCAGATTCCCGACACCACTGTACATTAAGCGGACCGATCGCCGCGGACTTAATCGTTGGGCCTCTCCTCGAAAAGGTGCAAATTAATTACACTGATAGCTTTAAATCCCTATTCGTTACCTTTAGAAATTGCTCCATATTTTGTAACGTCGATATTTTAATGGATCGCTGTTTGATATAAATTGATGCTTTAATTGATTACCTAAAGGAAGTAATGCGTAATAAATTAAGTACTTGGTGGGAAAACAAAATAAATAAAAAATATCATTATTTCTGGACTAAAACCATATTTAGCAATCGGTTTCAGTGATTTAAATGGTTTTTGATAGTCCATCACAGTTCTAGTAACTAGGTTAAAATATTTGTCTTTGTTCTACTTGAAACACCTTCATAGTTAACGAGGAGTGGTGAAGCCCATCGTTTTGTGCTTCAGCACCGCTGTACACTAACAAGACATCGTCCACAAGCGCCGGCTGTACCAAACAGTGCCTATTGCCGGCAGTTTTCTCTCTTCTACTACAACTAATAGATAATTTGCTGTCATACTAACCGTAACGCATATTGTCGAATAACCTCAGGTGAAGTGGTGAACAGGTAATAAGTAGACTAGTTTGTATAAAAAAACCATACCATCACTAAGTAATTACTGTATATAAATTGTTAAAATGCTCGGACGTTTATCAGGTACCTACACGTTTTGCTACATTGAGCTTGACGTTTTTTCGCGTCAAGTGCCTTAATAATTTGTGTAATACAACTCAACATGTAAATTTCACTAGTTAACTAATAAGTAATCAGAGAAAATAATACATGGTACATAATTTGGTATTTACCTACAGACATGTATACGTAAAATGTGTTAGTGAAGTTCTAATAATTCTTGTAAACGCGTTTAGCTCAGTGTTGTGTTATAATCTTCAATTGAATATTACGCTGAGCAAACGGTTTCACGAAGCAGCCTTGAATTAACAACATCTTGCTTATTTAGGCAAATTATATCGCATTAATAATATACGTATACAGTAGCATAATACGAGTCCCTCTTCCTTAACCTCATCCTTAAACATTTTGGGGGAATCAAGGATAACGATTACGAACGAGAATTGTCATGAGAGAGTTTCTAGTTGAATTCCTGATTCAGTCGTCTGTTATGTTACTTATTAAGTAGGTATGTAGATAAAATTGCAGTGTGTAGTTTTGGTAATAGATAAAGAAATTATGAATACGTACCTATTTGTAAATACCTTACACATAGACAGAGCTGCTTTTATTGCGAAACCAGCTCGAGCCGCACTTTTGTTTATCTTTCATAATTGTTAGACTCGCAGTGTAGAAGATGTTTTTGGTGGAGAGCCCGAGAGAGCAGCGCGGCGGGGCCTGGGCCGCAGCCCGCGGGCCGCGCCAGTCCGCCGTGGGCCGCTCCGCAACCGGCCGCGTCGCGCGCTGCTCCGATCCCCACCACCATCCCCTACTCATATACCACGATGTGATTGAATTTACACAATTTAAGTGCGATGCTCTGTGAAATAAGTGTGGGTGTTAATTCCTAATTAATAACAGTAAGAGTGCCATGTGGTGAACAACCGCCGGGTGCCAGCACGCGGATATGGTTGACCCTTTGAAAATCTTCTGGGTTTTAACTAACAGCACCTATCTAGGTAAAATAACTAATAGTTTATTCTGTTTTAAAAGAGCTACGTATTTTTATGTCAATGATGAATTTAGATTACTGCTTTTATTTAAGTATGATTTTTAATTAATAAGTGTTATCTGTTTGTTACTGGTTTATTTTAGGAGTCTAAAATGAACAAGTAAGTAGTAAGTACAGTCTCGACACCCGCTGCTTACTATCCAAACTTCGTCGAATAAGGAACAAAGTTTCTGACACCAACTCGCAATATATATCTTGTTGTTCACATCCGTAGCTGTGAACGTTCGTCCTATAGGTAGGCAGTATGTTGGTGTTATATAGGATATAAGAATACGTATAGCCCGATCCTACCATTATCCCCTTATATGTAGGGGTGGCATATATGTTTATACCGAGATCCGTCTTTTTATCTGTTTTCTCGTGGAGCGTGACAAGGTGGGTCATTTACGACTGTTTTATGGTCCATTTGGCTCTTGGTTGGCTGACCATTTCCCTGGTTGTTGCCAGAAACAAACCGCATTTGTGTTCTATTTACATAATATACCTAGTTATTAACGTAAACTATACTCTTTGAAGAGAAAAATCCCTTCAAATGATATATATATACTACTCTCAGGGACTCTATTCTACTCGGTAAAACAACATTGCTTTGGACTTGTTATCGTATTGTTTTTAACTCGGGCGCCATTACTCTCAAGTAAATCTGAGCTATCGTAACGTTGACATATGCGATAACATGTCAAAAGCAATTAGGTTTTACCGCGTAGAAAAGAGGAGACCCTGGACGTATTTTATTTCAATAAAATAAAATATATAAAACGTATGACATTTAGTTACTTGAAAATGGTCAATAATGTCTATGAGTAAATAATGGTAAGGCTCTTATAGCATCTAAAGGATTAGATCCATACTTGGTGCAATAGGTGCAATCCTACTGCTTTTGAGAAATTTTCCTTTTGTTAACTTTAGCGAAGGCAAATAAAAAGGAAAATCAAAAACTGTGAGGCAAAAATCCGATAAATATTCTTACGTAAGTGAGTGCAGATTATTTGTTTTGTTTTCTTTTAGTATTTTAGGTTTATTTTATGCGACAAAAAACTGCAGATGACGTTTATACAGGGTGTTCCACGGCTAAGCCGCACAGAGAGAAAGAAGCTCTATACGGTACCTACTACACAACAGTAAACATACTTAACGAGTATTTTAAGAAATTGGTACTTAAGATATCACAGCTGTCAAAATAAACTCTACTTAAGTCAAGTCCGATTTCCACGATTTTTGAATCGGTTGTAGTTATTATAAAAAATAAACTAGGTGTGTTCGTTTCCGTTTTTTACTTTTTTTTTTTAAATATTTGCTTGCAAATGAAACGTACGGTTCTAGTTTGTCATAATATCTACAACATATTCAAAAATCGCATTAAGTTTAACGGGAGAGCAACGTTATCACATTTCGTATGGAAATTTTACATAGAAAAAATCCAATACTCCGAAACAAATTAGAAGTCATTATGGAAATTAATTCCTAATAAGTAACATAACATCTCAAATAAAATATAAAATACTACTTATCTATAAATTAAACGAACATTATTTAAAAAAAAGAATAAAATGCAACATCAGTTACACAAACTAATTTAAAATTTTGAATGCAGATTACTTATTTTCAAACATTACACTCCTTTTTTTCAGTCGTGTTAAAAGTAAATGAAGTCTCTTTGAAGCAAATTTCCATATCTGCAATAGCTATTTAAAGTACTTGCATCCCCCCGTGTGGCCGTGTGCCGCCACCCTGTACGAGTGTATATAGACGTCATTTCAAAATTAAACGAAATCATGAAAAAAAAAAATGACGCTAAATAACTTCAACCTTTTGTTATGGAGCATTAATAAGGAAAAAACACTTCAGATTTATAGCGGAAATTATCGGTATCTACGCTTTCCCTCTGCCGGAAAGTAACATTGCTTGTTTTGAAATACACCTCGGAGTATTGCAAAAATAAAGACATAAAGAAGCTTCTCTCCACAAAGTAGGCTTTAAAATTGTGATAAACGTAGCCCTGCGTCGGACAAACTGGTTGGAGGACATTACGGACAGGAAATTAACTCTTTAAATACAAAGCGTTGGTGTCTAAAGTTTACTTAATTTTTACGAAGAACAACATTTAGAATGGTAATGCAGCATATTCAGAGTTGCCGTTGTTTATTACGTAGGTACAGAAACTTGGCAAATTATCTCGCTGGTGGTTAGCTACGTGTAGAAGTTGAAATCATTAGGAATTTCGTTTAACACAGTTTCTGAATGACGTAACTTGGTACTGAAGTTTTGGACGTGTTAGTAGCTCTGTATGCTTTGGGAACTGTACAAATGTGAGCTTTAAGTAATTTTAAAATTTACTTACTTTGTGTGTCGCTTGAGCAGTTCGAATACAATATAATTTGACTTCCTGAGTACAGTTGAGGTTCTCACATTTTATTTAACAGTAATTGGTGAAACCTATGCTATATAAATCCATAAAAAGGTGGCATTAAACGGTGTTAGTATAAAAAAAAAACACATCCGACCGCCGGAAAGAAGAGATGCCTATTCTTTCTTATAAGTTTTCGCTGCCTGCTATTGTTGGATTTTTTTGTAATTCGTGCATCGTATGGTTGCCTGAAAGAGATCGCTATCTAGCGATAAGATTAACTTTTGTCCTTTTAACAAGTTTTGCTATAGGTGTACACTTCCTGTTTATTATTTTACTGTGGTAGATATTTCTATCTTGAACGTCTTTGAGTAGCTTTTTAGAAATAGTGTTCCATTATTTTTTTGGATCGTATGTGAAAGTAATATCATTGAGATAGTGTCGATAAAAGCTTTCCGATAGTTTTGCTTTTTTGTTTCATAGTCATCTAACCTTTGCCCGCGACAAACTCAACCTAGAATATTTTGGCGCTATTTCAACGGTTTTTTTAAATTTTCCGAAATAAAAAGCTTATTTGGATCTTAAGGCTAAACTATATCTTAAGGCAAAATTTCACACGGAAGTGGTTGATGCGTTTAACTGTATACAACAAACTAACATCCACACATTCGTATGAACACTTTAGTAATGTACGAGTATTATATTGTAAGAAAGTAGGTATTATATTTCGATCAGTGCTAGGTTTCAAAAATGGTTAAAATGCGTGAGATAAGATCGATTAGTACACAAGACAGCACAACTAGGCCAGAACGCAATGAAAGAATACATTAGTGTGCAGCTCCTGCACCTGCGCCTGCCGGGCGCCGGGCTGGAGATGAGGAGATAACTCGATCCAGGCGGCGAGTGCGCACACGTAATCGACGCCGCTCCTGCCGCTCCTGCCGCTCCTGCCACATTCAGCCAATCCCCATCCACCCGAACCCACTTGTACTAATGCGCCCTATTGAACCACCGCACTACAATTGCTACTAACGAGTTGGTTTTGTTTGCGAAGTGCGTGCGAGTTAGTTTAGCCACGGTATCTGTTTTCCAATCAACCAAGGATTCGTACCGACGGGAAAATCTTTGAAATAAATACGAATTAGTTATCCTTTCACAGTCACTCTGGTATTATCAAAAATTGCTTATGAATATTTTTTCGGGATGTTATTTTACGTCCGATGGATTTTATGTTAAAGAAATAGTTTTTGGTGAAACTGCAAGTGTGTTTGTACACTCTATCCGGACGTAATATCGCTAAAAGTTCCACCAGCCGTGAAACAGGCTTGGACTGCCGGATGCATTACTCAATTTCGGGCTGGCGGTGCGCTCTTAAAGCGCAGGCAAATAGAAGACAACGAAAAGCTGGCTTTATTACTGTGCATTGGAAAAAATTAATACATTTTACACAGTTACACACCAGGACCGAGATTCTACACGGTAATATGACACGGTATTTGACATGTTTCCGTATTGTCAGCGTTTTGATAACTCTTGTCATTTACAATAATGGCGACTGTGATGATTTTAAAACGCGTCAAACGCGTATAATATATTTCGTTATAACGGAGTAGAATAGTGTCCCTGTTCGGGCAATGTAGGCAAGTGATTCTTTGGCGTATAGCTTTGCATATTATTCTTCTAAATAAATAAATATCAGGGACTTACACTAATTCACCTAGTCCCAAAGTAAGCTCCAGGCTTGTACTATGGGTACTAGACAACGATAAATATACTTACATAGAGAAATACATACTTAAATATGTAGAAAACATCCAAGTCTCAGGAACAAATTTTCGCGCCCATCACACATATATCTGCCCTTGCCGGGATTTCAACTCAGGACCGCTGGCCTCGGAGGCAGGGTCACTCCCAACTAGGCTAACGCCGAAATAGGCCGACTAGGCTAAATTTGTTCTTTGGATAATAACCCCCGAATGCTACTGCTATGCATTTTTTAAATCAAAAGATGATGGTAGTTATCATTATCGACAGCATATTGAAAACAACAATGACGCAGGTAGAAATAACAATATTTATCCTGATGCGCATGAAAATATGTATAAAGGATTAAGATTTAAAAAGTACAAACAGTGATAATCAAGTAGTAGTTCGATAATGAATATACGAGGGGCGGCTGAAAGTTCTAAGCCTAAGTTGTTTTGAGGTGGTATATGTAGTTATGGTACTGGCCACTAGATAGACCATTTAAAAACAAATAATGGAAAAAACATTATGTCATTACAATTGTAATTTCTCGAGATATTCAACGATTAACAGTATCACGTCTGAATTATCATTGCATACTCGTGTTACGAAAATCGAGCACCGGGCTGTGATTAGATTAAGTTCCTCACGAAAAGTAAAAAACTCCTCAATGCATTTTTCAAGAAATGGCTGCTATTTATGGTGTCTCTGGGCCTTCCTATGCTACAGTTACTAAGTGGAGTAGCCTATTTACACAAGGACGAGAGAAGATCGAAGACGACCCCCGCTCAAGACGGCCAGTATCATATATTTTTCATATAAAAAAATGTCTTAAAATTTGTTTCCATGTTTAGGCAAATTACATGTTTCTCTCTAAAAGAACTTAACCTTATTACGTAAAACAACTCTGTAAAGTAGCACTTTAGGAGAACCACGAATGTAGGTATCTCAAATCTCGACACTCCACCCAGCGGTATGCATTATACACCTACATGGCGCGAAGGGAAATACGAGTATATTGTTTTGAACTCGTGCAACTAGTAACTACGATTCTGCTAAATTCAAATTCTTTTTTGCACAACTATAGGTACAAAGATAAGATGTTAAGTTATAATGTCAAATTCCTATACCGCTCCTACACCCCGTACAATGACGACATTTCATGTTCAGGGTTTCTTCTATTCCGTCCATATGTTTCTGTCATGTATGTTATGTATCGTATTGTCAACGTTACAAAACAAAAACAGGGGCTCTATTCAACTGCGTTATAACGATATCGTGTTTGACGTGTTTCCGTATTGTCAACGTTTTGATAACTCTTATGTCATTTACAATAATGGCGACTGTGACATGAACGATTCTTAAACGTGTCAAACACGATATCGTTTTAACCCACCTGAATAGAGGCCCAGGACGACAACATGTCAAAAGCAATTAGGTTTTACCAAGATAGATGGCGATCTTTGTTTCTCTTTACTACATACACGACATACTGTCAGTAGAGAGTGTAATAACGATCGACAGTCGCAAACTATATTAAACAGAGCCTTGAGTGTAAGTTGCTGTTCACGCGGCAAACCATCTAGAACATGTCCATATTATTTATATGAGGAACGCAAACGCGTTCCAGACGTTTTTAGCATTAACAACTTAGACTAAGGGCTATGCTCGTGAGACTCACACCATACTATAAAATAGGGAGATTTTGTGAGTGGGAATTTGAATCAATCAGCAAAGTTCAACTACATTTGCTCTTAAATGCCATTTTCAATTTCGAACCAAAAAAATAACTTAAAAATAATAATTCATTAAAATATAGTTTATACTAAATTACCTTGATTATGTTTGTAAACTAATATAAATCTTCCTTAAGCTAAATAATCTGCGTTTCGTGTGCAAGACTAAATACGCCTTGTTAACGAATTTGCTCAGCATTACAATAATCTCGGCTCTATGAATTCAGGCGAACACGTGGCAGCCCCGCAACGCTCACACTTTTCGGGAGCGCTGATCGTATCGTGGTACATGTGAGCTCTAACAATATGAATTGTCGTTTTTGCCGCCGCCGAGAGGCTGCTGTAAGTTTTGCCGTAGTATGTTACTAATTTGTCTGCGGTAATTTATTTAATTCACGTTTCGGTGCGATTGTGTTAACATTTTGTGGTTCGTGCTTTTGGTTTTACCCAAATATTTAGTATAGGTACGTATTCGTCATTAATCAAATATTCAGGGCCTCTATTTCTTTCGATCAAATCATATTTGCTTTTGACATGTTTTTGCGTTGTCAACTTTACGATAGCTCCTATTTACTTGGCGGCAGAAATAAAAACAATACGATAGCAAGTCCAAGGCAATATGGTTTTACCCAGTAGAATAGGGGCCGTCGAGTGAGCGACCACCTCTGAAATCACTTTACTTAACAGTTCTCAAAGTCGCGGGGGCTCAATCGTACCTAATGTATGGTAGGGGCTGCAGTAGATATACATATGAGTATAGTGTCTTAGATCCACAAAGTGTACCTTGAGATCCACCAAGGCGGAAATGCAAGAAAATATAACACATTTGTTAAATATATAAGCACCGTCACAAAATTGTCTACGAATAAAATACATCTCCGCCTTTAAAATATTTTTTAAAAGTACTCGACATCACTGCAATTTACGTTTAAACTAGGTACGTCATAATTAAACTGAAGTATAGGTTTCATTAAATAAAGTCATTAATTATTGAAATAAATTGGGATTATAATATTTACAACGCGTTCAAGTTAGTTTGGCAAGTTATTTTAGTATTAGTATTATTTAACGCTTTATTGTTTTTTAAAAAAAGTTAACTATTTGATTCATTTTTAACCGACGAAAAAACGGAGGAGTTTCTCAAGTCGACGCGTACCTATATTTTTTTATGTATGACCACGCATAACTATTGCAGAGTATTTATCCTAGTCAAAAATATTAGGATGGGTATTCCCCGATGTTGGACACATATAAATTTGAAAAAAGATTTCAACTCAAGGGTTTTTATTGTTTACTCACTCACAATCAGTGAGTGATTGATGCTGAGTTGTGTGTTACAAATATAGCAACAAAAAGTAATAAAATAAAACTTTTTAACAAAAATATTAAACCGGTGAAAAACTGAAATGCACAAAATAATACACCTTTTTTATTTAAACTTGATAAAACGATAGGAATTAGGTCAGTCCAACTTAAGTCGGCGTCCCACAATATTTTTAACCAAAAGCCGAATTCAGTTGGACTGACCTAAGTAATTACTTATAATTTCATTAAGATTAAATAATCATAGACGGCGTTCGTAATACTTAACCAGCATCAGTCTATTACTCGGCGGAAATAAAATCACACATTTTGAAATTTTGTCATGAAGCAGATATAAACCATATTTCATCTAAGGTAAGGTATGACTGTGTAGTCTCTTTTGATTTTTTTTTAAATGTGCGATTTTTTCTCCTAATTTCCCTTTTAAAATAAAAGGGAAATAAGGAGAACTTTGTTTACTTGTAGACTCGTATGAGTGTTTGTCTGTCCGAAGTTAGTTACCCTTGTCTAAAAATGGTATAAAAAAATAAAATAACTGTTATTAAATGTTATTAAATGAAATAAATGCTGTTGCCATTGAAAAATTTAAATTTCTAAACTTTTCGAATAGAAATATTTTTATGGATTGGCTCGATTAACGTTTAATAGTATTGATACGGCAATATTTATTTTAAAATATATTTCAATATTTACTAATTACTGAAATTGAAACTACTGAATTCAGACATTGATTAAGTTTGTATAGTGTGGATATCAGATGGATATCATTTTTTGGCATATAGTTGGATAAGCACGCCTGCAAACGTTCCATTATGTACGTGAATAAACATTTCGTAGGGTTATTTGGTTAAAACACTGAAACATTATGTAAATACGTTTTCTTCGCTGTTGCGAGACCTTTTATTTGTTTACATGATAATAGGCTCTTACGACTTATATTATAACGCTTGTATACTGGCATACCCATTATTTTTCTTGTGCGTAGGATTTTTTTTTTGCCAATTATCTTTAAGGTTTTATTCAAGGTAAAACCAAAGTAATATTATTAAAATAAGGTTGTTCCTATTTGAACACAATAGACTTCCTTATAATTATGTTTGTATATACAGTTTTCCTATTTTATTTTCTTTGAGTATTTCGTTAGAGAATATCGTTGTTAAGGTAAGATTTTATAGTGCTTGCTTGAATTTATTAAAGTCTGACTAACGGGTCCTCTTTGCCGTGACGTCGTGATATTGATAGATATGTTTTGTAGATTGTTGTGGGTTAATATGATATGAGTGGCCTGAATAATTGGTATTTAGCGAGCCATCATTAGGAAATTGTGTCAAGAGCCCGTCCGCGGCAGCCACGTTTTTGTCCCGGCGGCCGGGAGTGCACGCGGAGCCCCCGGGCGCCACCGTGTCCTTGTTTATTTTACTTTCCCAGCGGACCTAAGCTATTTACTCCTGCAACCCAATATAAACACTTAGGAAATGTGTTTACTTCCATCCGCATACATATTAAGCGAAACGATTGCCCCACTTAAGATTTAGTTCAAATAATCTGCTGGTAGATTGGAGTTAATGGAGTCTAGTAATGACATAGTATTACGTAGGTGGCTGTATAGCTGTAACCCCGGACAAGACGATGTAAAGTTATTTTAGAAGGACGTGAAATATTGAATATCAATTTTGTTCTAGTTGTGAAACTACTTGGCATTTGTTAGATTTACAAGTACACTGCAGCGCTACTGCATGTTAAGATCATCCCAGCGGATTCGTTATAAAGGTCTTCCCAGCGGATTCTCGTCGCAAAAGTTCCATAACGTTTGTCCTTTGCAAAAGTCACAGTAATATTCGATTGATGTCCCCTTTATGTGGTATTTCTTTGCAGGAAATTATGTTTTTTCTTTGTTGAAAATATTGAATCGAGTTTTCCCATCTAATTTCAATGAGCATGTTAACTCGGTTTGTATTGTTTAACTTTTTTTATTTGTTTGATGTGTGTAGTTGAGTTGATAACGCTGTATTGTGTGTTATTTTAGTTCTAAAGGTTCGTACTAAGGTAACGACACCAGTACTCGACAAAGGACCAATGTTCGACAGTGACTCTTATTCAAAGAAGATCATTTGTTTTGCAACAATCAATTTATAACCCTATGATCTTTGAATTAAAAGTTTCTGTCCATGATTGGTGCATGTCAGCTAAAAGTGTCGAACACTGGTGTTGTTATCTTACTATGTTTGAACTTTACTGTATGCTGGATTTTAGTTTTAACGGGAATAAAACACGCTCTAACCTCTCTAGATATATTTTAGACATTTAGCTTGTTCCTTTTTCAAACTTTTGTATGACTTGTAACGACTTAACTGTCATCAATTGTCTCGGAGAACAGCCGTTAGATATTTGAATGCACTTTGCATATTTTCTTTTTGTTAACCAATTATGATTTAAAAATAAAACTTACTTTTGAGCATCTCCTTACTAAATCTCCTGAATACCGCGGTCTGGCGTGACAAAATATATTATAATTAAGTGACAAACAATTATAAGAAAGGGTTTAACGTATACGCGACCGTAGTGAATATGTTGTCTCCAGATTTACCTCTGTGCCGGACAACCTAAAGCGGTCGTCGTCATGTTCCAGTAGGGACCCGCCGAAGCGCCCTGCGACACATCGGGGAGGGCCGGAATCATACTCTAACCGCGTAACTCCTACGGGAAATCAACATACAATTTCTAACGTTCAACCGCAACTTTTGTTGTTATTAAAGCTGTACGAGTATGTTTGTTTTGCTTAAAGAAAGTGTAAAAATACCACAGTTTATAAATAGTTACTCTGATTTGTTTAATAAATTGCACTTTTATATTAAAGGACAGTTAGACACAGACGTTACGAGCATACTCGTACAGTACTTTTATCCAAACCATCGTGCATTATGTAAATGGTGCACTTTTTTATAAAAAATCTCGGAGTAGTTTTCTTGGCAAATGTAGGCGGTGTATGTAATTGAGTGTTTCATTTTGCATACAACGTTGGGGCGGTTTAACATCAGCATTTCAGTTTAGCATTTTAATCCTGTTATAGCATAAACGTCGGTACATAAATATATGTAATAAGAGTTCCCTGCAGCTAGTTGGAAATTTCCGTTTCCATATGTTTAATTTACCTAATTCTCATAAGTTCATTTATAGCTGATTTATTACTAAAAGTGGTTCCGGATTCTTATTAAATTCCCTTGGTAATTTAGATACGAGTACCTATATACGTTTTTTTTTCGAAATAGACGGCCGTATCTTCTTTTTTACGTTAACTTAGAAGCTTGTTTTTTTACAGCTTCAAGGGCCTGTAGACTTATTGAGTTAAGTATGTGGTTTTAATTTAACTTGATACTTCCACGCGTTCCCGAGATCAAGGGTCTTGGTCCTATTAAAGATCCGTTTTTCCTTTTGAAGTACGGAATCTTAAAAACTGAACTAACCTAAACTAGGTAATTTTTTAAAATTCGTTATAGATTAAGGAGAGGTTTAAAACATAACTCCGCCTAAATAATGAATATTTAGTACTTAAATGAAACGGTAGGAAACAAAAAATCGGAATTAATATAGGTAAACCAATTGGTCTATCTGGAAAAAGAATATGAACGTTTGCACTATCTATATAATATAATATATCTATCTAGTATTGTCCATATTATATAACACCTCTTAGGCTTTAAGGTGTTGAATCGTTTGAAGACTGGTATCGTGGTTAAAGCTTTGGGATGCATCGTCTTTTTACCATACCACATATTAATAAATTGAACCGATCGGATCGGACTTAATTTTATATCCAAGTGCCATAACTCTTAAACAGATAAATAAATAAAAAATGCAATATTTTCTTTTGTCGAATTACGGCGTTAACCTTTGTTGGAAATCGCAGTAAAGTTTAAACCCGAAACGGTTTATCGGGGAAGACAAACTGGCGAGACACACCTCGTCAATCAATCCAATTAGGAAATTTTACACTCGGCCATTAAAAGTTCGCGACCCGTTGCGGAAGTTGTGCCTTGCCACACGGGACGCGGCGCGGTCGTCGCGCGGACACGTTAATGTACACTAATTAATGTTGTTAACTTGCAATAATAAATAGCTTTGAGAAGTTATGCTGGTTTCAAACTCATAAGCGTCATAACCTAGTTGCAATAAATAAGAATGTGGTTCAAATTATTTGAAAAATGTGTAAAAGCTTAAAAAAATACCCTGACCAATGTTTACAGGCGACACGTTTTTATTTTATAAAATAACGAATAGTTTTTCTCACTGCGTTTTATAGGAATCAAACTGAAATTTCATTTGAAATTTAAGTGAAATCGCAACACTACAATACTCGTATTTTATTGTTTCCGAGACCATTACGACACAGACCGTTTAACGCAAAAAGTAAAACGTTGAAACGTTCGGAAGCCTCGCAAAAACGCACACTTCGTACCTACTGTAATTGAAAAGGGAATCGATGTGTAAATGAATGGTTCCCGAATGCTCTGCCCGCAGAAAAGATTGATACACTAACACTACACTTCTATTTCAATAGTGGTGGTATAAATATTTCGTCAGATTTGTATAAGTCAGCTTAAAAAAAATATGAAAAATATGCCTGTAATGTACTGCAAAAGAATTTGAAGTATTTTTCAACCGGATTTCATCTCAAGAATGCACAGTCGAGTTCAAAAGATATCGTACTGCTTTCAAGTGCTTCAATGGTTGAGAACAATTTCTATTTATCTTGAAAAGTAGTTTCGGAAGATCTGTTAAGAAGATCAGAGCATCGGTGTTGTGAATCTTTCGAATTTGGCTGTGGGCGGGGAGCCCGAAGGGAGTTGCTTCGACTAGAAGCAGCTTATGTGAGGAGGCGACCTTCTCGTCGCGCGACGCGCAGGCACGTCCCGCCACTCCACTCTGTGCACCTCTTGATAAAGAATTTCATTATCGGCCACCACTCGGGCTATGCGAATGTGTCCTGAAGATACGATCTTAGCACATTTGCACCCTGATCGGATGCTTTGTTTTAAGCTCACTGAGAATATTAGAGCTCGGTATTTCAGACACTGGGAATTGTTAACGCTGCCGTGAAATGGATGGAATGCCTATTGGTTCTTGATGTCGGATAAATTTATTTTCTAAAACGACGTTATGTTTTCCCGCTATGCTTTTGCGTTTGCCGACGTGTTATTCAACGGTGCAACTACCGCCGGTGTGGGTGTGGTTAATACAGTAGTTATAATTATTAAATAAGATGTTTTAGCTGCTTCAAGATTAGCCTTCGAAATTATAAACAAAATCAACCTATGTGCGTGAGTGTTTAAAATTATCCCTTCGAAAAAGGCATGGTAGTGACACGGCGTGAGATTTGCTGTTTTCCCGTTATTCTCCGTACAAAAGAGGCGCCATTCTTGAGAATTGTTGAAAACAGCATATCTCTAAACACGGCTCTACGCAAATCAGGCGATTGCCTACAAAATGTAGACACGCCGACTTCATCAAAGTATAATCAGGGGATCTCAAAGTTTTAATTATGAGCCTTTATTACCTTACATAAACTCTGCTTGTAAGTCTTGCCTTTGCCTGCTACGAGTTTTTTTATGCCTTCATTAGGTGTTAGTCACTTTATTTAGTAAATAAAGAACGAAATAATTCTAAATTCTAAATATTTATTCAGTAAATTGGCCACAAGAGGACTCTTTTACACGTCTCATTAACATGCAGAAAACAAATAAATGACGTTATATGAACAGAACGATGAGAAAAAACATAAGCAGTAAATCTTATAGTATTATGTAATGATAGTAAAGTAGTACAAGCAGCATATGATATAGTATTATGTTTACAATAACATACAAGTATCTGCTACGAAAACACTAGCAAATAAATTGTGAATTATCACCTTCATTAAGTTAGTCTCGATCGTTAAATTTTTGTTATGATCAGTATCTATAAAAGAGCCATGTGCCTCGTTTATAGTGGTTTTATTTTAGGGTTTTCAGGGAAATAAATGGCTTTTGCTCAAAACAGAATCGACTCTCAAGAGCAAATGTCACTTTACATGCAACAACAGTTACTAATATGTTGGTCCCTGTGGAAGATCAGCACCGGTTTTACAACCAGCAATATGCTGCTGCATATAAGATATCCAATAGGCCCGAATTGATTCTTGTGACAATTCGTTGGCTTGTGAAATGTTTGCATCATTTTTTACGGGAGTTGACGCAGTTTCGTAACAAAATAATTCAGCAAAGCCCGGGCACGCTCCCCTCGCGTGTTTACTTGCAAAAAGTCGCCCGCGGCGTCGTTAGGCCGCTCTTTACGTCGCTGATTAGTTTTTATGGTCGTCCAATTCAGCTCAACTTTCAAATTTTATGAGGGAAACTTCATTTTGAGATCGACAACTTTTGAGTTTGATTTAGGTAATGTTAGTGCTTATTTGTGGAATCTTTTCATCCAAACCACCATTTGTGATGTTGAAATTTACTGCCAACGACGGAACAATGAATGTATTTTGCCAGCATCTATCTCAGGAATGTAGGGGGCTCAGTGTCCAGCTTGATGTTGTGTTAAGGAATAATTTTGCCTTTCCTGTTCATCCTTGTTTAATGTTAATTATTGTAATATTTTTGATTTCTCTTTGACACTTGAAAGTGGTTACATACATATTCCTTTTTTAATTAATATACAGTTATATCGACTCTCCCTCACTTTTTGTTAGGACCGCATTTAAAGTTCCACGATTAACTGCAAGTCACAAAAAACATTTTTTATTCTCTTTTCTTCTATTAATTATTATTCGTTGTCTCAATTATTGTAGTTAGTCTCATATCGATATTTTTTGTTCCAAAACATACTATTATTTAAAAAACTTATTGAAAATGCCTTCTCAAAGAAATCGTGTTAAGTTGATATTTCGTATTATTTCTATCGAAACGTCTAAATGTCTTAATTTAATACTACCTTTCCTATATTCCAAAAACATTATGACTGTTTGATACTTAAATAAAATTACGTAAGGCAGCAGCTCAGTTCAGTCTAGTCAGGCAACAATTTCTTAGAGGTTTCAATAATGTCTAATAATTGAACTGGTAAATTCGATGCCGATTGAATGAACTGTTGCGTTCATCTTATTTTCAACATCTATAGGCATAGGGAGAACATTAGAGTTGTGTTCTACAAAATGATACCCATTAGATATTTAGTATTATCCTAGTGTTGGTGTGTCTGCCAGCGCCATTACTGAAGCCGCAATAAGCGAAGTCCGTAGTTGGGTATCGTGGAGGCAGGCGGCGCGGGACTTCCATCGTGCTGGCGCCGACCAACTTGCTGCCGACAGACGTATCTCCAAGCCGTAGAGTCCACATTACACTACTCGAGATGAAAATTCCGATGGAAGTGTCAGTAATGTTTGCTAATAAAGCTGCCGGACATTTCACCCAGCGGGGCCCTAATTTATCATTGTTAGAATGTGCCTCAAACGAAAGCAATTTCCGTCTAGATTTCTTTTTCGTGCGACTTCCCTGGTAAACTGATTAGAACTCATTTTATATTGTCCAATTAGAATGTCCCCAAAGAAGAGGTCTTTACAATAACGGAGATCGATGAGTCGTGAAAAGTTCTTACACGTTATTTTTGTTTTCTCTCTTTGCAATTTTCTTAGAATTGCTGGCGTCTACTGCTTCATGCCGAGTTTATTTGAGCGTGATAATGTTAAATTGTCGCCAGGAAAAATGTTTTTTTACAAAATCATAGTACAAAGCGGATTTTGACGAATAATTCATGGTTAACCGAGAAGTATTGGACGTTGAAATATAAAAATGTAAGATTTACTAAATTATTCGCTGTGATCTGACCACTTATGTTGTTTACAGTGACCAAGTTCATCCGCATCGGCATCGCAGACAAGAATGACAACCCGCCGTACTTCGACAAGGAGCTGTACGAGGCGGAAGTCGACGAGAATGAAGACATCCAGCACACCGTGCTCACCGTCACCGCCAAAGATCACGACGAATGTAAGTACTTTATATAGTTCTACTACCAAATTCAAACTCATTTTAGCGGAGAGTTGGACATTTACAACAGAAACACTAATAGCAAAGTAATATGTGTAAGACAATGGTTTGTAACTTTATTAATTTCAAGTGGTTCGTGAAATGAAAAAACGTAAAAAAATATAAAAAAAATGCAATTTAGGTACATTCGCCCTGCTAAAAATATTTTAATCTCAGTACTTGTACGGCTGTAGTATATTTGATCCAGAAGAAAATATGAATAATTCAAGTAAAAAATACAAGGGTGCTTAATTGAAGACGACAACGTGACGTCTGAGAATTGTACTTCCTTAAAAGCTCGCCTTTCAAACATATTATTTACGTTAAGGAAAAAATCTGGCATTCATTTCGGTTGTAAGTAATTTGTTAAAACCTGAAGGAACAAAGCGGTTGTTGCTCTTTGTCAGGCAGTGCTCAGCTGCTTTTGTGTTGAGGCGCGTGGCCAAGTTCAATTCCTTTTGATAATCAACAAATTGATGATTGACTTTCTTTCTTGTCACTGTTTATATTGTAAGACAGGCAATGGGCTAATGTATAGGAAAAATATTATAATGACAAGTTCGTTCTATCCACGTCCAGAGCCTGCGGTGGGAACCCAATTTACCATTTCTTCAGGATTGGCAATCTTAGGTGGGTGGCGTTGAAAACGACTGTCTAGTGCGTAGATAATTCAAAAGTCCGAATATAGATGGTGCAGTACGTGTAGTATTGAGCATAGATATTAGTACCTACCTACCCACATAGATAGAAACGTACAAAATAGTAAAGAGTCCTCACACGATCTCGTTTCGCGCCCCGCCGGACTGCCAGCCAATGCATTGCATCTTGGAGTTCAGACCAAACTAAATAATGCTCATGAAACATGTTTGCTTTACATTTCCACCATCCAAGAATACTATGAAGATATTACGTAGAAATCTTATTCGATCGTTTGGGCTAAATGTATTGGTGTTATTTCTTTGTTTTTATTATAATGTTATTATTATTTAGCGTTTTTTTTTATACGTGAATAATACGTCAACTGAAGTGAAATGTAACCACTGATTTTGCACTAGGTACTTAATTTCCTGTTTGATTATCAAAATTAAGTCAAAAGTGCTTTATATATTCCATAGAACATCTTGGTAGCAAAAACTCGTAGTAGTTAGTATTATTTATACGTAATATATGATATTTACTCAAAACGACTTATTATATGAGCTCTTTACAGCGAAATTTGGCAGAACAGATTTTAAATAAATGGATTCGTGGATTCAACTGGAATAAACAATGATATAAAACAAGTGTTTCTTTTTCGATTGTAATTAGAACAAGTTTTTATTAAAATCCTTGCTTTGTTTACAAAATTTCAAAACTTTCATAATGTTTAAATTCACGTTCAAAATACGATGGCAACAATATTTACAGCGAACTTTAATAAGTGCCTTATGAAGCTGCACCTAGTGGACTGCATCTATCTTCTTTCATATAATTTTAAATAAAAGTAATGAACCCCTTGAAATTAAAAAGCATTAGCGCGTCGCAGGATAGTAGCGCAAGTTTAGTTTAATATTTATGACGCGTCATGAGTGGTTAATCTAGAGCTGGTATTTTAAACTTTCTCATTAAATGCAACAATTAAAGTGAAGTCACAGACATGAATACGAGATGCAGCTTTGAGAGCCTCTTCACTGGCAAATAGTTCTTACCCCAAAAACCGTAAAATTTACGAAATTTTAACCTGTTTTGATTGAGTAGGTACATGTAGTATCAATTAATTGACGTTTGAATTGCGTAAATTGAAAAATGTAAGCAAAGATACATCATACTTAGGTAGATATTTTATATGCTTCTTTACCCTTTAAGTTGTTGTTTATTGTTTGTACAGTTCATATCATTTTATTGGTAATTAATGAACTGATAAGAATTAATTTTCTTTGAGAAAAACCAAGTCTTTACTTTGTATCTCTTTAATGAGTAGGTATCTACCTATGGAGTTAACACTATAACCTATTAATATCAGAAAAATCTGTAGGGGTGTTCTCGCTACTTTGTTGCCTTTAGTTTTTATTCTTTCTTCTAGCTCTCTGCTTGATTAAAAAAAGAACTCGGTAGGTAGTGACACTAGTGCCTCAATGTTAACTCTCTTACTTTTGTATGGCAGCGTTTAGTAGTAGACATTCTAGAGTTTGACTCCTTTATTACATTAATTATAACCTGGGCGGCTAGTTATCCTCAATAAAAGTTACAGATATACATTGGTAGTTACATACATTGGTAGGTAGGTAGGTAGTTGGCCTAATCTAAATTAGGCCAATAAAGCGATAAAGAGAGAAATTTTTATCATTATCTTAGAAGAATTAAATGAGCCACATATGTGTTTTTATTTTATTTTATTTCATATATTATATTTTAAAACAGTAACAACAACATAAAGAATAATTTAAAACAACTTTAACTGTAAATAAAAGCTCAAAAATAAGTTTATACGCAGGTTGGGTTCACGAGATTAAAACGATATATTTACAGAAGAAAAGTATTATTTATTACGTCGCATAAGCGGCTTGCCGTGAAATATGTAAAAGAAGAGGATTTGGCTGTCCTAATATGAATCTTTTAGGAGGATCTTTAATGTAGGCTCAAATGTTGACCTCTGCGTCAATTCCGGACACTCTTATAAATTATTAAAGGTAATAGTTTTTTTTTTACATCAGGAATCATTAGGTTCATTTTCTGTATAGGTTTACTTTTAAGTTCTTCTTTCTTTTTTCTTTTCTATAAATGAAAAAGCTAGATACATTTGACGTCGACCTTACGTAAACAGGACTTGCGGCGTATCGTAAAATATCCGACACGACTCTTTAGAAAGTCACGTTTGCTACAGGTATAAATGTCCCCATAATGCAAAGATTTGCAATAATAAGTATTCGTATTTTTGCCGAAAAGTGACGATATTCATTCGAGTTTGATTTTGCCTACCTATGAAACGTGTCACGTTTATGTAAAAATAAGGAGCTGTAGTAATAAATAGCGGCGTCGATCCCGCACAGCCAAGTTATGAGCGCTCGGCGCCGCTCCGTGTGACGTGAGCGAGTTTGGCATATGTACCCACTCGTCGGAAAGTTTCACTGGAAGTGTTCCTACTCGTATGCGCTACCGTGCACAGCGGTGATCGATGAGCTCGCACACTTACGGCGATACATTATACTGAGGAATTCCGCCTCCGCTGCGACCCCTGCTTGCTCACCCGACTTATCAACCGGGGTCCTTATTAAAACCTTTCCAACCTTTACTTTCATAATGACATTATACCGTCTCAAATTCTCTCCGTCTCGCTAATATAATTAACTTAGGTAATACTTTAAATTGCCCTCTTGCGCGTTGGCAATCTGGCATGACGTCGGAATTCTCAGGTAACTTGACTGAACTCTCCAGAGATAGCAAAGAACATTTTATATCACCCAAAGGACTATTTTCGAGGCCACCGGCGAAATTGAAAGTATAATAAAATTTACTCTTACTACATCGTAAATCTTTAGGGACCGTCGTGTGTCCGGCCGTTTGTTTTCACCAAACGCTATTCGATAATGAAATTTATTTTGCGATACAAGATGTCGTTCACTGTTGTCAATCTTACACGTGACTTAAAACAGACATATCACATGATTGGATCAAAGGAGGCCTTGTTTGAATCATAACTTCTACGTGGTAAAATTAACTAAAGTCAGCCTGAGCAAAGTATGGTTAAGTCGGTTTACTAATTTTTATTACTATATCATTTTTAATCTTTACTGTACAATCCATATACACCGAAAACACCGAAAACCAATACACGGGACGGTGCAATTTCACAATTAAATCGCTTAAATTAAATTAGATGAGTAATGCTCGGTGCCGTTAATATTTTTTTCGTTCCATGTTTGCATTAATCACGTCACAAGAAAGCTCTTAAATACTATCTCTGCAAACTTGAGTTACGACGTGTGGAAATACTTTTGTGAGCGTAGAATTCTATTTTAGCAGAAAACGTCCCAGAGCACTTGTAACTGCTGCAACCACTTTTAATATCACACTCTTTTTACCGATGGTAGGAATAAATCTATGTCACCAACTCCTACCCACAGTTCACATTTAAGATGGAAATATTATAGATGGATGAATCTAATATCCGCAGAGTCGGAAGCAAAGAGAAAATTATTTTCATCCGCCCCATAAAGTTGTTCAATACATCTTTAAAACTTTGCTATAATCCGTAGATTTATCTTGGTTTCAGGCCTGGGTTAGGTACCTTTTTATGCAAGAGTTCATTACCGAAACAATTATCAGCCCTTACTATATTGTTATATGTCTTGTAATTTGCGGTAGCCTATGAATACAAACGATTTCTCTGGAATATTATTATTTAAAAAAAGGAAAATATAGTCCTCCTTTATTTAATAATGCAAAGCCACATTACTAAGATGTACTTTAATTCACTTTTGGGCGTTATGCTGATTTTATGTTGTACCTTAGTTAGAATGTTGATTTTAAAAGTTTTTTTTTTTGATTTTATTTTTAAACTATTGTTACAAAACAAAACGGTTACAATCGCTCATTCATGAATTGTATAGATCATTACACATTTAAATAGCGAGGATCCTGTGTAAAGAGAATAAACCGTGTCAGAGATGCAGATCCATTATACAGAGCGCAGCGGCTAGTGCGCGGCCGCGGGCGTTCCCGGCAGCACTGCATCAGCTGCAAGCGATTGTCTGATCCTTAGGTATTAAAATTTCCAACCGTCACAAGCAGATGTCGGCGGAGCGGCCCGATTCAATCCCGCTTTAAAACTGCCTTCTCTGCCTCGAGGAAATTAAGCGTAAGCGGTGAAACATACCTATACACGCGCGGCTGCAGCCCGCCTCCCGCTTTCAAATATTTGCCGCAGTATTCGTGACAAATTAGAATTTTATCTGTATCTACCAGGCTACCAGTAATAATTCGTTGTGTTTTTGTTTCATCTTGAATTATGGCCTCTATTTATTTAACATTACTATTTTTCGAGCGAGCCCTGCGGCTACGGGTGGTGTTTGCTCGCGGGATTCTAAATCTCATCTAGTGATTAATCACGCTAACAATTTGTGGAAGCGTGTTATCTGTGTGAACTTGTTAAACTATTAACTTGTGCACGTCGACAAGTTGCGCGTTGTGCCACATTGTTTACAGTCAAACGCAGAGTACTGTCACTCCAGTTTCGCCTTGAAGATGATATACGAGTATCTTGCGTTTAATTATTTGGGGCAGCTGCGATAAATTGCCACTTTCACGTATACATTCATTTTTGACTAGTAAATTGATTTTTGATTTTTAAATTGTATATTTTTATATTATATGGCATTTTTGGAAATGTATTACAGTTATTTTTTATAGGATTTCATTCATTTGAGATTTTAACTGATTTGAAAGTGTTTCTGAATAATTTTACAATATTGGTGGTTTTTGGAGTTCCGTAGTCAAACTAGAAGCCCTTATAGTTTCGCCATGTCCGTCCGTCCGTCCGCAGCCTAGCTCAGAGACTCTTAGTGCTGGAAAGCTGTAATTTGGCATGAATATAAATATTAGTCACGCCAACAAAGTGGTGCAATAAAATAGTAAAAATATTTTTTTTTAGTGTACCTCCCCTACACGTAACGTGGGGGTGTATTTTTTTTATCTCGTCTCCCCCATAGTGTGGGGTGTTGTGCGATAGGTCTTTCAATAATATTACGGGTTTGTGAAATCAATTTTTCAATTAAAACATCCGTTTATGAAATATTAAGCTTTAAAGCGCTAATTGACGGCACCAATTGACTTTAAATAGAAAATTAGTTATTACTTGTTGATTTTTATGTTTGTAGTAGGTACTTAACTTCGGAACCCTACACTGAGCATCAGCATGGTCCGACATACTCTTGCCCGGTTTTTCAAATACGTTTAGTGTTGGCGAATTGATACTAGGCCTCTATTCTACTGCGGTAATACGATATCGTGTTTGACGTGTTTCAGCATCGTTTTTAACTCGGCCGCCATTATTATCAATGACATAGGAGTTATCAAAACGTTGACAATACGGAAACACGTCAAAAACGATATCGTTATTACCATGCCCTGAGATATGTTTAAAGCTTAGCGTGGTTCGACTGTCAACAAGTTATGGATGGATGGCGGATGCCTGCGCTAGACTGTAAACTGTATTAATGCAGAAAATCTACAAATTGAGGACAAACTGCTGTCACCAGAATATTTAATGATATATTTAAAAAATACAGTTTTAAGTCTTACCAGCTGTTCTATAGGCGAAACAAAAACCCGATCAGAGAATACTTCCATTTTTTTTTATTGTAATAATTGTGTAATTTGATACTTTGGACGCGAGGTGAAACAATTTTACCGTTTGTAGAGATATTATTTTAGTTAATATTCATCATCGTTGTCCGTCAACTCACTAATGTGTAAAGAAACCAATTAGCTCGAGATGGTCGGTCTGCATTTACCTTAGAGTAGCTCGTTGATTACCCAGTTATCTGTCCCTCAGTGTAATGACGTTGTGACGCGCCATTTAACAGAAGGTCTGGCAGCTACTGCCCGCGTCTGTATCGGAACAGATCCTTCCCGCTCGTTAAGCCACGGTCAATATCTCGCTAACCTACGAGGTCAAACTAAATGCTCTCAACCGTAATCAACTGATAGCCAAATTTTCGAAGGAATATCAAGATTAAATTCAAGCTATAATATATACATTTTTTTGCGTTAATTTTGTAAAGTGTTTCGAGAGTTGAGGATTTAAAAAAATGTGTTACTGTTTTCATTGATTGAAACGTTATCGTATCGTTTTGTCATACGACACGCATTCATTTCGGATTAACTTGAGGACCTAGAATAGTTTTAAATATTCTCAGTGTGGAACGTAATATGTGGGCGCGACGGCCCTATAACTTTTTGAATCATAAGTATACATCATCCTAACCTTTACTAAATTTCATATTTCGTACGTTTAGAACACTTGAGAACAGCTGAAGTTCTAAGTTTGGGTCGTGAATTCCGGATGAATGTTATAACTCAAGACTGCGAGTGCTATCGGGAGAGCGCTTTAATTAATTCTGTCGAGACATTAATAACGCGTTTTAATTGAAGACATCTTTTGCTGGCTTCGTCTTCAAGTTGCGCGATTATGTGCAGCGACAGCAAATAGGGCTGTCGGAACGATCCGCGCTGCTTACGCCTTGGCTACATTGTCTTCATAGTAATGTTTGCAGATTTGCTACATTTAGTATCATGATCCAACAATGTAATTTTAAATTTAAATATTGTTTGACAACAACTTTTACAAATGTTTATATACCTGTAAATGTCAAAAGTCGGGTTCAAAAGTAAAGTTCGCCCGCGTCGTGAATCGTGCTTAGACAAGACATATAGTAGCGTAACGTATCCGACTTAATCCCGGTTTTGGCAACCCTACCCGCTCGCAGCGCCGTCCGCTGCCGCTAATGGCTGGTAAAACCTCGCTCCACCTCACAATGGAAAACTCCCTAAAATGCTTGATAAATTGCTTCCCCCCGTCAGTGTATTATCCATCTACATATTGCACACATATGACGCTGTACGTCAGTCTGCAGTGAAGTCGATCACGGCGGGGCTATAAATTAACATCATTTCAAAAGAAAGTTCAGTGCTGTCAACTCAACCGAGAGTAATCTGCCTGTTGTTGTTGTTATAAGTCACCCGTCCCGAACGACCACAGTCAGGTGTTTATTTTGTGGTTAAAACATTATTTAACGGTTTATATTTGTTTAAAAACTTCCACGTGTATTATTCAATAGATTTTTCATACAGCATTTGCATTTGCTCTCGTTTTTAAATGCACGTATTGACCGACTACGATGTCTATCAATTAGTTAAAGCCAAAAGTGGAGTAGGTACAAAGTTGCTAGATTTTATTGCATTAAATACCTGTTTTATACTTTCGAAAGTTTATTCATACTTAACGTTTATCGTTCCGTGCAAAGTTTCTGCCATAAATTGCACCTTCGAAGTAATCAAGTCAAAAACACTCATATAATATTTTAATGGATATTTTAGCTTTTATTATCTGTCATGAGCAGTGCTCTTCACGTTGAATAATTATATTTGAGCAGAGTGCTTCGCTGCTATAAGCCCGTTTAGGTGGCAGCAGTACGAGTAGCAGAAGTACCCGTGAGTATTGTATTGCTATTTGCGTCTGTTCCCATTATCCTATAAGGATAATTATTTAAACCCGATCGGGTTCAGATATTTTGAAATGGAAAAAGTATTACAGGACTAATCTTGTATTACCCGTTGCTGAATTCTAATATGGGTACTTTTTTTATACAAAGCT
Source organism: Acleris holmiana (assembly GCA_949316455.1). Classification (NCBI taxonomy): domain Eukaryota; kingdom Metazoa; phylum Arthropoda; class Insecta; order Lepidoptera; family Tortricidae; genus Acleris; species Acleris holmiana. The sequence continues at coordinate 15,028,987 of OX438763.1, forward strand.
TGCATGCCACGTTTAATATGTTATGTACAACCCAATATGCTGCTTAGCATCTGAGAATTTCACGACTCCATGGCATATTTTTGTACCCATTCACAAAAGCGTTCTGGGGTACAGTAGAGTTGATATTATATGTAAGCAGAGCACGTCTCAAATTATTGAAATACAACTACCTCTACATTAAATTATATCTTCACTACATAGTATAAAACAAAGTCGCTTTTTCTGTCCCTATATCCCTATGTATGCTTAAATCTTTAAAAATACGCAACGGATTTTGATGCGGTTTTTTTAATAGATAGAGTAATTGAAGAGGAAGGTTTATATGTATAATACTTTAATCCGGAGCGAAGCGAGGGCGGGTCGCTAGTTTATATAATAAAAATGAATCGCTAAATGTGTTGGTAAACGCAAAACTCGAGAGCAGCTGAACCGATTTCGAAAATTCTTTTTTATTGTGTTTGTTACTGTCAGGAGAAGGTTTTTATGAAAGAAAAAAACTGAAAAATCCACCGGAAAAGTCAGAAATTTGCAGCGGGGCGAAGCCGCTGGCGGGCCGCTAGTATTAAATAAACCTTTACTGTACGTTCACTTAATTCTAACCATACGAACTTTTATGAGCGACCACATCTCAGGATAATTTGTTTGTTTGTCGTCGAGTACACTACGCACTAGAGCACGTTAAGGTTGATTGTGGCCTAATTGATTTTACTATTTAGGGTTTAAGCTGATTCGGGGTTATCTTGAGACCACTCTGCAATCCCCATTAATTAAGTCTGCATCGCGGCTCAAGCCGCGTGACGTCACACTGAGCGATTGTATTGCTAATTCGCCGTGACGTCACACACCGCTGTCCGATGTCCCAATCTCGCAATCAACGTACACGAGCCACGTTCTGCACAGCGTGCGCAGTTTTATTGCCCTGCCCGGCCACATGTGCCCACGAATATTATAAACTATGGGTCATTGTAACGGAGGTTATATTTAGAGCATTCGAACGCTACGTGACGCTATTGAAGTTTCTGAACATAAAATACGGCGTCGTCGCTCTCGGGTTTTAAATTCTGCGTATCTTCGCGGACGGTAGTAACTTCGCTAACTAGGCACCTGAAGTCTGCAGTTCTCGCAAACTGTCATAAGGGAACATTAATCATTCATTCAGCACAAAAGACAAAATGGAATAAGAAAATAATTCCGAAATGCGCGCGCCTAAATGATGGAGACTTAAATCTTTCTTGATTAACTTTTCGATGCTAATAGATGGCAGTCTGTCGCTCTTGATACTTGCTTATATCATTTGGGAGTATTGTTAGTTATAATCTATTTATATAATATTTCAACTTGACTACTGGATTGCCGAATGTAGGTACAGTCGACGTCATAAATATGTTTACACTATAGTACCATGTCACTTTCATTCACTGAGGCAATTACATATAATTATATATGAAATTGTACATCCAGTGTCATAATTATCGACTCTCTATACGACGTCACTATGACTCATAATCATTGACATTTGTCAAGTTTGAACAGCGACATGGTTTTCATATTTAACTTCTTTACTAAAAAGCTATAATTAATAAAAATATTAAACTGAGAAAAGAACGTAACTATTTAAAAACGTGAAATAAATAAATTGCACAATGTTCGCTGCAGCGACTCCGCATGTGGGAGTTGTTAAATAAGTCAAACGTTGAATAGCTCAAAGGCTTTTGCCGTCAGCTTTTTAACAAATATTTTCTATAGGATCATAAATGAAAATGTATGCCTCTAATTTATAAAAACATTCTGAAGATATGGAAATTCAGATGGGAATATAATACGGAGTGGAGACATCTCGTGGCGCGCCGAGAAAGTGTTAGGTGCCCGGGCCCGCGACAGTTGACAAATTACATTATGATTTTGTTCCCGGCCTGCCGAACCACTTTCTAACTTAATTTTGAACTTATGCGCGTGTTATGCTAAGTGACAAAGTTTGGGACTCTATTTATACATACGCGTTTGGTACCTTCCATAACAAACATCTTTAACGACAGTTACTAAAGGCCCTTTCACACTGGCGTTTTGACCGGTGATTTTTTTGGCAGGGCGAAACTGCGGCGTCACTCTTAACGTGAATTGAAGTCAGTCCGAAACTGAGAATTGATATAATGTTTCTGCTGTTTATATTGTAAACAGTCTGTAGCCGAGAAACAACGATATTTACCAAGCGTTAATTGTTACTTAAATATTTTTTCGACAGCGCATGAATTAATAAGTTAATAACCGTTTTTTTATTTTTACGCTTTTACTCCAATAAGAGTGTGTGTGTCGAGGAAGTCTAACCGCGCTACGGCGCTACGGTGCTACGCACTTCTACTGCTACTAAGTGCTACGCGTCTACGGTTTTACTTTACAAGCTTGGTTCACAATATTATCCGACAACTAAAGAAAGGTGTACTGTTATTTGGCTGTATAGTCATAGACATAGAAATGTATGATTGTATGTTTTGGTTAATGTATTCGTGTCCAGGTCGATTATGTTATGACTTTCTGTAGAATAAACTTCTTAAACGAGTTCAAATTGTGAGCATTCTATATTCTGATGCTATAGAGGTATTCCTTATCTTAGACGGATTTTAAGCGATTGTTTATTTAAATTTCAAGTTGTAGATATCAAACATACTCGTGCTTGATATCTACTAACAAATAATTCTTACTAATCATTCCTTATGTTCATACTCCTTAGTCCTGATGTTGCAGGTTCTTTTCATTGGTAAATGGGTTCTTAAAGCTTGATAAACTAGCTCTTGTGTTTATATTACGTTTTGTTAAATTAATGAAATAATCAACTTTTTAAAAGAAAGACAGAAATAAAAGGAAGAAAATACATTTATTGATACAAAAAGGAAGGAGATAACGTATTCTCATCTGTGCGTTTTTTGTTGTTATCCTGTTCTATATGCCAGGAGACAACATGGATAGAGTTTCTTAAGTAAATAGATGTAATATATTCATACTCTTTCAAAAACTGAAAACCATGATCTTACGTGAAATATACGGGCATTTTGTCACGTAACTTTTTAACTCCTATTATCGTAAGCCCAAAAATATTTCTCATACCATTTTGCATCATAATGCTCACTCTTCATAAGCAATATTAATCTTACACCTGTTTATTTCCACGATTCTAAAAATATCCAATTGGTAAAATAGGTTAGGTTTTTTAATAAAAGTCCTTAAATCAGAACGGTTTTAGTAAAATTCACTTGAGGAGTTGCAATGATTATGTAAAACAAATTATGAACAAAAAAAGGATGAGAAAAAATATGAATAGTGATTATTATGAATACAAATCGGTAGTAAAACAAAAAATAGGAATAAGAATTTTATGCGAGCCAATAAGGACCCAAAATATACATAAACGTGTCGTGAATTGTTCAAGGGGTTTGATTTACAAAGCGCTTCGAGAAACCACTTCACTTAGCAGTTTTATCTTCGTCTTATCTTTTCTACGTAGCTTTACTCCTAAATTGTACCCTGTATTTCTCACACTTATATAGGTAAGTATGAGAGCTATAGAGTTTAATTTGCAGTGTACTCCGTACAAAGCTAATGAGAACGAAATAGGCTCCAGTTTTAGTAATTTTAATAATGTTTATTCCTAAAATATTATTTTATTATCTTGAAATGTTTAAATAAAACGTGTTGGAATTGTGCTGGAATGTCGGTCAAGGTTAATCCATCCTGTCTTTAGTCTAGTTTTAATAGATGCGAAAGAAAAACACTTTTACTAATGCAGTTTCTAATTATTAAGTCAAGCTATATTATATAATGAATCATTTCTGAAGAACACTATTTAAAAAAAGTTAGTGTTGCGCCTAAATTGTAATAAAAAGCAGGAAAATATTGCAACTACTGGATAAAACAGGACAATATCAAATATAATTATTTCGCTTGAGGAAATTACAATTTACGGTCATACAATACGAACTACATAGTCGGAAGAAAACAATCAAAAAGTCAGGTAGCTCATTCCTCTCGGCTCTTGTAAACCGACTTATTTCTCCATGTTGTGAGTCCGCATAAATAGGTAACGGATTTATTTGCTCGTCGTTCTGGACCAATAGTTTCAGTTTGCAAACAAATGTCCCCTTAACTGTGAAGTAGGGCTATCGCTGTTTAAGGACAGCGCTAGGAGGAGCGTGTCGATGCCGCCCCGCTTGTTTATAGACCCCCTTACGGGCCGTCGCGTCGGTGTTATTCTCGAATGTGACAAAGGTCGAACTGGTGTAAGTTGACCACTACACTAGAACCGCGGACTCGAGGAGTCGAGGATACGACATTGGTTTGTCCTAAAGTGCATCACTAGACTCTGTTGAAGATACATTGGCCTAGCTGGTAGTGACTCTGCCTTCGAAGCTAGCGGTCCCTGGTTCAAATGCTGGTAAGGGCATATATTTGTGTGATGAGCGCGAATATTTGTTCCTGAGTCTTGGATGTTTTCTATGTATTTAAGTATATATTTCTCTATATAAAGAAATCTATTTGTGTGACATTATGTTGATTATTATTATCCCATGATATTTATTTTTAATATTAAATAAATTTCAAGAGAAAAATCCCAAAACTAGGCTTGTATTAAGGGCACAATTTATGTAGAAACACAAGTACTTGTTTATAAAGAACACAAATATATTCCCCTTACCGGGAATCAAGCCTACAGCCAAGCAGTACTGTTTGCATTGTTATGTTTCGGTGTGGGGATAAGTCAACCGGTCTACCTTGGCATTTCTTCGTATTCCTGAGGGCTTGCAATAATGAAGTCTTAAGAATTCAAATGTCTTTGGGTCACGGATCTCACTTACCGTCAGGTGGTCTGTATTCTCATGTGCCTTGTACTTGATATAAAAACTAAAGTGTATTCAGATAAACCGAAAGTCCGTCGTCGTCAATAAGGCCGAGCTTCACCTTCGCCCCGAGAATTGCACCAAGCCAAGCTCATCTCCATACTAGGACACGGTGCCAATCAAATTACGTTAGGCCACTTGTACGGAAATTAATACACGTGCTGACGGCCCCCTCAGTTACGTTGTGGTACCCATCACGCCATTCAACGTGACGCAATGTTAATGTCGCGAGATTGGATTACGCCTCTGGTATATTCTTAATTAGATATGTTCATCCCAAAATGAGTTTGCAGTTTTTGTTACGAGAATCTTGAGGGGTGAGGGTTTCTTATGTAATATTATGCCAATGATAACGATACAGGGTGTTTTCAGGACAAAATACCTCGGGCTCGAACTCGGTAAAACCATATTGCTTTAGACATTTTATTGTATTATCTTAGTTATGGTCGCTTTTGTTTACGTGACAGTAAGGGTAGCCGAGTTAAAAAAAAACGATGGAATGTCAATAGCAATATGGTTTTATCGAGAAGAACAGGGCCGAGATTCCACACGGTAAAAACAATATCGCCTTTGAAGTGTTTCCGTATTGTCAACGTTTTGATAACTCTTATGTCATTGACAATAATGGCAGCCGAGTCATAAACGATTCTAAACCACGTCAAGCGCGATATCGTTATGCAGTAGAATAGACGCCCTGAGTCGGTGATGACAATCAGTTGAAGGGTAGTTATAGTCATAGCGCTCGAAACCAAACTCGGTACCTACAAATTGTCACCTTTTAACCCCGGTCCATGAGAAGTGAATTTATTTAAATGGTTTTTTTTTATTTATTTAAATGCATGTGTTCAGTCGGCGTGATCAATTAAGAGTTATCAGCTCGTGGCTGTTTAAAAATCCAGAGTAAAACTGATATTGACATCGAAAGTAAACAAATTCCTATTTTACCATTAAACTACATACATACATAAAGCCTGACAAGTTTCTATTTGGCCCTATTTCAATACAAACTTGTATTGAAATAGGGCCAAATAGAAACTTGTCAGGCTTAACATAACATCACGCCTTCATTCCCAGAGTGGGGTAGGCAGAGCTACAGAAATAACAACAACTCTAAAGAGGCTTGTTGATAATTCTGTAACCACATTTTGCACAATCAGGCTAAGATGTTTACCAGTGTATTAGTGACAGGTTGCAAGCCCATCGCCTAACAGCACTACGAGCCGTTATTCCCTTAGTCGCTTCTTACGACATCCACGGGAAGACATGGAGTGGCACCATTCTAACCCGGCAACCACACGGGGTAACTGATTGTTAAAAGTCGTAACTAATGGATAAATCTCAAGGAAATGTGTCAAATTTTCGATTGTTTTTTCGAATTTTAACGATTAGTTCAGTTAACTACTGATCAAACAACTCGGCCTTAGGCACCTACGTTTATACTTCTCGTAAGTTAATATAATATTGTAAAATTATATTATTCTCTAAAGTGAGGTACTTTATTACATTAGGATTGGGCACTTTTTCCGCCGACGTTTATTAGCTTTGTCGAACCATGTTTTTTGAGGATATGCATACATTATTGGAATATCAAATATTTAAGGTTTGATACTTCGTTCTTTAAAAGTTAAGGATCTCCGTCACCATAAATCGGTCTTATCTATTACGGTCATGTAGAAACACAGTTTGTATTTTAAGTTTAGGTAGGACCCTTATATATCCTTAAGAGGAGACATAATATTATGATGCCACGCCCACAGAAGAACCATAAAACTATAAAGGAAGATAAAAATGCGCGCCTTGATTGCAAGATCAAGTTCAAATAACATCTGTTAACTATAAAACCACAATTTTTATTAATAAATGGATTAATTGTAGTTTTCAAAACATTAAAAACATACATTTCCCAGAGTGGGTAGGCAGAGCTACCGAAATACCAACAACTGTAAAAAGACTTGATTATACTCGTAATTGTTTAACCACATTTTGCACGATTAGGCCAAGAAGTTTACTAGTTTATTGTGTGACCTGCCAAAATGATTGTTCATAATTAAGGACTAAAATCACGAAACGTTTACACGTGAGTCACAAAAATTAACCAAATAAAATGTATGAGTAATTTTTATTTACATGAAAAGTTACCGTTTCTTAATTTTAGACTTTAACTAGGTACAATCATTTCGAAAACTACCCTTAAAGAGTTCTAAATGCTTCGTTATTAAATCAAAATTCATCGTTAAAGGTCGTAGGGTAGGTATATGAGATTAAACCAAAAGCATGCAAAAAAGGTGTCTAGTTTGAAAAAAAAACATATTTATAATTGTATTTGTGTTTAACAGTTTGAAGGAAATATGATCAAGTTTAATATATCCAAAGAACAGACGCATAGGCTTTATGATTTTAGCATAGGTGGCCTCTTAATATTGTGTCCATAGGTCGACTAGACCGACTAAACGAGCATTTTACCGAGAAAAGAGTTTAAGTAAATAATGGGTCCAATTCGGATTACCGTTGTCTAATTTTAAACGTCTGTAAATTTAAATTTATAAACGTCAAACGCATACACAACTGTCAAACTCGATTTAAACAATTTTAAACGCAATCGGTATTCGGAAATGCACAATCCTAAATTTAAACTAATCTGACAGAGGCTTTTAAATTAAACAGCAATCTATGCATTGCCACCTCAAAAAATAATTATCGGCGAAATTGACGACTTTTTATAATTTAAAACAAAAGTCATTATAATTACTTTTAAATTTTGTTTTTATGAAAGCATTTTGAATAATATCTTTACTTAATATCTAAATTCAAGTGAAAAGTTAGAAACTGAAAAATCAGAACTTGTATTTTATGTACCATTTTTTTGCAAATAGCAACATTAGTAATTAAAAAGAAACAGTCTAAGTTTGTACGACCGACGATGTAATGTAAACAAACAAATCGAACCAATACTTACGATGCGATTACAGATTTAGATTCTTATAAAATTACGCATGTTTCTCATTTATTAATGTTTCCCTAGGTTATGGAGTGAACTGCGATTAAATTTTCTACAAGTCCAGTATTTTGGCGCAGCAGTGTGCATCGTGAAAACTATGAAACTTTGTTTTTGTGTTATAGTTGTTCTCCTCGCGAATGCGGTTGAAATAAGTTTATCTTTTGAGCGTCAAGGTTGAATTTAGTGACCACTTTCGTGTTATAAAATAACTGTACCTATGAGTAATATCACGTTGTACGAGAAACAAACCTACTTACGAATAGTAGTGTTATTGGCATCTCAGCTGAAAATTAGAATATTTAAAAGTTGCATTTCCACCGCTGAGAAGAGGCGAGACGGGCAGTGCGTCATTGAAATAGGTACTTAATTTAAAGACCATTTTCGCCAAGGATGTCCGAGGATTTGCTTATACAAATCTGAATTCCCGTCTCGGTTCACCTCGCCAGTGGAAACGCACTTGACACACTTGAATGAGGCTTTGTATGTATCTGGATCTGGACTGTACCGTAATGGGTTCAGATAGGTACGCCAAGCTCAGCCAACCATTACAAACATATCACCTACTTACACATAATTTTAAGTGACATTGAACAGTTACAATCATAAGTAAATGCATACCTACACGCCTCAAGCAACATACAGCTTCAAGTCCAAAGCCAGGCACAGAAACAGCTAAGATGTCTTACAAAGGTGACCACTAACAACAAATTGTCAAGGGCAGTCGCTGAAGCAGCTTCACAGGCCATATCTTTCAATTGATACATAGAGGCCCAGAATAGAATAGCATTCCTCATTCTACTGCTGAGATTATACCTGTACTCTAAGAATGTAAGTGTGGGAGATCTAAAACAGTAAACTCAGTCATATAACCTATTAGTATATTTATTTATTTTATTTTTCAAAAAATATAAATAAAACACATGTCATGTAATTATTAATAAACAATAACATTTAATTTGGAAATACACTTGACACTAACTGCACACAGTGCATTGTTTACTCCTCTTCTATAACTGCATTATTAATTATAAGTTTTTCCATTTCACCAGCATTCTATCAAGGATATCACCACCATAATCTGAAAAAATAATTATATTATAAAGTTGCTGATTCTCAATGTCATACAAGTTTAACACATTAAAAGAAAATAATAGGTTTAAGTGAATTATGTGTTTAGTTAAATCATTAAACCATATTAGTCTGACCATGATCAACAAATACAACTAAGTTTAACCCCTCATATTCGGGTGGTAAAAAAAGATATCCAAATTTTGTGAGCAGATTGGCTCACAAATTAAACGACAAAACGTGAGAAACAAACCACTAGGTAGGTACCTATGTAGTTACATAGCAATGTAAATGATCTATTGCTTGTATTTATACTAAGTAGGTAGGTATGTAAACCTAATATAAATGTTTGAATGTTCTCTACATTTCATAATATTAAATGGTTATTTTTTTAATTCACATAAGAATTCAGTATCAGCATCATACCTAAACTGACCCAGAATGTAAAGTGTTGACTTTATGTAAGCAACAAAATTTAACTTGGCTGAAATATTAATGTTTGATATAAGTATAAATAATTGGCAGAAACTTTTAAACTAAACTAGTTATATGTATGGCTATATTTCAAACACAATGTATTTATTATTTAATTGAAATAAACAACTATGAACTATGAACAAATATGAACTAACCTACAATATAAAAACTGTTGAAAGGTTTATAACTATGCACCGTACATACCTATTTAAAGAGTTCATCATTTATTTTCAAGTTAACTAATACTATGTTTATTACCAACTAGCAACAATTTTGTATGGAGAAATTAGTAAGAAGAAAATAAAAAAACAATTTAGTGGTAATTTACATTCAGCGCTTTATCTCAACAATAGTAATCTTTTAGAAAGCACTAATAGGTGTTAGGTAGGTGACAAAACTTGAAAAGTGCCAATATAGCTTAGAGAATAAAATAATTTCAATTAAATACTTAAGCAAGTACTAACCATTTCTATATGGGTAGTTCATAACATCACATCAAGTTTCCTGTGTACTGGTCACGGGTACTGGTAAAGTTTTCCCTGTGTTTGTCTGGTGTTTATCTTATAAGATGGGTGAAATATATCACTGCATCGTTGACTTTAGTACATTGTTGAACACTAGAAAGACAGAAATTGGTGGTTAGTTGTTTATTAGTAAATACCTACCTACATCATAAGTTATCATGAAATAAATAAATACTTAGCAGGTAGAGGTGTAAAACATTTAACAAAATATTAAATAAAGCTCAGTAGTATTTCCATAAGTATAAACTTATTTACCTTTGATAGTCGAGGATCATACCTAATATCCATATACTTAGGTATCAGCAAACGTTTTTATGGGCTGACTCGGAAGGCAGCCCTCGTGATATTTCTCACAACGAAACATATGCAAATAAGTCCTTGATTGTTCATATTTTCTTTGTAACATTTTCACGTTCATTGTTAAGTTCACTTTTCATTTCAAATAATTAATACATCACTGCACTATTTTGCATTTTTTTGCGGACACTTCAAGCAGACACATTTGTTCAAATGTTTATTTTAACGGCTCTTTACACAAATCCTTTTTAGGACTTCGGCAATTGTGTAAAACTGGAATTAAATTAGTAACTTTCCTACCTATTCGACTAGACCCAGTAAGTTTTTTTTTTTTTTTTTACGTTTCGTGTAGCAATTTTACGCGCCACTGTTTAGGTGGCGTCTAAACTAACAGAAAATTTAGCTAAAATCTGTAATTTGACGTTTGTAATGTGCATCCGAATACCAAGTGGCGTCTAATCCTAATTTAAATTTACATTCTCTATGGATTTTCTAAAATTACACTTAAAATTCTAAAATTTTAGACTTAAATTTAAATTTAGACGCCGCATGTCCGAATTGGACCCATATGTTATTAAAAACCGAGCATTTTGCCGAGAAGTATTTATGCATGCAACGTCAAGTTAATGTGTGTAGAATTCAGAAACATACTCGTAATATGAGTAAGGACCAAAATGTTGGCCATAGTTCAACATACAAACAACAAAGGCGAAAAAAATCGTTGTGCGACAGTTTCCTTACAAATTGTATGGCTTGGTTTCGTCGCACAACGGAAAAGTTTCATACAAAATTTTATTGCAAGAGTTAGCGTGCCCAACTTTTTGGCCCTTACCCATATGGCATATGTGAGGTACTAATAACTTTTGTGTTTGACTTTATTAGGATGCGGGATTCCGGCCCTCTTTTTTGGTTTTATAATAGTTTGATCAAATTAGAAAAAAGGATAAACACTCCACTGACTTAAATCAAAATGATCATTTTTGTATTTAATTAGACCGCATCAGTAAACAAAAACAAAGAACAATTTTTAATACATTGATCAAGTTTCTTTATCTGGCTGTATATTTGTTCTACCAGAGAGATACTAGAAGCGATAGACACTCGAGTACTTATAATACTCCGGTTTTACTGTACTGTAAAGGACTATTAGCCAACTTTATTTATACTTAACTAGCGGCCCGCCAGCGGCTTCGTCCCGCTGCAAATTTCTGACTCCCGGAAATTATTCGAATGTTTCTTGCCGTAAAACCCATCCTAGGACTTAAACGAACATTTAAAAAAAGATTTGGTAAAATTGGTCTAGGCGTTGTTGAGTTATGAGCTTACGAACACATTGTGCGATTCATTTTTTTATACAGATTTGAAAAATTACAAAAATTTTGCCATAAACGGAGGTTAAACCTTGGACCGCTAGCTTAGCAGACAAGGCTACTATCAACGTAGTTTGTGCTATTGATTGTGTATCTGAACTTAACAAGGATCGTGTTTGTCGATCTTGATCTTTAATTGCCTTAAGTATTCATCCTTTAGGACCGGATCACCAGTCCCTTTTGTGGGTTTCTAAGTTTATTGCGTATTTAGAACGGTATCTCCATTTGAAAGCTTTCAAATGGCAGAATCGGCCATTCAACAAACGGCTCGCAAACATACAGGAACTACTTCCTAGTAGTGGTCGCTAATACCAGATATGACGGAAGACGTGATGACGACAAATCCAGACCATTACTCCGAAATTCTAAAGAAATGGAATATATATAAATAATGGCCTTATTTTATCTGTTCACGAGTGTTAGGTATTGTTTGCGGCACGCATCTGACGCAATATCTCTCACGCGTCATTTGCGGCGTATTGAAGGCGGCTCAGTTTACTCGCTCTACTCACCCGTGTTTGCTCGCGCGCTGCGACCGCAGTAATACAATACTAGTATATCTCATACACAAATGAAACTTCGGTATATTACGAGTTCCTTCAGTTAATCTATTTTGCTACTCGCTTGTTGTTTCTACGGGGTTAATGTATTTTACAATTTGACTTCGCTAGATTAAGCAGCATCGCCATTTGCAATCTGTGTCAGAAGACGTTAAATTAATTTTACGATGTTAAAGAACACTTTTTAACCAAAAGATTTAATACATACTAAAAGATATTATAACTCTGTGGATTCAATATATATAGGTATGTATACTATAACTCCGTATGTACAATAACCCCATAAATTCCATAAACCCATCGATACAATAACCCTTTAAATACAATAAAAACTTAGTAGTTTACATATAATTAATACTTGTAAATTTGAAATAGCAAAAAATATTAATATTAGGTCATAAGATCAATTGGCAGAACTTCTGCTCGTTGGTCTGATGATATTTGGCAGATGGTAGGAAAATATGAATGACCTTAGCACAAGACAGCCGGTGGATGTGGGAGAAAAGAATTATTATAAATGAGAGTACGAGTAGGTATATAATTTAGTGTTCCGTCATTAAACATGACAAAAGTACGCAATATTTCATATTTTGCTACTTTTCGATATTCTGAATATTGTTGCCCGCCAAGAACTTTTTAAGAAGGTATCTCGAACACTTAACAAAGCGATGACTTAAGACTTTTCAGTTCACGCGTGTATCGGCTTCCTGCATACGAATATCACTGGTAAGTCTTGCCACTGTGCCAACACATTTAAAATGAATATCCCGGTGCTTATTCATTGTTTTCAAGAATATAAGCATTCCTGAATAGTTTGGATTTTATGTAACGTAATATCGTTTACAATTCTATGAACTGGGCCTTCATTCTACTAGATTTAAATAATATTGCCTTTGACGTGTTTCCGTATTGCCAACGTTTTGATAGCTCTTATTTCTTGACAGTAATGCCGAGACAGTTAAAAACAATACCAAAACACGTCGTTTTAACCCAGTGGAATAGAGTCCGGTTAGTTTTACTGCCCAGTTTTTGTTCAGAGTAATCTCGTTTCTCTCCGACGTGTTTTTTTCATAATTTTGATGTTCCGTCTCTGTTCGCTTTATACTTTTTAACTCGGCAACCGTCTCCCATTATCTTTAATCTGGATTATCCCCAATACAATCATGCACAAGACAAGTACGTTATTAGAAGCGCCTTAGGTATGCGTCCCTCAGACTCCGAAGTAGGTAGATTGAATTTAATCCCCTTCGTGTGTACACAAGCGTAACGACGCGTTTCTCGGAAATTCCATTGTACAAGATATCTTATTATTATTGTCATTTTGTAAAGTCGAAATAATATTGCTAAATGAGTTTGCTGCCTACCCGATGGTACCTAGTTTCTACGAAGTAAGTTATTCGGTCCCTGGATTGGTTAAATTTAATTGCTGATTATAGAGCAAACGCTTAGTAATTAGTTTTGCGGTTAGACTTTGGCTGATGAGTGAGGATAAGCGATTTATATTAATATGTTAATTTGCATTTTAAACCTGTTGATATGAAATCTTTTGTAAAATTAGCAAATCAATTTTTCGTGAAGCAGAAAAGTTCGAAAATATACATACATAAAGTCACGCCTTCATTCCCAGATTGGGGTAGGCAGAGCTACAGAATACCAATAACTCGAAAACACTTTGAAATATTTATACTGTACAATAATCCATCCCGATAAGACCCAGCATTTCGGTTGTTAGTCAAAAGTGTCAATATTCTTAAGCTCATAAAAAATATTTTCAGCGGTGGATACACGCTTCACATAATATGGTAACCCCATATGCATGGTGCATATTCATAGTGGTACTGAAGCTATGGGAACCCCGCAAGGCTTACCTTTGGAGACATTTGCTTTACTGTTCTCGGTAGAACCATATTGCTTTTGACATGTTATCGTATTGTTAACGTTACTTTTTACGTGTCTTAGAATCGTTTAATCGTTTAATTAGAGTTATTAAAATTTTGACAATACGGAAACACTTCAAAGAGAATATCGTTGTTACCGTGTAGAATCTCGGCCCAGGTGGAAGTTCGACTGTTTGCTGTTTTGTTTTAACGTTATCTACTACTACTACAACAAACTGGTACTAGATCTAAGATGAGTAAACTCAACGCGAAATATGCAAGTTGAGTTAAATTTAATGTGTATGAAAGATGAAAGCGCTTGACACAAGAGTGAACCGATCAGACAAGACATGCGCTGAGCCCTCCGATGGCCGTCGAGTGCTGCCGAGCGCCGATCGCCTCTGGCGACGCCGACCGCCACCGACGACGCCGACCGCCGCGCCGACCGCCGACCGCCGGCGCGATAATTAGCCGCGTCAATATGCGCTGCGCACGCTCTCCATCGCCATTTGAATATTTCCCCACGGGCAAAGTTTGCGGCGTGCTCGTTAGAAACGACGGATAGAGTTTTATTAATGTCCGAAATGATAACGACATGTCGTGCGGTTCGCGTACCCGAGGATTACTGACGGCCAGCTGAATTAATAACTCTCTTATTGCCGCTCCGAGCCCGCAATACGGATTTCAATTCCTGTTTTAATTTCGGAAGGGTTTATACGTGTTCTGTGTTATAAGTTTGACTTTTGTGCTCTATTATGCTGCCGGCTACGTTCATAAAATAGAATACATGGTTTTATATCTTACACGAACTACTTAAGAGTACCTCGAGCACACACTTATCTTAAGTGACGTTAACGTACCGTCATCGAGTAAATCTCTATGGCGCTTGGTTGAAGGCTTAAAGCGCTCCGTTTCCGTATGTACCTAGTACTAAAATTATATAGCAAGTTGTCATAAACGTTGACTTTCGTCATCGAGGTAATGGAGGTAAAATAAGGTATGAAAACGTGACTCTGTTTTTTAGGATACGTGCTGAGTTTAGTAGGCATAGGAAAGGTGCTAACGCTAGTAAAGTTTCTGTTTTCTATCGACTCGAAATTTTTCTTCTCGAAAAGTTGACATAAGCGGATAGGGATTTGAAAATGGCGAATTTAGAATCTTGACTAAGCCCCCAGAACACGATTTCGAATAGTAAATACAAACAATCTAAAACGTGAAATATTATTGAAATGTTGGGGCTGGAGCTGCTGGGGTATTAACAATAAACATTTCCCCTCTTTTATTTTGTATTGTTTTCTACTCGATCGTTAATATTACTATTAAGTTATTAAGAGCCATCATGACGTTGACAATACGATAACAATACATGTAAAAACAAGTAGAATAGAGGACCTGACCAACAACAAAAATAATACTTAAATAATATACTCGTAAGGTTAGGTAAGGTAGGTAACGTATACAAGTGAGTATTTTAAATGGGTTAGTATCGGGAATTCAGAAACTATATAAGTAAATTAAATCTGTATTTCTAAGGGAAATACAGCATTAAATTAATTTAATATGAACCATAATGACGCTCTAAGGATCGAATCCAACAATTTGTCCTCTTGTTTTTATTGTGGAATTTCGGGTTTTTTTATTTTGGGCACAGAGCTCCAATGCAAATTATTTCTTACTACTTACACTATCAATTGCAGCTAAGTATCTGTTTTTTTTTTGATGCAAATTTTTCCCTTTTCTAAACTCGAGGTCTTTGTTCCATAGAACCTTTAGTAACAATAGTTTCCCAATTTCCCATATTGATCATTTTAACTGCTCACCCTAAACCTGAGGACGTGAATCACTGTTGGTTTTACGTATCAACTCGATCGTGCATCGTAAATAAGGTAATTGGATGCGCCTTCGTGGTTTGGGCACAGTCGCGAACATTATATTAACGTTTGTTCACAAACCTTGGAAAGAATAGAACAACAAACCCTTTATACTTATTCTGCAAAAGTGGTGCGGGCCGTCGCACGTAGTGTGGGCGTTTGGTTAAATGAATATACGAACGATAATAAAAACGGAAAGACGCAAGAAAATACCCATTGTCGTGCGTTTATAAGAATCACGTCACTTCCATCACGTCTTAGCGCGAAGATTTATGTCGTTGCAATAAAATCTCCTCGTTTGAATAAACATCCCCGACTAGGAGCGGTGACAAATTGCTGGAGCCGCCGCCAAAAGCTGAAGCGGGCATTAGCTGAAATAATTCTTTTCAATGACGAGTGGTTTGGAGTTGCCGGCCGGTAATGATTCACTCCGCGACCGGCCCGCTGCCGCCGCCGCGGCCGCGAATTCAAATACTAATGTCCTATACAATATCTTTTTGTTTGGTCAGTTTGCAACAAAGTGTTTTTAAGGTTCCGTAGTACACTAGGTACCCTTACAGCCAGGTCCTATATTTAAACCGCGGATCAATTAGGTTACTTCTAGTTAAAATCTGACACATTTTGTACGTGGCAACTGTCAAATTTTTACTCGAAGTAACCTAATCTATCCGCGGTTTGAATATAGGAACCGGACATTATAGTGTCGCCATGTCCGCCAGTCCGTCCGTCTGTTCTCGGTTTTACTCAGAGACTCTTGGTACTACAAAGCTGTGATTTGGCATTGTTATACACGTAGTTTACGCCGACAAAGTTGTAAAAAAAATCGCTTTTAAATCAAAGGCCAAATTATTTCGCTTACATTACAGCCAAAAGTACAAGTAATAAAAATCTGAAGTACTATCTGCACTATAACGAATTTTAAAGGAAATCTTTCACGACCAAGTAGACTTGATTGGTTTCTGCGATACAGGCTACTAAAGTTGTTTATAACTACTAAAAAACATCTAAGACGGCACCAAATACTTTAAATAGAAAATTTGTTTACGCTTGTCCTTTTTGGGGATAGGTTTTAGGGTTCCGTACCGAAAGGGTAATACGGGACCCTATTACTAGGACTCCACTGCTGCACTGTCTGTCTGTCACACAGCTGTATCTCATGAACCGTGATAGCTAGACTGTTGAAATTGTCACAGATGATGTATTTCTGTTGCCGGTATACTCGTAACAACAAATACGAAACATACAATAAAAAAATATTTAAGTGGGGCACCCATACAACAAATGTGATTTATTGCCGTGTTTTGCTCGATATTCATAACGGCAAAAGGTAGACGCTTGAAATATTCACAGAATATTAAGTTGTGTATTCACTTTAAAATGAATAATTATATTAAAATTAAATGAATATTTAAGGGGTGCTCCCATACAACAGACGTTCTATTTTACCGTTTTTGCAAGATTTGGTTACAGACAGATACCGAGACAGGTGAAACTAAAAAAAAGGGTAGTAGGCCGTAATATAGTGTCTAATGTTGTATAGTTCATGGTACCCTTCGTGCGCGAGGCCGACTCGCTCTTGGACGGTTTCTTGTATTTGCAGTTATGGCTTCGGAACCCTACACTGAGCATGCTCCGACATGATCATGCCCGATGTAGCAGTGCAAAACCAGCTATCTTAATATAAGGTGTCCTGTGTTTAGAAGTCCACCATCGACCTGGGCTTTCTACTTTGGTGTAGCCCATCCTGTTTTGATATTGTAAACACGTTGTTGACGTATTGAGAAGATATTTAGGTCCTGTACACTCGTATAGACAAGCCTTTGCTTAATCAAAACGGCCTAACATGGGTCTAGTAAAAGTCTTATCGCAAATTAGTAAAAATTTGTTTTTTTGCTTATTGTTTCAGTTTTGTATGTAATTTCCATATCTTAAAGATTGAACACATTTTATTAACAAAATAAACTTACTTTTCAACACTGTGGTGAAATTGCTTAAAACTTTTAACGTCTAATTGATTAAATAAATATGACTTATTCAATGGTTGCTTTGTGAAAATTAGTTTTGTATGAATTTACTTTATAGATATTGTAAAGTAGCTATAAAGTAAATTCATACAAATAATATTATGTGTTACAATTATCCGTGCCGCGTTCCTTTCTTTCTCTTGTTTTCTTGCTTCGTCATATTTTTCTGCCTGCTACTGGATCAAGTAACTGATATAGCTTAACGACAGATAGGATATATATTTTAAAACTCTAAATCTCTCCCTCCTTTTCTTTTAAAATGAATGAGCTGGAGGCACAAGCACGTACCTGTCCGTCAAAGGTGAATCAGAACAAGGACTTGGATTGTTTTGCGTTATAACCTCTTCTTATTTTCTTTGCAAAACACTTACGATGAATCTTGTTGTGTATAAATGCAACCAAAGCATAATATTTTTTTTATAAATAATCTTGACATAAATAGTATTGAACTAAGTTTATTTAATCTATTCTCATTCTAATCAATTTAATAATACTAGTCCAGCATTTAGAGATTTAAATGTTACAAAGATAACTCTTGTGTGTCTATGGCGATTGGCAATCCTTTTTACAAGCAGATCGCAGTTTCCCAACTAAAACTAATTAAACCGAACATCGACGTATGGAGCCTCTAGGAATAATGAATAGCGGCGGAGGGCAGAGAGCCCACCTCCGATGGCGGCGTTCGCATAAAAAAAACAGCTTTAATTAAAGCACTGCGCTCTTCGAACGAGGTTTTAATTGAAATCTCATCGTTTAGCCACTGATAAACAGAGCACCAATAAAGATAATAAAGCAACTCATTGGTGCTTTTAATAATCCAGCAGACAAAACTTTAGATACAAAACCCACAAAAAACTATATTATAGTCATTGAGTTTACAGTCACCCTCTTTAATTAGTAAAATTTATCTCTTCCGTTTCCATCGACATCCTCTACAACTACATCCAAACACGTGCTCACTGTTAGTTGAATTATGAACATGCATGGGCGTCCGCCAATCCCAGCGGACTAATCTATGCTGTTTGCCGAGCAATCATGAGATAATTGCAATGCTATTCTACAGTAATATAGCTGAAAGGAAGGTTACCTTGCTGATGTTCTGTTATCCGGTTGAAACATTGTTCCTTGTATATTTTTTTGGGTCTTTGTGTAAGCTGCTAAATAAAGCAAAGAGCTTTTAAAGCTTTGTTTCAATGCAACGCGTTTATGCTACCTGCAGCTTACGCCTGAAGTTATGAATGGTGTAAACAGCTGTAAGCTGCGGAGAACAGGTCGCCGTTGCCACGCGGCGAGGGCGCGTTCTGGCGTGGCGCTTAGCTCATTTGCTGCCACCGACTAGCAGTTGTACGCAAGTTGAATGGGCCAGGCGTGTCACGGGCGTTGAACGAGGTAGCTGGGACGTAGCGTTCGCTTGTTACGCTGGTTATGTCAAAGGCGTGGCATATTCGCTGACGGCGCGTTGCCGGCGCCACTCGCGACTGCCGCCTCAGCACTCAACCGAATGTCCTGAGACGTTGCTCGTGACCCCAATTAACTCGCGACTTACTCGAACTTTCTGTTGCTTTGATATCTTATCCGAACGCGCAGGTAAACTGCGCTTAAGATTATCACTTAAAATGAATTTCATATGAATGTATGTTTTAGGAATCTTATTTAGGCGCTTACAAGTAGATAGCTACAAAATGTGTAAAAACTTTCTTCGATCTAGGTTTATAATAAATACCAGACTAGAAAAGTGTAGGTATTATTTAGTAGGAACTTGCAACGATATTCACAAATACCTATCCCTAAATCCTCGTTGGAGCCATTTATTATCATTTAAAAAGCATAATCTTTGATAGCAGTCCAACAACTTGAAACATAATCTACTAATCGATATGATATGTGCCGTAGGTTGATGAACGCACATATTTTTGGAATGACTAAAAAGTCGTTCTCCATTACTAATTCGCACATTTGCATATACACAGTGGGTAGGGTTGTGCAGCTAACCGGCTTTAACGGGCCCTGCGATCCGTGAAAACGTAACAGGGGTTGGTTTTAAAAATATTTGTAACTGAAGTATTCTTTTGTCAAATTAAATAAATGATTGATGGATTCCCAGAGTAATACCAATAAATGTGAACGAAGTAATGACATAGATTTGTAACATTTTCGAAAGGTGAAGCGGTTGGTAATAGTCCGGTCGTCCGCCAATATTGACCTGGCAGTTCATCGTAATAAAACACAGACTATTGGGTTTCTCTTATGCCCTTATTAACGCATTCACTGCCAGGGGGCGTGGCCTAAGAACAAACTTGTATGACAGTGAACGAATATATACGTTGGTGGGCAGTAAATGCGTTAATAAATATGGAGTAACCGTGGAGTAGCTAAGCCATGCTTTGTCCTTATCTGTTAAATTAAAATGTCTCAAAGACAAATGAGGACAAAGCATGGCTGTTAAAGTTGGTTGTGACTTGTGGGGCACGTGGCGATGTATCTGTCTCGACAGGTCCGACGCCTCGCGGCCAAATCCGCCGTACACTTGTTGACGGCCGGCAGCCGACCTAACGATTGTCGTCTTTGAAGTCAAAAACCATACAGAAGAACTAGACAAGATGCATTTTTCGAACGTTAAAGACCATCGAAATTTAACGTAATTGTATCCACTTTTTCATCTTATTGCATTGTAACAAGGTCCAAAAATGGATACATCTTTTGTAGTCGACTGTACGTGTTTGACGTCAGCTACCCAACGTCCGCGTTGGATGCTTATGACAATTTCATACATTTTTTCAATGTTTGAAAGTCGGCAGTTATCGTAGATTGCAACTTGTCAAGGCCCGCTTGACTTTGAAGTGACGACAATCGATTTTTCGGATCTCATTCTGTCGTCTGAAAACTGTTAATGTATGACAGTGACCCTTTAAGGGGAAGCGTACGGATATTGCCGGCAAGCAGGTTCGAATTAAAATTATTTTGACCATTTAGGACCATACGGTGTTAATTAATTAAACCTAGTGTTAGTAATGTTGCCGCTGAGCATTTTATAGACAGACTTCTTTTATTTTATAGTAACTTGACCCACATGACCTGGGGGGTTATCATGAGCTAGCTTTACAGTTCATTTTACGGTCAGCGTACAGAGCTATGGCGGTTATATAGCTCTGTCCTTTTCTCTGAGCGTAAACAGAACTTCAATGCTAGCTCATGATAACCCCCCTGGTAGGTGATTCTGTTAACCAAGTCAGTTAGTCTCGATTTACAACTCGAGGATAGAATTGTTAACCGGTGAGTTTAAGTAATAATTAAACTTAAATCTCAGTTGTACGACTTAGTTCGCTCGATCGCCCTTCCGACAAGAAGCCGAAAACAACGCCTTTGGACACTTGAAACTTTTATTAGTTTAGAAGTGGACGGCAATAAAATTGTGGGGTTCCCAGATTTTGTATGGCAGGCCGACTATTTGTCTGTGGATGAGTGGCGCAGACTGACAGCTAACCTGCAGTGCCAAGTCTGATCGGGCGGCCTCCTCGGCCAGTTGTTGTCGTGTCAGTGTAAGGAGTGCATTTTAACAAAAGTAAATAAATATTGTATAAATCCATACTAATATTATAAAGAGGTGAAGTTTGTGAGTTTGTGAGGTTGTAGGGGGTAATCTCTCGATCTACTTAACCGATTTAGTTGAATTTTGGTATCGAGATAATTAAGGTCCCGGTGAAGCAAATAAATTAACCGTATCCCGGAACACTGAACAGCTCTTGAGGGAAAAGCGATAAGCGAAGTATTAGACATAATAATATATAGACGACACCATAAAATTGAGATTTAATAGGGTCGTCTACACACACCGGGCCCGACGAGAGCTCGGTCGTCCAGGTATAAGAGCACCTACATATAAAGGAAGAAACTGATTGGCTGATCGATCAACGCGCAGCCGAAACTGCTGGACCTGGGGACTTGAAATTATTCCCTATATTCCTTGGATGGTCTAGGGGTGCACTGAGAAGGGATTTTTGGAAATTTATCCCGTAAATAGAAGGGAATAGCGGGAAACTAATTCTACGCGTGCAAAGTCGCGGACACACTCTAGTATTATATAATAATGTTAATTCATTGTAATGTTGTATGGAGTGGTTATCCTCGGTAAGCCGCGTTGCGCGTGGACTCCGGAACCGCGGCGCGGCGCGCGGCCCGGCGCGGAGCCTCTCGGATATTATTCCGGCCCAGGCCACCCATGCATATTCATGCGTCCGATCCAGAGCCGCGTATTAATTTGCATCCCGATCCAACACTGCCCTCGCTACATTGTCCACTTCCATTTCTTTGCCCCGTTCCCCGTCTCGGCATACCTATTGAACGTGAAATCGGACCTACACACCCCGCATTCGTTATAAGCTTTTGAACAGATTTTTCCTACGAAAAAGCAAACGATATTTTTGATAAATATCCTGGCGACTAATAACGCTAAGACCCGCACTACTTATTTACGAGAAAGGCTTATCCACGCGGAGGGTTGAGTGTCTTATTAAATATTTATTTACCTGTAGAATAGCTACACACATTCACATCCTCGCGCACACTATACCTACTGATACCATCCGGCTGAACTAGCTATATTTATTAAAGTACTGAGTACATTTTAATTAAACGATGACTATACGTAAATCGTAACTAAATATTGATGCAAACCATTTGATATTTATATTAATATGAATTGAATAAGGTATGCGCGTGGATATGCTTTTATAACACTCCGACAACTAAACAAGATTGGGTTTAGTGCTCATAAATCAGCTTACGCAATGGTTTATGTGAAGTTCGGGGTTTCCCACACTTCAAAATCCATTATATTACGTATATTGAAAGCCATTTCTACGTTAGAAATGGCTCAACGACGAAATCAAATATGTGTTTTGCTAGTTTAGCCTCGCCTGCATGCCTGCCGATATAACTTCAGTATTTGTCTACGTTGAAACCTGACGTCTAAATGCAATATCATGTCTGCTTCGGATCTAAATTGATAATAAGTTTAGGGTTATTTTCATTTTATTGTTTTATTTCTTTAATTCTTTATACATCTTACGAGAACATATTAGTTCTAAAGCACAAATTGAACTTCTTGAATCACTCTTTCATACGTATTATAACTAACTACACTAAACCCCACACCGTTTTCGAAAAAAGTAGTAAAATTAGTTTGTAGGTTTGAGTTGGACGCAGTTGAATTTTCATACATAATTCTCTTGAAAATCAAGATGGATGTGCCATAAGTTTTTTCAAACTTCTGCGGTTTTCAGCTTATTAAATAATACTAAGAAGTTGGTTCTTAATAGTCCAATTTATGCTGAAATCGGCTTTCAAAGACGGAGTCCGTGTCGCTGGGCACGGTTCTGGGCTAAAACTATACTCTATAAAAAAATGACTTCACTATTTGTGCCACTCTGTGTGAAGAAAAATCTTATAATACGATTCCAAGTTCAATAGATCAGGGGCTCTAATCCGATTTGTTACATCCAAGATAATGATTACGATGTTGAAACAAGATGTTCAAAACATAAGTAGAATAAAGGCCCAGGTGGTGTCAGTTACCTTCCGACATACCACTGGGGTAAATTCTCTGCAAACGTACACGAAGTACGTTTACGATCAGCAACAAATCGACCTTCATAGCTTTTGGAACAAAAACAAATTTTGAATTCAGTTGATACATTTTAGCGATTATCACCAGCGCAGACCTCTGACGGTAAAATCAACAATGTTTTCAGCAGAGCGTCACATAAGATCCAACTGTGTATAAATAATCAGGGCACACCGAGAACTCGTGAAATAAGAAGTGCTTTGCATTTTCTTTGTTGGAAGTCATTTCGCTGCGAAGCCCAATACTGGTTCAGACCGGTTCCGGTGCTTGGCAATTTCTTTGTGAGCACAGGCTTGTGCAGAGACTTCCAGAGAAACTAATTAAAAGCGAACATCGTGCAATCGAGCGGATCTCTCAATAAGTCCCGGGGCTGTTGCCACTGTAGGTAATGTAGTTTAATGTACATTAAAATGATCTATGATAACGTCGAGCACGGGATTGAGTTCTAAAGAGGCTCATTAAAGTTAAATTATGCTGTAAAAATCGAATCTATTTTCAAATTCTACTAAGCCGCAGAGTTTATAAAAGAAAAAAGTGCCTGACTGAAGTAAGAACTTTGTTAACTTATCTTGACTTGAAGGATGATAATATTGACCTGAGATAGAGTTAGTCCTCGCATAATCCTAGTAAAATAAAGTAAAATTTGTTTAAGAAACCACAGCAGGTCGGACGGATTCTGCTTGTTTTTAATACTTTTTAATCGGCCGGTATGTACGAATATCTTTGTTCCTATGTAACCAAAATCTTCTTGCACTTATCGGAATGTATATGAACCATACAATGGTTCGCGCCTTCTCTTAAAATAATAATTTGCGACCAATTAGAACTAACATTTTGCACTAATAATTTCTGTTCTGCGTTACAGTAAATCATGACAAGTGTATAACATAATAATTAATACCATCGACTTCGTACGTGAAGAATACGCTTATCCCTGATCTCACTTATGACATTATACCGGCTATTGCGTTATCCCAAACCACGAGATCGCGACAGGTAAAGTGTAATCGTAATAATTCGTAATTGTAGTTATTATATTAAAATGAATAAATAGCTATATAAGCGTTTTGTGTTGTACGCTACAATAGTTGGCTGAGCCGGATATTTCACGCCTGTCTCGCTCATTTCAGCCTCGGAATTGATGCGGCAGATCATAAAAAACAGCTAGTAGCGGTTTGTTACGTTCGAATTGATGAGGCAGGAAAATATTACGAAATAAGGATATTTGTTTCGATTTGGGCAATTATTACGGTCTTGTTTTTTGTGTCAGTAACAACACATATTTTTTATAAAATGGGTCTTGTATTATTATTTTTTTACCATAACTGCGTACACAACACAATTTTATTAATTACTATTTACGTTTTATTTAGGTACTTATTTAGTAAAAAAAATGTTTATTATCATGTTAAAAATCCTAAGCAAAAAAGCATTTATAATTTTAAGTTTGATATTTTTATTTAATTTTTTTGTAGGCATATCAAAATTTATAAATGAAAACACATTGATTAGCACGACATTCTTTTTTGTCATAGGTATGATATACACCGTGTTTTTTTTGATTTACGATAACTTTAAGGGCACGTTCTTCAAGTCAAATTAAGCTAATTTCCCGAAGACAGACATATGATAACTCGTACGGTTATAAAGATATTCAATTATTAAAATTAATCAATTAATCACGTTAAACTAATGTAAAAGGCTCTTAATTGATACCTAACAATTTTCTTTTAATTACCTAGTATGAGTAAAGAGTTTTCAATTGTTAGGCCGTGCACCTGTCAAGTGTTATCTTTACTTGTGTGTGAGTATGTCACGCTGACTTGACGTATTTGACACTAACTATGAGTTAACTCTAAAGACCCTTTCAGAATGATTGAAGACACAACATTTAATTACTTTGTTCTAAACATTTTTTTTTTTTTTTTGCTTTATTTTAAAATCTAATGTACCACGTAGTTTCTATACGTGTACCTAACAATATGCCGAAGTTATCGTAAATCAATAAAAACACGGTGTATATATGATAACATACATACATACCTAAACTTGTAATGGGAGGCAGAAATTGTTATATAAACGAAAATAAAACTAAGTAGATATCTCTAACAATGAACTTGAGTTATTTAAAGAGCTAACATTTAAATAACTCCGCAAACTTTGACCACTGAAACATTTAACAAAACGGCAACATTGTGCCAGCAGCCACCTGCAAAACAGTGCTATCGTTCTCAACATAACTTTCACGATAAACATGTTTGTGTTTTATGGGTGCACAAAAGCATACAGTGTCATTAACACCCGACAAACATTTGAGAGTGCTACGTTTGGGGGCGATGTTATTTAACGATTAACGTTAAACTCTCGGGACTCTAGTAATGTAGTGAATAAGTGTTCGTATAAAATACTCGTGAAATTAATAAGTTTGTAGTGGGAGATCGGAGGGCGTCGGCGAGCATACGGCGGCGACTGCGGCGTGCACTTAGCGGAGCTCTCCCCGAACGCTAACTGACGTTAACAGCTAAAATACCAACATTAATTTTATTTACAGTACCAATGTTATTACTACAATCTACAGCTTAGAGCGCTCCTCGGTGTGCAACGCTGCTTGTATACTCGAGTGTATAGCGATGACAATAAAACTATTTAGTTTGTTGCCCGGTTTTTGAACTGTATTTGCGCGATGCTCCTTATTTCCTACTATGTGATCTACCAGTGACGCGATTAGTTTAAAAACAAGACGAATCGAAAAGCTAGTTAGCGAACGCATCTTGTCTGTAGGCTCTGTACAGAGAGTAATTGCGGTCAGAACTTTTATTCCTGATCTTATGTAATTGCCTTGTTAAAGAGAAGTTACGTTCATACTACAAAAAAACTTGACTTTCATTTTAAACTTAAATCACCGGTGTTCAACGATTGTTTAAGTTTTTAATAACACTGCTAATTGTTTCATTTTGATTTTATCTTAGACTAGTTTAAACAACCGAGGGACGTCTTGTTCTAAGATGTGATAAGTACTATAAGTAGGTAGAAAAAGTTGCCGGTTTGTTAGAGTAGCGCAATCAAGCTCTCCGCAGCGAGAGGAGAGGCTTGGTTAGCGAGTCACATTGTTTCAAAAAACCTTTGCCCGGGCTTCTTACAAATTCACCGCTGTTTCTTTATGGTTTTATTAGCTTTGTTTCCAAAGTTCTTTATTTGTCGTTCTTTTGATTTTCGTATCTTTGATGTGCAGTCCGTTGTTTGTTCCTTAGCAGTTAATGGAAATATTTATACAAAACATTTACACAAACAAGTCTGCTTTATTTATCAACTGTAAATCGCGCAGTATTGATAAAGGTGTATGCAACATTTAAAACGATAATTTGTAGCAGAGATTGTCCATCGACGTTCAATATGTAGGCAAAGCTTGTTGTCATGTTCAGTTAATTTTTCATCACTTTAATGGCTTCCATTCATCGCGTTTCGTAATTTTTTGCGCATATAAAATGTACTGTAGTTTTATCGCAGCATGCCAAACCAGAGATTAACGAAATCATCCGTGTCAAAAATGCACAATTTATCGAATTGGGGTATTGGCATCGATCATAGAGATAATCGCGGGCGGTCCCGAAACGATTATTCGCGGACCGACTGATAGCCGCGCGATACACGCTTTGGCGCGGAGCGGGCGCGGGACGGGCGCGTATCTCAGAGCGACTACGGCTCCACCCCGACCGTATCGCCCAGCGTGTTCCCACATTGTTTCATGCATAAAAATTTATAACAGGATAAATTGGAGTAGCACTACTGAAAATAAATTTTGCAAGTTACACGCATATTATACCGGCTGCGAGACAAAACAACGAGGCGCAGTATATTCCACACGGGATCACGTTTTTTAGTTAGAGCGGTAATTAAAAAAACAAATTACACTGAAGAAAAAAACTTGGTAGCTTCTAATACTCGTACATTGTGATTGTGGTAAATAAGCGTCTTGATTCCATACGAGCCTATCTTGACGTTAGCTTAGATACCTCAACGTCATCTCAACTAAGATCTTAGTTGCATCACTAAAGAACTTGCTGTTGTTACTTTGTTTGGTAATATCATACAATTTTGTAAACAAAATACAGCTAAAATAAAGCTCTTGGTTAATTTTTTTGTGTATTTTCCGTTCTTTTTTTAAATAATATCATTCACTTTTTAGATGCTACGTTTGTGCTCTGTCGTCCAAAACAAATTTTATTAAATAAACCTTTTGTAACGTCACGTTGTTCGTGCTCAGAATGGATCTCGGAATCGTACATTTGAAGGCACGTGGTTAATGTAATTTTGCTCCGGGTAATCCGTCTGTTCTGCATCACTGTGCCTGGAGCCGAGTACTGGCTTGCTATTATGGCAAAAGCTGCTTGCTGGTCGAATCCACAATAAAATATGTTTTATTAAATTTGTACAAGTTTTTGAAGACCCAACTGTACTCACTTATTTTTTTTATAGATATACATTACAGGCTTTACTTTTGTTATCTATCAGACTGCTATCTACGAAGAAAACGAGTTCAAAAACTGTTGCATAGTGATGGTAAATTAATTAAAGAGCTGATAAGCAAATAAGTACAGCGCACGCTAAGCTACGGCGGGATTTCATTATACCTAGAGCTGTACGGGTACAGTAAACAACGTTTAAAATGTTTTTAAAAAATGATTTGATCCTTACAAAATATTACATTGTTTTTTATAAAATGGTATGGATTTAAGAATCCCATAAAGAGAAGCTGCGATTTAGTGTACAAGCGTGTACCCGTGATGCAATTGGTCCTGATTCCATGTGACGAGGGTTGGGAAGGTCCGGTTCATTTTAAAAACGTTACTCGCCGAACCTGCCAGATCAAAATAATGAGGGGAAAGCCGCGTGAATGACAGTCTTGAGTATAAATTCTACGTTATACGTATTTAGTTTGAGTGCTCGTTATTTGAAGTGACCACAGAAGTTGCCGAACTAATATTAATTGGAAAACACTGGTTAGAGCAGCCGCGCCGGGCCTCGGCGTGAAGTTGAAGGCTACTTGCCACCCAGAACTTGAAATGACCGCTTGTACACCACGTCAAACGAGATTATATTATTAAACTGATCTGAGTTTACGTTTGTTTCGTTTTATTAATAAGAAAGCCATCAGTAACTTCCACAAACGACATCGATGAGAAAGAGAAGCTCTACTTCGTTCGGTAACTACCGTCACGCACTGATTTATAAGTGCACTTAGCCGAACTGCTCGAATACTCCGGAGATTGAACGATACTTTAATCTGACCCCGACTTTTATTCGTGACTCTTATTATTTTGTCGCAAATATATTAGCGCTTAAATATAGACCATTTTCTTAAGGTTTGGAAATAAATATTTGACAATTGTGACACCGTCTTACGATGCACTTACACGGGCAATATATTTAAGCAATAATTGCCCGTCAACTATAGTGGTCTTAATCTTATTAGGTGTAACAGAACGAGAAGTCTGTACCTACTGTTACGGGTTATTATTGCTCTAAAGAATGTGTAAGTGCATATTTAATAAACACTCAAAAAACGCTCGTGACACCTTTATGGTCATATAGATTTCGTATTTTCATTCATTTTCTGATGATGATTCTAGTAACGGCACTTTTGCTTCAGATTTGTTAACATTTTTACCAAAATCCCCCTCTTTTATGAATAAATGCGTAAGTTTGTTTGTTACTTCTTCACGCTGAAACGGCTGGACTGTTTTGGATTAATTAAAAAACCGGCCAAGTGCGAGCCGGGTTCCGTACCATTATCTATACAACCACGGTGTCTGTATTAAGATCGAGCAAAAAACGACAAAAGAAACACGTTTGTTGTATGGGAGCCACCCTTAAATATTAATTTAATTTTAATTTAATTATTTATTGTTAAAGTGAATAAACAACCAAATATTCTGTGAATATTTCAAATGTCTACCGGTTGCCGTTATTAATATCGAGCAAAAAACGAAAAAAAAATCACGTTTTTTTGTATGGGAGCCCCCCTTAAATATTGATTTTATTTTGTTTTTAGTATTTTTTGTTATAGGGACAACAGAAATATATAATTTGTGAAAATTTCAACTGTCTAGCTATCGCAGCTCTTGAGATACAGCCTGGTGACAGACAAAGGTCTTAGTAATAGGGTCCCGTTTTTACCTTTTGGGTACAGAACCCTAAAAATATAGCTTTATAGGGTAAGGGTACCCTTACTCAAAGATCCCGATTAATCCTGACAAATATATTTTTACCGTAGACCACACGGGCAAAGTCGCGGGCAGAAGCTAGTTATTTATATCTCTTATTTAGTAATAATTATTTTTATACAATGGTACCACGATTTATTCGTATCCGGAAGCTGATACTCAACTGTCCTGATTAGAATTGGTGAGGTTCAACCTGATTGTCACCTACCGAGACATTTATCACCCACCGCAGGGATTCGTATCCTGGTACTGATAGAATGTAATCAGCTTCTTGCTGAATATAATACGAACCGCGCACGCGTACGTATAAAGTGAATCGGAATAAACAAGCCGTTACCGACACTTACCGGCAACGTCCATTGTTTTGCAAAATAACGATATTTATGTGCACGAAAAATATTCGGAATATATTCCGGAATATTTCCATTTTATTGTAATCAAAAGAAATCGTTTCCTTAGGAAACTGAGTAAGTAAGTGGAAATTTGCAAGCATTCCCATGTTTGTTTTTATCAGAATTACTCATTCGAGTGCGGTAATAATATAAATATTAAGCGAATATAACAGTGTTTGCGCGCACGCCTCAACACTTCCAGTCCGTGAATTATTCAGAGCGGCGGCGCCTGCCCGCGCGGCGCGGCGTGGCGCGGCGAGGCGCGGCGCGGCGTGTTTACTCCGCGCGGGCCCGCTCGCCAACCCGACGACCCGACGCAATTGTTTCCCATTCAGCGTAACCCTCGCTGTATTATTTGTTACCTTCGCCGTTATTCATTGATTTATCGCCACAATGGGGAGTTTCGACCGAAAGGCTAATAATACTGGACACATAAAGATCTTCTTAATAAAGTATTCGTATAGGTGTGATAGATACTTTTTAACTTAGATATTTGTGTATTGAAGGGTTTGTCTTCCAAACATTTGTTATGCATTTTGTGCAAGCAATTTGTATATAGCAAGAAGGCCCGGCGCTCGTTGTCGGCCTGATCTCTTATATATATTTAAACTTTTACAAAGGACCAAGCCTGGCGTACATAAATCACCCGAGCCTTCCTTCACACATCTCGCTCGAATTTAAATAGGCCCCTATGCACGATCTCTCGTGATTTAGGACCTACTTACCACCCAGTGGTTTTTACATACTTGATTTATTTGTAGAAAAATCTCTACAACGTGCGTTCTTAAGTGTTTAAAAAAAAGGAAAATACTAATACCATGATCACTGAGAAAAAAAAAATCAAAGAAGAATAAAATGAAAGGTAATACACATCGTACCATTGTTTCCGGCAATGTCTAAGTCGAATAAAATATGGTAACCACGTAGCTCTTACAAGAGACCACTATTAGCTAGGGATTCTTTATTTACGAGCAGCCCAAGTGTGTTCTAATCATTCGCTTGGACTCTTTTTTAAATGTAAATAGGAGCACGAAGCCCGCGAGGTGGGCATGCGGCCGGTGAATTACAAGTCTGCGTCGACTCCGAGGTATTTAGAGGACCATTATAGTCCGCTGAGAGGCCTGCGCGGATTACCATTAAAATAGACGGATTAAAAGCACTAGGCCGTACATTACATCTTCATTTCAGGTATGATGACGTTTGTTTAGTGCCTCAACAATACCGCTAAATAAACCGTTGGATTCTCTTTAAACATGCGTACTCTCCGCTACTGATATCTAGTAATTAAAATAAAAAATGGAATGATGAATCATGGAATCTGCATTAGATTTAAAATGTTACGTAAACATCTGGAATTTTCACAAGAAAAAGTTTAAGTGAACTTTAAAGTTCTTTTTGTTTTTTATTAAGAGCAGAGCAGCACGGGTTTCCTTTAGTTTCCTACTTTTCCCTGCCCTCTGGCTGCCGGCTCGACTCCGCGAACTGCAAAACAACGTCGAACGTCTTCCTAGTATCTATATTTATGGAATTTATAGGTCATTTTTTACATGGTAGCAAGCGATCGGTTCAGATAAGTTTTATTTTCCATTTTAACAACATTAGGATAGCTGAAAAGAAAGTTACCTTTACTTTAGTGCCTTCTGTAGCAAGACGCTCCTCATGCATAATGTATGGAGAGGCGCCTCTAGCGCGCCATCTGATCGCCGATAACACGGCCCTTGTTTACACGGGACCCGCTAATCCTGTCTTCCGAATTTTAACAAGATTTGAGTGATGTTCCGATCCCCGGCTAAATTGGTTGGCTCCATATAGAGCCTCCGGAGATTACCAAGATAAATTGCCTGTATCTTTGTGAGCAGTCCGTAAACGAGCTCGACCGTGATAATTTCTAAGAATTAAGTTACTGTTTATATATTTTTTTTACATGGAATTTAAATACTTATTCGAATATTTTAAGCGTGCTCATTAATGTCTCGACTTATGACAGTTTAAAACGGCTTTCAAGAAATTAAATATTTCAATTAATGGAAAACATAAGAAGCAGTCATCAGTCACATAGGTACCTGCCGCATTTCAAATTTGTACTGATCTACTGTTTTGATTCAGAAAGTCGTCCATTATATATGTAACGCGGTTCAAACAAGCGCCGCGCGTTTTTCAGCGGCACTTGGCAGGTTTCCAAGGAATTATGTACACTGTGTGATACATACATGCGGGGAATTACTCAAGTCAACCTGTCAGTGCCTGTCTAAGCCGACACTCTTCTATGTGTATTTCACGTGGTTTTACTCTCGTGTGTGTACAACTATACCTATCAGGTTATTCCCGTTATATGGTCAGTGCATGACAATTATTACAGGTTGCACCGTAATCACTTAATATGCAAATAAAAACAAGTGAAGTTGTAAGTATACCTGTTTTTGTTTAGGCTTGAGTTGAAAATTATTAAGATATATACAGGGCCTTTATTCAGGTGCGTTAAAACGATATCGTGTTTGACACGTTTAAGAATCGTTTATGTCACAGTCGCCATTATTGTAAATGACATAAGAGTTATCAAAACGTTGACAATACGGAAACAGGTCAAAAACGATATCGTTATAACGCAGTTGAATAGAGGCCCTGGTAGGCATTTTTCAAAGCTTATCGTGCAGAATGTACTTAAAGTATCTCACCCCCTAAATATAATGTAGTTAAATGCATATTAAAAGCATTCTCAGGTATTCAAATTCCTTTTTAAATAATTGCGTATTTCATGCTACTTGACTGTCTCATAATATAATTAATCTTGATATAAGTAATGATTCATTACTAATGAACAACTATCTCCTACAAAATATGTCCTGAATTTAATGCAAAACTGGAAATTGCGGCTTAACCGCTTGATGAGTTTACAGGAGTTGGCAGCCGTTTTGCTGGCGACCAGCAGCTACAAATCTTGATCAAATCGTAGATGCGGAGCAGAGGGCAGCGCCGGGGCCGCGCTGCGGCGGCAGCCCCGAATAATCGCGAGTTAACTAACCGTGGTGGCGGCCGGCCGCCCGCGCCGCCCGCGTCTCCGTCGCCCCGATACTTCCGTAATGAGCTCGAGACAATCTTTTATTGTCTGTTTGGACTGGGATAAATGGTGATAGATGACCCTCTGTGCCTTCCAGATTTCAAGCCAGCTCTATTCGTCTCCCAATTTATAACGAGAGTATTCACTGCGCGCTCATCCTTCGTATATTAGACGTTTTACGTCTACGAGGCCCTTTTTATACTACATAAAAAAGTCTCGCCGCTTATTTTCCGCATTCATTTCTCGCCTAATGAAATGCGAGCGAGTCGTGTGCTGCAACTTTTTATGCTAGACCCAGTCGACGGGCTCGTTTTGAGGAAATGTCGCGCTTATGAAAATAGTGAACATTGTATTGCGCTTTTCATCATACAGTAAGTACTGCTCGCCACTAGGCGTGGAGTGGCTTTAGAGATACGAGTAAAAGTTCGCGCTTACGAAGAACTCACAGGCGCGCTGTCATCACCTATAAAGTTTCTGTAAATCCAACTTGTAACTGGTAATTCATCTTTCATCGTTCTTGTATAGATATGTGGGTGAGGCAATCAAGCTACATAAGCTGGTATAAAGTAATTCGCCAGCTGCCGGAATTTTATCCAACAGGCATCAGAAAGTTTGAAAGTAATCCGTAACAACAGAGCAAACGGCGAGCTTTTGGGAAATAAAAACAATCATTATTTCACCGGTTCACTTTTCGTCGCGACTCAATACCCAGTACAGGAGCCATCCATCAAAGTTTTCTATGTGTTGCAATCAAAATCGGATACCTATATAATTTGAGCTTGATTTACCTTAAATGATTAAAATAATACATACGCCTGTAACTTTGTCGACTTAGCATGACTTAAGTGTATCCTCGAGTAGAACTGTGAGAGTTATAACGAGCCCAGTGACGAGAATACTTTATCTTTGTCGGAGTGAACGATCGCTATCGGACGTGCGTGTGCAGAAGCGAGCGTGTGTGGGTGTAGCGAGTAGGTGTAGGTGATCATGCGCCGCAGTTCTTCCACTCTTTATAGACAAATTAGAAGCCTGGGGAGGCGAGGTCACGTTGCTCATTGCCGGTGACATTTGACCGAAGGCTCACTTCGAGTAAAGCTCACCTCGCACCGACCATCTCCCTGTAATTTCCGCCCTCCAAACGACTCCCTTGACGTTGAGCTTGTCCGTGAAAACGTCCCAGGAAATCCCAACATTTTACTTTTTTATGTCTCTGCTTATCTGGCTCCATAATAAAGTCAGCCGCATTGCGTTAAGGCTCACTTCTAATAAATTCAGTGAGATCACGGGTACCTAATTAATTCATAAAATGGTTACTTTCTGATTTCTTGATCTCACGAGGCTCTAAAGACAGGTCAATAATTTACTAAATTCTTACACATGCTGACATATAGTTAAAAGAGATCTAGGAATGTTGTATCTTAGGACTTTTTATTGTGTTCGTGCCAGCGGTGGTAAATTGATTTGGAATAGCAATATTCCATCGGTAAGCGCGCTTAGCATCAAAATGCGATAACTCTGGGCTTCTGAAAGGATTCGTTATCCTTTATAAACCGCGTTACCTAAATCTCTCGCGCTGAAATACACAGTGGTTTTATTTATTGCTATATCATCGCGCTTCAACCAAACCTTCCTGTACGATACAGTATATCTGTATTGTTTAATTTTGGTCTCGTAGACATCGTGCGAACATTTTACGGGTAGTATTTGTCTTTAAATGTCAGTGATGAAAATGTAACTAATTTAAACGCCAAAATCTATTTTATTGGTTGTTTGTTATTTTCAGCGGGCACGGTTTAGAAAGAGGCACTCTGAGTAAATGGCACTAGTCAGTGATTTACCGCGTGGTCCACGGGCGGGCCCTGCTTTATTGAATAGGTATTCGATTCAATGAAAGAAAAATCGTATATTTTGAAACGCCAGCGGACAAATTTACGAGTTCCATTCATATGCTTCGACTATTGACAGTTAAAGTCCTCACTTTAGACAATTTGGAACTAATAATAAAAAGAAATTATATCATAGTGTTTTCAATGAAGATCCGCCCCGCTACTCAAATTAACGGCGATAGGTTTAATAAAGCTACTTTAAATTGTCGTACTGACAAAATAGTGTTTTTACTGACAAGGAACAATTAAACACTATTTGGGTGGATCAACTTTTTATTGTTCTTATTTCTTGTCCTCCTTTTCCCTTACTACATACTTGAGTACTTTTTATCTCGAATAATTGGATTGTTCCTGAGCCAATAGCGATAAACGACTTCTAGGCGGACGGAGTCGCGGGAAACAACTAGTATGCTATATACATACTTTCATACATGCTAGTGTGTGATGTATATTATATTCTCGTAGTTATTATTGTAGATCTTACTTCATTTAAAATTTTAACCCTGAACTTTCGTAACTTCGGGTTTTGCAGACATGTGCTATTTATTTAAGTTTGTTAAAAAAATGATAATTAATAAAAAAAAATACGGAAACTTACATTGCTTAACATTCAGATTATATCAGTTGTGTTCTAGACTAAACTAGTGGTACCTTATTAACCCTCGTCGCAAAAAGAGGGTGTCTCTGTATATCTGTATGTGGCATCGTAGCTCCTACACGATCGATCGATTTTGATTTATTTTGTATAAAACCTGTTACGCCGTTTCAAAGTTATGAGCTCTGATCCCAATTTTGTCGGGAGATTTATATAATACTTGAAATCAGCGACGAAGGCCCTCTAGTGAAATGTTCGCGCTCGGAGTCCGTTGAAGTTTTTGCTCAATACTCAGAGGTTTTTTTGGCGCTGAACAAAAAATTATTAGAAAATAAAGATAGATTAATCGAGATGGTTCTTAGTTAGGTTTAATTGAAAATTGGTTGACGTGTTTAAGAGATATCAACTCTAAATTTGTTGTTATTAAGGCCATTACCGATATTACAATTATTATTTATAAGGTATCTAACCAGCATTAAAGTAAAATTACTTACTATAAAATTTTATCAAGTGTTAAGTATTCTGCAATTCTTTTTTATTTGTTTGTTCAAGATGAATCGCGGCCGCTATAAAAATCTAATCTCTAAAAATGAAAATTAATCGCCGAAACGCGCATAACTTCCGAATAACTCCACCAAATAGGATAATTATTTTTTTGTTGTCTTGATTATTGGGTGAATCAACTTTTAAAGTCCTCCTTTTCTACACGCTAATAAAAGCTTACTAGAATATGTGAGATTGATAATGGTTTACACATGTTAAAATTAGATAATCAGATTTTCGGATTTCACTATTCATAATCATAAACCAATTCTATAATTTTGTAAAAACATGGTAACGCAGTGGAAAATGCACGTTTTTCATACAAAACCCGGGGACAACGTCGTCCCCTGCGTTACCTGATACATTTGTGTAAATCATAGAAGAATTGTTTAAATTGTCAGCTAGAAAGTAAGTTTAATTGTCTGATTTATTCAATATATTGACCACATCAAAAAAAAAAATTGCATTCTACCAAATTAAGGTGACATAGTGAGACATGTCGAAAATTGGGGAGTAACTTAAAAGTTGATTCACCCTATTATCAGG
Organism: Acleris holmiana; assembly: GCA_949316455.1. Taxonomy (NCBI): domain Eukaryota; kingdom Metazoa; phylum Arthropoda; class Insecta; order Lepidoptera; family Tortricidae; genus Acleris; species Acleris holmiana. Next base: position 15,065,809 of record OX438763.1, read on the forward strand.
ACAAGGTTTGTATGACAGAAGCAACCCCAAGAAAGTTGGAAATAGCAGGGGAAGCAAGGCCTCTGGCAGACAACTAGTTTGACATACCAAATAGTCCAATGTACTTATTTTGATGAAATACGAAGGTTAATAGCGGTTTTCTACCTGTGTGACAAACAAATGGGCTGCCTTTTCATAGCAACGAAAATTAATAGCGGTCATAAGTAATACATAAGATTTAATAGGCAACTAAGAGTCGACAGGGGCTATGACAAAAAGGCTTTTCATAGTTGGCCATTAGGCCGGTCATTAAGCTGCCAAGATTCACGTCGGCTCTCGATACGATTTACTTCGATCTTATTGCCTCCGCTGTGCGTTCGTATCCAACAAAAGACCAAGAACTAGGACACCGTAGTTTAGAAGCACATCTCGTGCTGTATTTAATCAAAATAACAATGACTCGTACGAACACGGTGTCATAATATGTATAGTTTATTTATTGCGGATGTGAAAATCATTACAAGACGAAGCATCATTACTGTACTGCTCAGAAATTCCTTTGGATGACTGTAGAAGCAGCTTTCTCAACCATTAAAATTATAAAACTTTTTTTCATGTTAGGTAAATCACATATGTGTACTCCAATACTTATGTTAAAAATGCATATTTTAATCGGATTAAGTAGATACTTCATTAACAATGCAAATTAAGTTATTTTTGTGTAATAAGACGGCAGAGGGTCAAGAAAAACATTTTCACAATGACATTCCGTCACGTGAGTCGCTTTATGTTAAAAAAGGTTCGCGAACGGATCAGAACGGTGCCCTTCTTTATAGGCCAATTAGCCGGAGAATACGTTACGCGTTCATTATCCCCCCTCGTATACATACGGGGGTGTACCTCGCACGCGTGCACGACGCATGCGGTAATGTGTAGCTATGTGCTTACGGTTAATTATTTATTAACAACTTTATTACCTACAATGGGGCCTTTGTTGCGCTTGTTATATGAGTTGTATCGCAGCGCTGCTGATATATAAATACCTATATATGTAAATGCGTACTACATTTTTCGCTACAAGTACGGCTCTATGGATTATCTAATGATTCGCCGACAATTATTTGGCAGATTATTGATTGGCAGACAACGTTTCGCCGAGTAACGGTACGCCGATGGATTTGTTCGTAGATGTATTGTTTCGCAGACTAACGTTTCGTAACTCAACCTGCAGCAGCAGCTAGCAGCTGTTTTAGTTGGCTTATGAGTCGGTAAGCTGAACCACTATTGGCAGAAATTCGTTTAGCCTATTAATCACTATAATTTTCAAAATGTTTGCTCGAACAACTGTTCGCTTTTAAACGGTTCAGGCTCGGTTTATTAATAGTTTACCTTGACTTAAATTGACTTTGTTGTGTTTGTTATTTACTGGGCAGATAAAATGAAAATACCCTCGAAGGTCAAGGCGGGAGCTTGGCTCCCGCCTTGACTTTCTAACCTAACCTATCCGAGTCGGATCTGCCCTGATTAGTCTTCCATAAAAATGCAACAGTTGTACAGTTACTTAACTGAAAAAATGCCGAAACAAAAATCGACTGAACCTTAAATCTACTAAACAATAATGATGCCATGTCACAACTCTGCTTATCATGTTTCGACGAACAGTTGTTCGGTAAAATGAAACAATTACGAAACAAACAATCGACTAAACGTAACTCTGCGTATCGCTTTATTGTCTACCGACTATTCGGCGAAACAAATAATAGGCGTAACGAAATTATACCAAACGTTAGTCGGCCAAAAGAAAGGTCTGCCAATAGTTGTCTGCGAAACAAAAATCTGCGTAATTAAACTCGGCGAAACGACAGGTCACTGCTCTATGACTTCACTGCTTTTGTTATGTGTTGTATTTAAATTAACAATAATCAATGAATTAGACATATTTCCATTTTTATAAAAGTATAGGTACATCTGCTGTTAAAAATAAAACAAGTCTGGAAGTATCATAACTAGTTTATATAGGTATATATAATAGCACCTATCTTTGTGCTCCTTAGCTGTATACTTTACTAACAACCAAAACAAAGGGAAGCATAAACTAGGATAATTACTTTATTGTTTCAAGTATTGGCAGCTATTATTCCTAAAAGAAATAAAACAACTTACTAGCTTCTCGCCCGAACGGTAGCCAACATTAAACTAAATATTTGCTGGTAATACTATTAAACTTTCAAAAGAGCTGTATAAGCATTTTTGTCAGATTTACTAACATCATTCGCATTATTATCTAGCCACACAAACTTTCCTTTTGGCACCGATATTCTTTTAGAACGAAAATAATAGGGTCATTTCCGCTTGCTAGGTGCATAACTTGGTGCAAAATCCGGGCGTAACCTTAGAGCTGAGGTTGTAACTATGGCTCGACCCGAGGCGTCGTAACGTCGCCAGCGCGTGCGACCGTAATGATAAAACGGCAGTCGCCGTCCTGCGTGCTCCTAACTAGCCCGTACAAAATTCTCCCTGAGATTACGGCCAAGCCCGAAATGAAAGCAATCTTCCTACAATCATGGCCGTGCCTGGTCCTTCCCAACTTGCACAACTCTTATCTACGAACCCTGAACATTGCTAGTAATGGAAATCCAATTACTATTTAAGCAAGATAAACGGAAAACGTGCGACTCGCTCCTCCGGCCGCCTTCAAGTCACATACGGAAGTTCAAACTCACTCGAGGAGTACACAATTGAAAACTAATTGAGACAGTGTTCCGGTTCGATTAGAACAAAGGTCGATACTTCGAATAATTTTGAATTCTGAAAGTCCCTGCATTGTTTAAAACGACAGACTGAGAATATTAAATGGCGTCAATTTACCACCGATAGCCCCAAGCGGCTTAGTCGTAAATCTATTAAATTTTCACAATTTACTTTTTGAGACCCTCGACTCATTTATGTCTGTTTTATACCACCTTTTTTAACATTTAATATACATGGACATATTAAACTCTGAACTATTATTATTACTTAGTGTCTTTATTAGGCAAACTTTTAGTTTTAGTAAGTATTATATATTTGAATTGCATATTTTCCTTAATTTCCTGGAATACGTTAAATTTAATATTTATGTCTGTAAAGTCAGCTCCTATCACCTTAAACAAGCTCCCTTGTGGTTTGGCGTAAATCGAGAGGTGTCTAAGTTGGGCGGACGGAGCCCCCCCTTATTTTGTTCAATACAGGTTATAGCTGTATAAGATATTGTATTGTTAATACCTTGTAAGTATCAAAGTAAATTCAACAGTATAATTTACGAAATCTGGATATTATCTCGTTTGTTCGAGTTTGTAATTTAACCACTTTTTAACTAACAATAGCCACAGACCATTCAGCCCTATGGCTATTGTAAGTCTTGGCGGGCATTCTAATGAAAGGCATATAATATTACTATTATATAGCATATTTTTCATCGTCTTAGCAACACATTATGTTCATTCCAGCTCGCACAGCCTTTTCTAAGTAAACATTTACGTTTAGCGTTTAATATTGACAGTTCCTTTGATATGCGAATGTGTTTATTTTGTTGCAGCGTCGCGTATTCGATACGAGATCACGAGCGGGAACATAGGCGGGGCGTTCGCCGTCAAGAACATGACCGGCGCGATATACGTGGCCGGAGCGCTCGACTACGAGACTAGGAAACGGGTAAGTTTATTCCAATTCTTATCATCTGGTGTCAGACGTTCACTGAACACAATAAGCGACATTTCATCCGCGTATTCAGTTCCTATAGCATTCAAAATTGTGGATTAATTTTGTGTAGGTTACGCACTGAAATATAATAACCTGTTAGCAAAAATATCGATAACTTTTCCGTAAAACTTCATATGGTTTCTAATCTACGTTAATCTATATGTACACACGTAATCATAAGTCCTCTACAAGTAATGCGTTCAGAACCCATCGGCAATACCAGCATTACAACATTTAATTTTGTTATCTGTTGGTGGTATGGTCGTGGTGGTGGGTGTGCTAGCGGCTTAACGCGATATCAAAATATTGATATGATAAAGTTATGAGTTTCAAATTTGGAACATCTTACAAAACCAACTCGAATTAAATAGGCCCCAATTCTAGTATCAATTGAAATTAAAACCTAGTCTATACGAAACTTAGCTTAAAGACCCCTCATTATGTGTCAGTTACATAAACTACTACCAATTAATAATACCCCCCACATGCATATCCAGGCTTCATTCGGTTCGGGCAAATATTATTATGACTTCACAATAATGACTAAACACGCTCAAACAGCAGCTAGTTTTTTTTAACCAAGAATAGAATGTGCTGATTATTGAAGCTATCAAATATTTATTTAAAGTATTCATTGAAATTAAACAGTATTAACGTTCTTATGTTATACTAGAAATGAAAGAGATAAAGTTTTGTACAATTTGCATTATTTACTTTCAAAACTAGCCAACATTTTAACAATGATAAATGGCTCTCTAAGGGTAGATGAGTACCATTAACTCAGCTCGAATATATGTATGGGCAAACAAATTTGTTTTGATTTTCGTGCTGTTGGAGTGTGAAATAGAAAGGTTTTGTAACATTTTTGTACGATATTAGTGTGATGTGGGGACAGGAGCACTAATGGAAGTCGTGTCGAGGGAGGCGCTCGCTCGCCGCGGCCGCGGGCGTCGAGGCGTCGAGGCGCGCCGCGCGCCCGCACCTACTCCACTTTACGCCTCTGCCTCTCGCTTCTAACGATATTGTTATCATAGCGCTGTTAACCAACTAAAAGCCATCCTATATTTACATGTATGCGATAAATATGACAACAGCCGATACATATAGTTCAACCTTGACAATTAATTTAGGTATGTTCTAGTTAAGTAGTCAGACGAAACCTTTAATAAACTTACTTGACCATAATGGGGCCGTCACCGCGCCGTGTAAGTTATTGTCGGTGACAAGGGACGAACGTAATTTAACTTAAACAATCTTGTAAACAAACAGGTGGAAGACGAAGGAAGTTCCCTTCTGATAACTTGGAGAATCGAATTACTGAGTAATTACTTGCCTGCCGGTGGCGTACGTAATAAGGCAAAAATCCTCGACATGATAGAATTACTGATACCCGAGGGAAAACAATTAAGTCTAACGTTATGGAAGTGATATCATAGATGATGTACGAATATGTTGTTAGGTATATTGCGAAAGTACAATTAGTATGAGCTTGATTTAAATTTAAGTGGGGCGAGGGGATTTATGAGAATGATAGCCCTCTTTCAAAATAATTTCACGCTAAAGTACACAACGTTAAGCGGTAAGACATAATGTTTTACTTTCTTTGTCCGCTGGCGAGTTTCACTTTCAAAGCGTTGCTGCTGGTATCAGGCGGGAGCTCTTTGTTACAGAAAGTTTCATTGAACTTTTCGCGAGATAAATAATTTAAACTTTAATACCCATTTAAGCGAGCCGTAGTTGTTACCGAACTCTGTATAGCTATTAAACTGCAGATTCCTGCGATGCTTTAATGGCAGCTAAATGGTTTACCCTGTAGCTGTCGGTTCTCGTCTTGGCAAATTTAACTTCGATACGTATCGAGGTTAGCTGTACGATTTTCCGCGTTACTGTTCACATTACGTTGAGGTTAAAACTAAAGCGAGGTTTCATGGATTACATGCATGTACAAAAATAAAACCGCATTAAAAATATATTGCTTATCCGCAAAGAGTAATTAAGTGCTAACGAGAACCTTATGATGATCAATCATCATCGTAAATTTCCTTCAATCATTATATTATTTTAATACTTACACATTTTCAATCAAACCATCCAACGCTAAAATATTCTTAATTCCGACAGACAATGTACACGATAATACATCTTAGCACAAACGCTAGGCAAACTTCATAAAGTAGGCATTATCTGGCTTCCACAGGCTAGGTGAGCTCCCGGGGCGAGAGGAGTAAACCGACACTTTACTCTGTGGCCATTAAATGGTTTTGCAAACGCGACATATGCCGCTCGCTTGGGCCTTTGTGACTACTATGTATAGCGTTTAATGGCTCCTACCTAGCGAAGTCATAGGGGCTTTAATCTCTTTACACCCATGAAACCAAATTGCCATGGCTTGGGTATTTGATTAATCGATACCACTAACGCCAATTCCATGTTACAATTTTAGCCACCCGGCTTACGAACGGGCGGTTGAAATGACTATTAAAAACAAACATTTTCCACCCAGCTGAGAAAATTACTTACGCTGCTGACATATGGCACCAATAACACTCATCGGGAAGAAACACATTTTCATAGGTACATGTTTTGTTTGGAAAATTGTGTCACAACATTATTTGGTGGCTCGAATTTTTAATGCAAAGTTTAGTATTGTACGTTTCAGAAAATGTAATGGAAGCCATAAAAACGAGACCTTTGATATTTTTTCTAATTTCGAAACAGGGTTGCTTTTCTTTTGATCTGTGGCGATTCCATTCAGTGGACTCAATTACGTTAATTACTTATGGTCCGTTCCGCAGTCCTATCTTACTTAAACTTTAAACAACTTTATTTTTATGAAACCTTTTTCCTATTTTATTTTCCCACAATATGAGTGAACCTGCTAGATTCACTAGGTTGAAGAAATTATATTTATAAAGTGTAGCGCATATTTTTACAAACCTTGTTGAATGATAAAAGGTTACAGATAATACTGGCCGTTACGTAACGAACAACGTCAGAAACGAACTATTTTTTTTGTAATATTTACAGATTCTTAGTTGTTCCGTCGATTCGCCATTCTCTTTTGCACTCTACCAGGGCCTCTATTCAGGTGCGTTAAAACGATATCGTATTTGAAACGTTTAAGAATCGTTTATGTCACAGTCGCCATTATTGCAAATGACATAATGGTTATCAAAACGTTGACAATACGGAAACAGGTCAAAAACGATATCGTTATTACCTCGTAGAATTCCAGCCCTGTTGATGTAGTGAAATATGTATTGTTGATCGATGGCAGTACGAGCTGAAGCTAGCCGCGTCGGACAACTTGAAGGAGAACTACACGACCGTGGTGATCCACGTGAAGGACGTGAACGACAACCCACCCGTGTTCGAGCGGCCCACCTACCGCACGCAGATCACCGAGGAGGACGACCGGAACCTGCCCAAGCGAGTGCTGCAGGTCCGCATTGAGGCGCGCCTCGCTCGACTCTTTATTGAACTCGAGGGGCCCCTCCCGGCTCCAGGCTTCAAATAGGAATTGAGTGATGCAAACGTCTGTCGTCTCCGGCCGTTCCTCGTTTATTGACGTGTTCTTGTATTTGTTGGGTTTGCATGGCATGAACATTCCTTTTGTGGCATCGTAGAAGTGTATTTTTTTTGCTGTAGCCTTTTTTGCTAGTATTATTCACCGTTGTGAGGTTTTCAGTTGAGATTTGGTATGCTTTTAATATTTTTTTCTTACTTACCTGTTGGCCGTATTCATTATACAATTGCCTAATCTAATCATTAGGTTTTTTATTTGTTCTCATCGTTAAATCATACGTTCCATTTGTAATCTCGTACGTGATTTTTAATCAGTTGGACTCTCATTTTAATTTATTCTGGGACGGGACATGATTTTTCAAGCTTTCCCTAAAACATTTCACAGTACAATGAAAATGCCAGGATTCGAAGGGTGGAACGATTGAAGTTCGGCGGGTCGTGCAACGCCCCCCTTGCTATGATAATGCTCTTTAAACAATCATCTTATTTTTCTATTTTTATTTCTAAGGCATCAATTTTATTTTGATTTTAAATCAGCGTCAGACATCTTGCGTTCTTTATTTTTCAAATTATCTCGAGAAGTTCGGCTGATCGAGGCAGATTACCCAGGAGAGTAGCTGTACTTTTCAATTATTATTTACACGAAACCGAAAAGGAAAAGTTCATGTATAAAACTTCTGCGTTATACTTACTTTACTATGTACTTTGCAAACATTTGATATAACAAATGAAAATTATATAACTTATTCGCCTACCAACAGGAAATCAAATAAAACAAGGTACACGCGGGCATAAATCGTTTTATATCGGTGTGATGTATTGCTCCATAGTATCCGTGTGAAATTGCGGCAATGCCTCGGACTCTACAAAAAACATGAATTTCGATCCGAAGCGATAATTGCGAACACTATGTACAAAATATCGGGCTTATTATATCTTATTATTTTTATATCATTTTTACAATGTTAATTTTTATAATAATAGTGATTCGATTTGCGCGGGTTTAGTGAAAACAGAAAAATACATATAAACTTTTTGATATGATTTTGTTTTGATAAATTTTCCTTAAAGTATAATTATTTGTTTGTTTGTGCGCCGTTGTACCTTTTTATAGATATTTAATCCCGTATTAAAATTACTTTTACGGCTTATAAATTTAATTAAGAACCTAAATGTTATTAAAAATTCCTATTTAACGAAACCTTAGTGATGACGCGAACTTAAAAAACGTTACTCAATTTTATGCACCTGTAGAGTGTCACTCGGAAAAAATACGTTTTTCAGAAGACACCAGCCTGAAACAAAACAGCCACCTTGTTCCAATAGTCGGTCGGTAAAACAGCTGTGATTTACGGTCGTACGTGAGAAATTTATAAGGGTTCCGTTTTAGTAGAATTACGTACATAGTAACAATTTAGCCATCGTACATGGATATCAATTTTTGAATTCGACGTAGTGAAGGGTGATTGTGATTTGTGTAGCATGAGCATGGTGTGTAAAGTGTGCGTGTGCGCAGTACGAGCTGACGCTGGTCGCGTCGGACGGCCGCAACGAGAACTCGACACGCATCGTCGTGCGCGTCGTCGACGTCAACGACCTGCCCCCCAAGTTCACTCGCAGCGCGTACGTCACGCAAGCCCTCGAGGAAACCGGCCCCTTTCCTCATCCTCTTATACAGGTTTTTTTTGTTATTTTTTGTTATTTACGTTAAGTTTATAGACAATGCAAAATAAGATTGCATCAATTGTCATTTTTTCTGTTTATTTTTTATTTATGTTTATTGGTTTCCATTATTTTTTAAACCAAATCATGTATTTACATTTAATCAAATATTATCTTAATACCAGATCATTTTTAGTAAACTTCAACAACATTTCCACTAAGTTCGAATTATGCGTTAACATTACTCCTTCCAATATTGCCATAAGTATGTAGTAACCCGCCCTGGCTTGTTAATTCGTTGTCTACAAAATGACTAGCTAAATTGTTAATTAAACATCGTGCTACGCTACATCCTAAAGGAGCTAACAGAAAATAAACTAAGGGTAGTAACTTGCGCTATGGAAACTTTATTTTAGTTCAACTAATTAAATATTTCTCCCTTCTTTGTCTGTATTAATAAAAAATATCATCATCATCATCATAATAAACAATTCAAGGATCGAATTGATTTACTCATATCTAGACTCACAAGACTTCAAAAAAATAATTTAAATTTAAAAAGTATATACTTACTTGGACTATTAGCTCTAAATTAACTTCTATTGAAAAGTGTATGAAAGTTATATATTGCGGTGGATTAGGATTAGGGTTTCTGGAAATAGCTTGGTGTATAATATACCTATCTTTATTGTAGAATATGCCAACGGTGGGTAATAATCTGTAAGTTTATGTGCTAATCTTGGTTCGTGGATCTAAAAGCTTTTACGTGTTACTTACTTGCTGGTTATGTATCTGCATTTTGGGTGAAATTAGATTAACAAGCAAAATTTTCTGCATGTTTCAGCCAGTTACAAAAATGTCCGACAAAATCGTATTTGAAGTATGTTACCTATGCCGTGTTATGTGGTCTTGGTTTCTGAATAACAATACACAACTAACTCGTATTGCTTTTGATCAGTAAGACATTTTTGTAACCGACAGAACCTCTTTTAAATTAACCTTGAGCTAAATCAACATGTGACGTTAAAATAAACGAAGTATCATTTATACAGAGTCAGACGGAAACTTGGGCTTTGTTAGGTAACGTATTTGTAATTTAAACGCAGGTAATTTACACGAGTCCGCAAAATAATTGCAGTCTTTAGGAAGGTTATTTAAAAGGGAACGGATAGGTGTGCCGCCGGCCGCCTGGCCTAATTCTTCCTTTTTTATAATTTTGAAGCTTAAGTTTTCATTTTATATTTGAATTTAAATTTTGCTCTTTTATCATGATACTGACGATGATACTACTGGCAATACGATTCAATTTATAGTAACGTTTAAATGAATTAAAAATTAAACTTAAGATTTAAACTAATTTTAGACCTATATATAAACGAATCAATCGACAAGTTTCTAAAACGAATACGTTTCAGATACTTTAATCACAAACCCGTAAATACAGTAAACACGTCAGTTGCAAAGGATCTCAACCCTATTAGTTCCAGTTGGTCAGCGACTCACTATTCCAGTATAAGCATGAAAAAGAAGAGTTAAAATTAACATCCCTTACTTTATCAGATCTTTTCTGTAATAGTTACCTACTAATCAAAAACGGGTAAGATACCTTCTAAATTGAATATTGCGTAGTCATTCTATTCTAATTTAAAAAAATCAACATTTATACAGAATGTGTGTCCCTTTTCTTGAAATATTCGTGAGGATTACCCTAACTTAACTTTTACACTCCATCACGAAAAATGTCCCTCTACAAAGAGAGCAAAGCCCTCAATGTCGTCCCTTGTAGTGACAAGCTTTTTTATAATTGGAGTGAGATTCGCAAATGATCCGAGTAATTACGCAAACGTCGACCCTCTTCATTTCTCTTTAGCCAGGCAATGGCAATTCTCGACTGAGCAGTGACTCCATTACGTACGTACCCGAGCATCTGCCAATCCTAATCATCATTTAGAGACCTACATATAATTATGCACCCGCCCTGTTCTACGTAACGTTCCTAATATTCAACACTAATTCCTTTCCCTATTGCTGACTGTTCAGGGAAATTACTGTCAGAACATTTCGGGTCCGTCCCTAAAAGCATGACCAGACATATGTTTATGGGACCGTCATTAGTTCTAATTTCTACAGCCACTATTGGGGAGTATTTAATATAGGTAAACTAGCTGCCATAATTCCGTAGTCTAAGCAGTAAGCTGTAAAATTAGGCGTGCCAAGTCTACTTCCCAGAAACTGTAATAAAACCTATTGAAGTTTTTTGTCGCCTACGAGCACCTCCTTTGAATAGCATACCACCGCCTAAAACTTATAGAGCTTCTTTGTGAAAATCTTTATAAGATGAAAGTTTATGGTCCTTCCGTCGTCGGTTGCGCGCCGCCGCCGGTGCAAACAATCTGGGGTGTTAGCTGGTTCATAACTTCGTAGAACTTCCGCGGCTCCCGCGCTATCCAAATAGTAATTCATATTCCAACCGCCTTGCGACAGTTTTGTGGCAACACTCTCATGTAAATATCCGGTAGTTAACGCTATAAAAGCCAATTGTCACACTTGTAAATAACATTTTGCAATAGTACCTAAAAGCCTTTACAAAATTAATATTTTCAGTTATACCCAAATACTTATTTTTCTTGAAATAAGAAGTTGAGGCTTTTATAGTCGTATTTTTCCCTTCAGATTCTTGTAATTGTAAGCGGAATGTGTTTGTGTTACCAAATAAGTAAATCAATAATGAGTACGTCCTTTCAGGCGCCGGGGGACATTTTCCCTTCTTTGAAAGCAAACTTAGTACTACATGATTCGATAATCAAACTCAAAGTCCAAGTTTCTAAGAAATATAAATACAGTTGCTTGTTTGTATTTATCTTATAGGCATTGTTGATATTAATACTATAACGGTAAGTTTATATTCATTAAATACCTTGGGGTTTTGTAAATATGCATGATTTTATTTTAGTGTTTATTTTCAGAGTTAATGCGTTTCATATGTGTATTTTTTGTATTACCGCATTTACCTCTTTTTTTTTTAAATAAGGTTTTTTCCACAATAGGTGACGGCGACTGATGGCGATAAAGACAGGAAACAAAACATTGTCTATTTCCTCACCGGCCAGGGAATCGACCCCGATAATCCAACGAATAGCAAGTTTGATATTAATCGGACTACAGGAGAAATATTTGTGTTAAAGGTCAGTGCTAATCACAATTTTATATTTTCATCACATTATGTTTGTCAATTTTAACAGTAGTATTATATCGAGTAATAATGTTCCATGTAAGAGCATGGACTTTAGAAGCGATAACCGAACACCAGTTGGACGCGTGCTTTGCATGCACATTACGATCACACGTTTATAGCGTTCCATCTGCGATATAACAGGCACACCAATAATTTTGCTACGGGGAATCTGGTGTGTCTGCAGAATAATAAACGTTTAGATAACACACGTTGTTTTCAAATGTTTTATCAATTTATCATGTAATTTTAAGCTTTAATCACTCTTCTTATTTAATAGTGGCATATTTTCTTACAGCCTCTAGATCGTGATCAACCAAATGGAAGGCCGCAATGGAGATTTACAGTATTTGCCCAAGATGAAGGAGGCGAAGGTCTTGTAGGATACGCTGATGTACAAGTGAATCTCAAAGATATTAATGATAATGCGCCTATCTTCCCTCAAGGGGTGTATTTCGGTAATGTCACAGAGAATGGCACAGCTGGCATGGTTGTTATGACTATGACCGCAATAGATTATGATGACCCAGCAGAAAGTAATAATGCAAAATTATGGTATTCTATAGAAAAAAATGTAATAGAGGAAGAAACAGGATCGCCTATTTTCGAAATTGAGCCAGAAACTGGTGTTATTAAAACCGCGGTGTGTTGTTTAGATCGAGAAAGGACACCTGATTATTCTATACAAATAGTAGCGTCGGATGGAGGGGGGTTAAAGGGTACCGGTACAGCCTCTATACGAGTAAAAGATATAAATGACATGCCTCCACAGTTTACAAAAGATGAGTGGTTTACAGAAGTAGACGAAACCGATGGAACAAATCTTCCAGAAATGCCCATTCTTACTGTGACTGTCCATGACGAAGATGAGACGAATAAGTTTCAGTATAAAGTTATCGAAAACAGTGGTTACGGTGCTGATAAATTCACCATGGTTAGAAATAATGACGGTACTGGTTCGCTAAAAATTGTTCAGCCTCTAGATTATGAAGATCAATTACAGAGTAATGGTTTCAGGTTTAGGATCCAAGTAAATGACAAGGGGGAGGATAACGATAATGATAAATATCATGTAGCCTACTCTTGGGTAGTAGTTAAACTGAGGGATATTAACGACAATAAGCCACAATTTGAAAGAGCCAATATTGAAGTATCAGTATATGAAAATGCTGAAGTCGGTAAAAGCTTGGAAACATTTAAAGCAACTGATCCTGATCAAGGTGGAAAAAGCAAGGTTTCTTATGCAATAGATAGATCCTCTGATAGAAAAAGACAGTTTTCGATTAACCAAGAAGGTACTGTTAGCATACAAAGGTCTTTAGACAGAGAAGATACTCCTCGACATCAAGTAAAAATTTTAGCAATAGATGACGGTGTCCCACCTAGAACGGCAACGGCTACGCTTACTGTTATTGTACAAGATATAAACGATAACGCTCCTACGTTCCTTAAAGATTACAGACCTGTTATTCCTGAACACACCACGCCGAAAAGATTTGCTGAAATTCTGGCCACTGACGATGATGATAGATCCAAAAGCAATGGTCCACCTTTCCAGTTTCGACTAGACCCTGGTGCGGACGACGTTATAAGAGCTTCGTTTAAAGTTGAGCAAGATCAAAAAGGAGCGAATGGTGATGGCATGGCTATTGTCACTGCATTACGATCTTTTGACAGGGAGCAACAAAAATTCTACTTGATTCCTATCATTATCAAAGATCACGGAAACCCAGCTATGACTGGAACAAGCACGCTCACTGTTGTAATTGGTGACGCTAACGATAACAAAATGCACGAAGGCTCAAAAGATATACTTGTATATAATTACCAAGGGCAGGCGCCTGACACCGAAATCGGTCGCGTGTATGTAAACGATCTTGATGACTGGGACTTACCCGATAAAAAGTTCTTTTGGGAAAGTACGGAACATCCAAATTTTACATTAAACGAAGAAACTGGCATGGTACAGATGAAACACAAGACAAGAGAAGGTCGCTACAATTTAATGTTCAAAGTGTACGATCGAAAACACACGCAAACAGATGTCCCAGCGAATGTGACCGTTTATGTCAAAGAAATATCTCATGAAGCAATTATTAATTCGGGATCGATTAGAATATCGGGTATATCCGATGAAGATTTTATCAGAGTTTGGAATTATAAAACGGTAAGCGATTCAAGAAGCAAATTAGACATATTCAAAGATAAACTAGCTGATTTACTCAACACGGAACGTGAAAACATCGACGTGTTTAGTGTTCAACTTAGAAAAAAACGTCCTCCAGTAACTGATATTAGGTTCGCAGCTCATGGGGCTCATTACTATAAACCAATCCGACTGAATGGCATCGTACTGATGCACAGAGAAGAAATTGAAAGAGCTGTGGGAATTAATATTACGATGGTTGGCATCGATGAGTGTCTTTATGAAAATCAAATGTGTGAAGGATCATGTACTAATGTTTTAGATATCAGTAATTTGCCATACATGGTTAATGCTAATAAATCTGCTCTAGTTGGCGTACGAGTTGACGTTATTGCCGAGTGCACGTGCGGTGCTAGGAATTTCACTCAAGCAGAAACGTGTCGTAACTCACCATGTTACAATGGAGGAAGATGTATTGAAGGAAAGTATGGATTAACTTGTTCATGCCCGCCTGGTTACACAGGGCCGCGCTGTCAGCAGACATCTAGGAGTTTCCGAGGAACTGGGTGGGCTTGGTATCCCGCCCTGGAAATGTGCGATAGTTCTCATTTAAGTTTCGAGTTTATCACGCGAAAATCGGAGGGTGTTCTATTATATAATGGGCCAATTGTTCCTCCTGAAGCAGAAGAGATTATGGTATCAGATTTTATTTCTGTGGAATTGGAAAGAGGAAACCCCAGATTATTAATTGATTTCGGTTCTGGTACATTAGAATTGAGAGTAAAAACCAAGAAAACATTAGACGATGGCGAATGGCACCGAATTGATATATTTTGGGATACAGAAAACGTACGAATGATAGTTGATTACTGCAAATCAGCGGATATTCAAGAAATGGAAGATGGTACACCACCGGAGTTCGATGATTTAACATGCCAGGCCATGGGAACTATTCCTCCCTTCAATGAATATTTGAATGTAAATGGACCACTTCAAATCGGCGGTCTGTACATAGAACACTTTGACCCAACTCATTATCACTGGCAATATATGCCTATTGGCAAAGGATTCGATGGCTGTATTCGAAACTTAATACATAATAGTAAAGTTTATGATTTGTCGCACCCAGGCCTAAGTAGAAACTCCGTTGCGGGTTGTCCGCAGACCGAAGAAATTTGTAATCAGGCAGACACAACATCAAGGTGTTGGGAACACGGAACTTGTGTCGGCAGCTTTTCAGAAGCTAGGTGCCAATGCCAGCCAGGTTGGACAGGCCCGTCATGTAATTTGCCAACAACACCTACAAGTTTCCGACCCCAAAGCTATGTAAAGTTCGCGTTAAGCTTTGAACCAGATCGTTTTAGCACGCAAATACAATTACGGTTTAGAACTCGTGAGCCCCACGGCGAACTTTTTAGGGTGAGCGACCAGCACAATCGCGAATACGGTATACTGGAAGTAAAGGACGCTCGACTACACTTCCGATTCAACCTTAACTCATTGCGTACCGAAGAACGAGACGTATGGCTGAATTCGGTAGCTGTTGATGACGGTCAGTGGCACATCGCACGGGTCAGTCGTTATGGAAGTGCTGCCACTTTAGAAATAGATGGCGGTGAAGGCAGGAGATACAACGAGACATTTACATTCGAAGGTCATCAATGGTTGCTTGTTGATAAACAAGAAGGCGTATATGCAGGTGGCAAAGCTGAATATACTGGAGTTAGGACGTTTGAAGTTTACGCCGATTTCCAAAAAGGTTGCTTGGATGACATCAGATTAGAAGGGAAACATTTGCCACTTCCGCCAGCAATGAATGGCACCCAGTGGGGACAGGCGACTATGGCCAGAAACCTTGATCGTAATTGCCCATCCAATAGCCCTTGCATCAATGTCCACTGTACTGAGCCTTTCGTTTGCGTCGATCTGTGGAATGAATACGAATGCACGTAAGTACTCTTACGGGTTTTTTTAATAATGAAATATTGTTATTTTTGGGAAAATTAATTACAAATTAGTCTGTTTAAATTGATTGCCATTTTCTGCTCCAGGGTCCGATTCCCAGATTAAGCCATTATTGTTCTAACAAAGTTCAACAAAACGTTGTATGAAAAATGTGATGCCTCTGAACAATTTACTCGACAATGTCGAAATGTTGTGTTTTACCGTTTTATTTTTGTAACGTTTTTTGTACCGTACGCGCGCACTGAGTTTCGCATAATAAATATTTATTTTTCTTATCTTAAAGTTAATGCATTTGGAATTTGCCTACTAATTAAGAATTATATTATGTATTATATTTTATATATATATATGTATCTGTTCTTTTTTGTTATCTTTGACACAACTATGAAATTGAATGCTTTATATATATAAATCCTCTTTAACTCTGCGTAGCTGTTTTATACAACTTAAATACTATGATGTGTATGTAGTTGCGGTGAAGGTTTGGTATTGTCGAGCGACGGGAAGGGTTGCGTAGACAAGAACGAGTGTCTCTACTTCCCGTGCCGCAACGGGGGCTCGTGCGTGAACCGCGAGCCCGGCTACCGCTGCCACTGCCCCGAAGGGTTCTGGGGCGAGAACTGCGAGCTGGTGCAGGAGGGCCGCACGCTCAAGCTAAGCATGGGCGCGCTGGCGGCCATCCTCGTCTGCCTTCTCATTATAATGAGTGAGCACTACCGTGTCGTGTCTTAGTCGACTCCCATCGCACTTCCATATACGCACCGACATCTATCATCCATTATTATATTTCACGTATTATTTGTGTATATATAGCTGTCGTATTAGAGGTTAGAGTAGTGCATGTTAGAGGCTCAGTGCGCGGCGGACGTGCCGGGGCGGGGCTACAGCGCGCAGTGTGCAGGTGCCCTGGTGGATCGACGCGAGCGGGGGCGTCGTGCGTCAACGTGAACGAGTGTCTGGCGGCGAACCCCTGCCGCAATGGCGGCACTTGCTTGGACCGCGAGCCGGCGCGCCGCTACGACTGCCGCTGCGCGCTCGGCTACACCGGCCACGACTGCGAGCTCGAGCTGCTCGCCTCCGGCTTCATCACGCCCTCCAGGGATTTCGTTATCGCTATCATTGTCTGTTTGTTTGTGCTTTTGGGTAAGCACTATCATTCATTAGCATGCATGCTTTTTACGAAGCTGGGTTTCTTAAATACCTGTTAGTGAAGATGGTAGATTAAATATCAGTCTGTGCAGTTCTGCTGCCCTAAACGTACCTCTAAAAATGATTGATTAAATTTCAAAGCCGTGGTTTACGTGAACCAAAATATATAATTGTAAACACTAAAGAAAATGTTTAATTTCTTTTAACTTGGCTATGAATGTTTTGAATAAACGTCATGTTTCATGGAAAAAAATTGCGATTTTATTCAATGGATGTCAACAAAGTGAAAATCTCTCTTGCTCTTATTTTCAAGTGTTTGTAAATTATTATGCGTAGACCAACCGAGTTTTATATACAAACTTTAGTTATCCTTCTTCTGAAATGGCTATTTCTGAATCCCAGTCTGAACAAACCCATTGTCAGAAGAGTCCAGATTCTTTTAACGACGGTTTTGTTAAATTTTACATATATTGTTTTACATGATTCCATCACGTTTGTCCACCTCACTACTGGGTAGAAATTTCATATAGTGACGTAGCTGCCAAAGTTAAATTACAGTAAAAATAGAGTATCAATAGTACTCGGCTGTCTATCGCTGTCACACTCTCTAATATCTGTCAACAAATAATTACACATTTGTTATGCCGCCAGAGAGTGTTACAACGATTGACAGCCGAGTACCTCTATTAATACCTACTCTGGTATAATATTCAACGGTAAGTACCTATAACTGATCTAGATATCGTGAGACTACCTAATCATCAAAATTGTATTTAATATATTTCCCAATATAAAACGTTTTTTTCCTCCGAAAGCGTCTAAGTAGTATATAAGATAATCTCATCAAATAGTTTTTAACCGACTTCAAAATGTTTTAAAAAACTAAAAACCGTCTTCAAAATGTAATGTCTATTACCTATCATTTTAAAATAAGTTATTTCTTGCATTTTGAAGACGGTTCTTAGATTTTTAAAACATTTATTTTATTTCATACATTTTAGTGATCATTATAATAATGTTATATCGTCCACGTATATTTATTCCTAAAATATTTGAGGAGTTATCTCAATACCTCACGGATTTCCTCATCGGATACCAACTTGATGGCAATGGGACCACCTCGAAAGAGCACTCTATCAAAAAAAATGGAATATTCAAAATCGATTCAAAATTGACGGAGTAATCGCGTAACAAACACACAAAATAATGTGTTTTTTTTAAATACAATCGAATTGATAACCCCCTCCTTTTTTGAAGTCTGTTAAAAAGGGGGAGGTTCCAATTCGCTTGTATGACTTTTTATCAAATATTTTTTTATTTGATACATATGAATACTGAATGCAATTAATGAAGGAAGGATAATCTAATACATTTGGTAATTGTTAAAAAAGACGCATTTTCAAAAAAATCAAACTGATTGGGTGAGCTCTATAAGTTACTTCAGCAAAATGTTGGAAAATTTATGTTCTGGGTTCGATCCTTTAGGTATTCAATATCCGATGGAAATTGAAATGACTAAACACCGCTCCAATACTGAAATGGTAACCACTTAATGAAACCACTTAATGGGTGATTATTATCTGTACAGTGTACCGTCATAAATATCAAAGCACTCAAAAGATAAGAACAAAAACCGTAATGGTTTTATATCCCAATTTGTCACTGGAATATAAGACCAATTGAAATTTGTGATAGTTAGACTACAATAACGGTGAACCGATCTATTTCAGCAGCTTTCGAGTTAGAGCGTCTTCCGTTCTGAGACCGGAATTAAGCAGTTAAACTATCCCACTTTATAATGGAACTTATTGTTGTGGGATATTGGCAGAAGATTAATCTTGCTCCGTGTTCCTATTTAGTAGATTTGTTGCTTGCTGACCGGCAATCGGTAGCAGCGCTCTTTATGCTAGGAGCTCTTTTATTTATTTTACCCAGACAAATATTTTATACCCGTGATGAAATTCAGATATTTCATTTCCATTTTTGCGTAGGACGAAATGGGCAGATTTTAATAAAAAGTTTTCGGTTATCAAATCAAGCGGGGCCCTTATTGGGTGGTTACCATTTCCTTTCAGTTTCGCGTTGTACGAGATGTGAATTAAGCTTGAACTACTTAACGCCTCTCTTTACAGAGATAAAATGGTACCTACTGCAATGCGTACATTTTGTAATCACAGGTTTTCCGCTGAATTCAACTTGTGCTTAAGTTAAAATAGGAGAGATTCAAAAAATGTTTGCTTACTTGGCAACATGTAAGATGCTGTCTTTGCTATATATTTTTATCAAAACGCAATCCGTAATCCGCGCCTTTTATTACGATGCTCGACCATTACACTCGTATCTTAAGCAGCTTTATTATGTGCCAGTTGCATAAATAACTAAGGTGTTTCCTTGTTATGCAGACAGAATTTTCATAGAATTTTGTTTAGCAGAAAATGTTTCATATAATATTTGGTCCTTGTACTTTTATTTACGATTTTTTTATACGACTATTCACTTAAATGAAACATATTTTTCAGAAACATAATTCACTGAATTTATTAATCTCGTTTTTTTATGTAGCAAACGTATCAAACATAGGAATATTTTTTAACGAATATTGTTTGTTCGGTGAATTTTTCCATACTTTTTTCTATTTTAACGAAAATGTCCAACCTGCTACCAGAAAAGTAGGTTTGGTAAAGTTAGAACTGCGACCCCGTCAGAAACGACTTGCTACTAGAAAAGTAGGTTAGGTTAGAACTGTGACCCCACCAGAAAACTAATCGCCGTCAGAAACGAGTTGCTACCAGAATAGTATTGTTAGGTTAGGTTAGAACTGCGACTCCAACAGAAAAGCCCTCAGCCTGAGTACATAAATTAATAATAAATATATATAAAGCCTGACAAGTTTCTATTTGGCCCTATTTCAATACCAACTTGTATTGAAATAGGGCCAAATAGAAACTAGTCAGGCTTTACATACCTATATTATTAAAAAAATAAAAAATCTTTGTTATAAGTTTTACATTAACAAAATAATATGAGGGTCTATAAAACAGTGTACAACCAATAACTAATTATGAAACGTTTTTGAGATGTGCGCATCAACAGCAAACTGTGAATACAAGTACAGTATACCTATAATTAACTTTTTTGGATAGAAAATAACGTTTCTTGGGAATATGGTCGAATTATAAAGTGAATTTGAAAATTTTTGTTAAGTGTGAACCGATTTGAATGGGGTTGTGTTTGGTTGCGTAGTCCTGGTGCTGGTGTTCGTGGTGTACAACCGGCGGCGCGAGGCGCACATCAAGTATCCGGGGCCCGATGACGACGTGCGGGAGAACATCATCAACTACGACGACGAGGGCGGCGGCGAGGACGACATGACCGCCTTCGACATCACCCCCCTGCAGATCCCCATCGGCGGCCCACTGCCCGACCACGCCCCCTCCAAACTACCATGTAAGTTAATTAAAAATATAAAATCGGGTGACAATCTCACATATTGACCTAGTCCAAGCTCTAGTCTTGTACTATGGTACTTAAATACGTAAAAAGCACCCAAGACTCAGAAACAAATTCTTGCTCTCAACACACAAATATTTGTCCTGACCGGGAATCGAACCCGGAACTGCTAGCTTTGTAGGCAGTGTCACTACCAACTAGGCTAACAGCTTCGTCAAAAGTTCCCAACTAACTACCCCTATTAATAATATATGCCCCCTTTTCAACGATTTATCTGAATCCCGCCCCAGAGCTGCGGCATGGCGACGCCAATCGAGCTCAAATAAACAAGCTTTGCATAAGAGGCGAAAGTGAAACTTGAGAGGGTTTTTCCACGGACGTCATCTGGAGCTACGTAATGTACGTTACTGCCTATAAGAAGAAAGTACACAAAGGCTTCTGGCGTCAGTTCACCAAACCCTTTCTAAATTTCACTGGTCGGAAAAGTAAAAACCTACAATTTTTTTCCCTTAACCTTAATTTATAAAAATGAGATGGTGTGCGTTCTCGTTACTTTTCCATTTTTTATTATACTTCTATATTAAGGGCAAAATCTCCTGCTAGATTTATTATCTTTGGCTTTCAGAATCGCACCATTGAAGTATACTTTTAATCCTAAGCAACGTCTTATTGTTTTCTTTTGCGTGTACTATTTAACTGCTATTTCTTTTACGAATTGAGTCGCGGAGATTGAGAATTTTAATTAAAATTACATTATAAGAAAAAATACTTTTGCTAGCAAAACGTGGATGCAAGTGTCACGGTTAGGTAGGTATGAACGAACTCTCATAATCGTTTAGTTTAAGACTACAGCGATGTAAACAAAACTGGCCAAGTGCGAGTCGGACTCGCACACGAAGGGTTCCGTACCATTATCTATACAACATTAGAACTATTTAAAAATAAACTACAAAAAAAAACACGTTTGTTCAACGGGAGCCCCCTTTAACTTATTTTATTTTAATGTAATTGTTTCATTTGAAGTGAATTTATAACTAAATATTCTGTGAACATTTCAAGCGTCTACCTGTTGCCGTTATATCAAGCAAAAAAACGGCAAAAAAAAAACATGATTTTGTATGGGAACCCACTTAAATATTGTTTTTATTCTGTGTTTAGTATTTATTGTTATAGCGGTTCATGATATACAGCCTGGTGACAGACAGACAGACGGACAGCGGAGTCTCAGTAATAGTGTCCCGTTTTAA
The DNA here is from genome assembly GCA_949316455.1 of Acleris holmiana. Taxonomy (NCBI): domain Eukaryota; kingdom Metazoa; phylum Arthropoda; class Insecta; order Lepidoptera; family Tortricidae; genus Acleris; species Acleris holmiana. Next base: position 15,087,905 of record OX438763.1, read on the forward strand.
CCCTTTAGGTACCTACGGAAACCTTAAAAATTGTACCGTTCGACTTAAACCAGTCCACCCTTTGACTTTTACGTTATCTACTTAAATTTAATAAAATAAAGACTTGAAGTTTGAATATTGTACAGTCGACTACAAAGAGAGGTATCCACTTTTTCACCTTATTGCATTTTAATAAGATCAAAAAGTGGATACCTACATCTTTTTGTAGTCGACTATACGATGCTTGGCTGGAATCTATTGAACTCCTAAGCACAATACCATTACCGTCTTACCGTTTTTTTTTATCAAACAGGGTATTTTTACTAATGTTTAGATATTTATATTTTTAGCTTACTTATACACAACGTACGTAAAGCAATTAAATATTTATTTAATAATAAAACAGCTCCATAATATTACATACCATTTGAAAAGAAGGTTTTGAGAAGAAGGTCACTAATGTTTGCGGAGGCGCGCATCGACGGCTTCCACGCCATCGTGCGTAAAAAGACCGCTTCGCTGCTGCACAGGACGCGAGGCAGGCCTAACTCCCTTACAAACGTGTTTGAGGACAAATATGATTCTCCCATCCTCAAACACTTCAACCAGATATTAACCAATACCTGGTTGACAAGAAACCGTTGATATATGTAGGTTAAGTAGTAATATTATTATTGTTTAAAATGTATTTTTCTATTATTGTTCTGCCTAACTTAGATGTAAGATTTGAATTTTATGTACTAACACATGGATCTAGTTATCTGAATAAAAACATTTATTATTATTATTATTATTATTATATTAATAATGATTATGTATACTACCATGTTAGAGATAGTCCGTTTGTGTTAGATGATGGAGATGGTCGTAATTGGCCATTCACCAATATTGCTGACGCTCTCTAGACCCTATCTTTTTGCAATTCAAAAGCTGAATGCTACTTATGCGTGTAGCAGATTTGAAATAGATTTTTTTTTCATCTTCTTTCGACCCGCTGCTCTCCAATTGGAATTTGTAAATTCGTCTAATTCAATGTAGCATTTAGATCCAAATTTCATTACTAGATACTAAAATTTTGAGCAGTCATACTAAGTGACTTCTCATTTATCAACTTGAAACGTACAAAACTTCAAAATAAATTATAAGCAAATTATTGTGTCATTTTGGTAACCACAGACAATATAAAACAAATAGGACAATCTTTTTTTTTTATTAATAATCTTAAGTAAAGCTGGTTAGCACTAACAAGTATTTTGAACATAAAATTGGAAAAAGCCGAAATGGATTAGGTATTCTTAGTCTATTCTGGGAACTGATTTAATATGAGATATAAGTATAACTATTATATTTAATTGCTTATGTCGATTTAAAGTTTTCATCTACCTGAAGGTTATCTGGAAGAAATAGGTCTTTGGCGATAAGACTGTAAAATTTTGTGTCCTGTATTTGTATTGTGTTATTTCAATATATGTATAACGGAATTAGATAAGTGAGGGCTTACTAGCGTTATTGACAACTGCCACGATAAATCCGGTCACTGCTCGTAAGTACCACTATTACCAGTTCCTTAATAGCTAATCTTCTTTTTTCTATGAAACACGAGAGACAAAGATAAAACAGTTAAATCATTACAATATTATGTTCGGCTGCTCGACATTATTAAAATTGTATGTTTAATGTGGGTAATTTTCAAGTACCTTACTTACATAGTTTTTTGCCACTAAATGTAATTTATTTCATTTACCTAGCTGGCCGTGCACGTCGCCGCCAGGGTTTATTTCATCTTTAATACAAACCATATCATTATGGTTAGGACATAATTATTTGTCCTAACGATTACGAACACGTCAATAATATGTGCCACTACGGTCGATCCGTTCTCAAGTGATGATGTAACATTATGTGCGGCAATTGGTTTTATTTACAAATAAACTGAATTTTGAAATACCAAATTAACTCTCAATATCACTTTTTCAAAACACGATATTCGAAGGCCTGGGTACAAATAATAAACCATAATTACTTTAATATAAATGTTTAGTTTCAAATTGGAGTAGATTACTGATGCCGATGGACATAAGCAAAAGGAAAACATATATGTTTATTCGTTTAAATGTCAAACAGAAAATTGTTTGCGACCGATATTAATTATGTTTATTCCCCAGATCCATTGATGGGCGTGGGACTCGGCGTGGGGCCGATGAGCGTGGGCGTGGGCGCGGTGGGACCGCTGCCGGGCGAGACCAACGTGGGGATGTTCATCGAGGAGCACAAGCGGCGCGCGGACAGCGACCCCAACGCGCCGCCCTTCGACGACCTGCGCAACTACGCGTACGAGGGCGGCGGCAGCACCGCCGGCAGCCTCTCCAGCCTCGCCTCCGGTAACCATCTGATACACTTAGGCCGCTTCCTGAATTGTCGGTATGCTGGCAGTATAACACGGAAACGGTAAGGGTTTCTAGGCAACCAGTGGCATCTACCAATCAATGCGCAGCGTTTACGCCGCCTGCACGTTTTACTGACGCATACCGACAAGTCAGGAAGCGGCCTTAAGGTCGCATTCAGAGTCAGTTAACCAGTGACGATTAAGTCGTTACGAACGCCACAGAGTCAGTTAATAGGGTAAACCCTCCAGTGGATGAACACTTTAGCATTTTTTCAACTTTGAAAAATCATTACTCTGTATTTATCAATAATTATACCTAATGGTTTTAAGTAATTTAACCAATCGTCATTTAATAAACTAGAAAGTAATATGTGCAATTCTTTATTACGTTTATGGTTTTTGAGTTATAGAAGAGTTTATAAAAAAGTACCCTGTAAATGAACAAAAAACTAATGAATGAACATAGTAAAACCCACAAGTGCGCATAAAAGCATTATATAATAAATGTAAGAAATGCATCGAATTAGAGGGGGGATAACATTGAAAAATAAAAATAACTAAAATTTTCTAAATTGTTTTTATTGCACCTCAGGGTTAGAACTTTTCAGCCGTCCCTCGTATACGAGTATGTATAATATTAACAACTGTTTTCTTCGGTACTCGGCCCTACTCTTGACTTATTGTGATAGTACTACTCGTACGATATATTGATAGTGCATATGAGATTAGTTATTCTAATTAGCTCACCAATTAATTGTCATTCGAAAGCACCTAATTGTTATTAATAGTTGCTCATGACTAAGACGTTGTTTAATGATTGTTAAGAGTGTTGCGTCACAAACAAGAGTAGTGTGCGTTATGTTAAGGTCGTTGGTGTTTGTTGCAGGCACCGACGACGAGACGCACGAGTACGAGTACCTGGGCGCGTGGGGCCCGCGCTTCGACAAGCTGGCCGACATGTACGGGCCCGAGCTGGACGAGCAGCTGTAGGCGCCCCCCGGCCCCCCCTTAGTCAATTGTCTCCGCGCGACCGCCGCCGCCATCTTGTAAATACCTGCACACTCGCGCGCGGGACCACCCCCGCTCGGACTTAATTATTCTTATCAATTTTATACAACTTTATTTGTAGTTAAATTAACTTTAAGTACCAGTTTTAGATATTTAATTGCGACATTTTTTATAAAATGTAAACGTATCTCCACCAAATATTTGATAAATAAGTTTTTATTCGTGTTAGCCATACTATGAGTCAGTATTTTATGTGAAGTTGTTGCGTAAGCGCGGATGTGTGCAGAAGGGCCAGCGTGAGCCTGGATCGTGGGTGTTTGTAGATAGTGTGCTATATACATGTGAATAATTTATACGAGTATTTTGTAAGTCCACAGCTTTACGTGATACCACTTAATAAAATGGCCCTTTTGCACAACATCATAATCATAAAGAAAGAATATGTTATATTTTATAATAGTGATTGAATTAGATAAAGTGTCCATTCGAACGGTCGAGTTTATAATGCTCATTCGACGTGTGAAATATTCACGAGGGAATGTACATAAAAATAATGTGACACAACTACCCCTGAATATCGTAGCAAATATTGGACTTATGGTAATTCAACTTTTAATATAAGGGAAATGAAAGTGTACAGTAACTATGGTGTTCTTTTCCTAACGTCTCCGTGTAGAATTAGAAGACATAGGCTGTATGGGAATAGAACGTATTGATAAATAGTCATGGCTCGTGGAGTTTTATGTTGCGTGCATGCGTGGATGGGTATAGAGTATCGTGGAGGCGTGCATGCGAGCGTGCTTGTGCGAGAGGGTGCGTGCGTCCGACGAGGTAGGTGCGTGGAGCGAGCGTGGCGCGTGCGTGGCGCAAGCGGGGCGTGTGCGTGGGCGCGCGCGCCGTCCTCGACGCGACGCCGGTATGAATGGGGTTGTGCCAATTTTTTAGCATTGTCGACGCAGCTGATGACGGTAGAGTTAAGGGTTTGCACTTTATTTATTCGTATATTTACATAAATAAATTTAGTCGCACCTAGGAAAATATCAATAACTTATTAAGAGTGTTGTGCTAGAATTCTATTCTTACGATTTTGACGTGAGATAGTTACTGGGAACCGTTAGAAGTCACTAATTTATAAACTAATTTTAAGAATTTATAGTAGATAAATTAATATATCTACCGAATAATGTTTCCATAGACTGTCTCACTTCGACATCGAATAATGATCAGTGTAAATTTTAGGATATACTGATTTATGTTAAAATGACTGATTTTATTATGCGTTTGAATGCCTAAGATTTTGTAGATTCGGTTAATAATAGACTTCGAGTACCGTAAGGACACCCTATAGTCTGCACTCGATACGAACACTTCTAGATGTCATTCAACATCATATAACATAATACTAAAGCAATTCTCGTTAATTACTATTCGTATAAGAATAATTACAATATAGTTTAACGACCCGAGGTACATCATGTTTTTATTAAGTTTTATTAATATTATTACACTGCCAGTAATCATACATATAAACGAATTATGATAGTGTTTCAGTCCGTTTTGTATTTCAGTCTTATACAATAACGTACGTATTATAAGCTTTTGGAACTGTTTATTAACAGGTTGATAAGTTTTATTTCTTCGGACTGTGGTCGGTCGGCGTTCCTACGCCCGCGGCGCTCATTTCTATGTAGGAGCTCTTTAGGAGAAGACCAAGCCAAGATGCAAACGTCGCGTTCTGATTCGTCGAGCTGAGCTTACATCAATCATATATATTCTGTCGATTTTCGATAATGGCTAACTTTGCGTTTTGCATCTTGATTAGGCCCTCTGTGGTGTCTTCGGTAGCGGAGCAGAGAGAGAGCGAGGGCGGCCGCTGCGCCGCGGTTAGTTATGGCCGGCACTAGCGTGTGCATGTGTCGGTGGTAATTTATGCGTCGTGATTAACGCGGCACCGGCTGCGCCCGCGGCCTCGCCCGGCGGGCACACAAGTACACACACATAGGTTTATTTTAGACATAATTAATACCTAGTTATGTTTGTTTCAACTGTGATTATTTAGTTGTACAACTCTGATGATTACGTGAAAAGAATGAATAAAAATGAGAAAAATGTTAAGAGATATTTTATTTACTTATTTATTAAGTGATTGTACTCGTAGTAGACAGCAGTGCATACGTTTGCGAGACAACCCAACCTCAAGAGGAAGAATCTAGGTCAAATATTTAGATTGGATTGAAACGAATCAATAATCCTTAGAAGAGCTTTATTAAAATTGCTTCGACACAATCGCCGATCAGCCCTTCTCTAAGAGAATTGGATCCGACTTTTACTTTTCAGGGAGAGATAAGAAAATACAATGTACGCTTATTTTGAATTCCACCCATTTAATAGCGACGTCACTTGCCTAAAAGGAAAAATGGTCCACTTACGGATTAATATACAGGACGGCCCGGAATTGGATCCACGTTTGTGTAGACTCACGTTCGCCCTAATTCTTGCTCGTATAAATGGACGTACCTAACGTTCAAACCCTGGACCTTGCCTACACCTGCGACGCGAGAAAGACAAATTGATCTATCTCTGCTCTCCCGTGTAATCCGCCAATTCAATGAATGCTCTTTGATTTTTAGATCGTGAGAAGGGTTAAAAGGTGTTTGGATTACATAAATTTATGAATGTATTTAGCGACTGTGTCCCCTTGGTACTTTTCGGTCCGTAGAAGTGTAACCATTATTATCCAACTCTATATAAACTTAGTAGGTACTAGGTACAGTCAAGGTAATAAATATGTATACACTTTAGTACCTTGTCACTTTAATCGCTATGACAATTTCATATGACAGTTTAAAAATGACGTTAAATAGACAAGGTACTAAAGTGTATACATATTTATGACCTTGACTGTACCTATGTGACGTAATTTTGTAGGCTCCATACTCTAGCGTATCTAGCGAGGAAGACGCATACATACAGTGAAATAAATATTTTAAAGAGCTGTTAGTATTGTTGATAAAAGCAAATGGGTCATTCTTCTTTTTTACCGACAATTGCCTGTCCTCATTTTTGCATACGTTATCACTTAGAGTATTGATTATTAATGTTTTAGTGTTTGAATATACGTCCAAACATTTATTCATCTATTAGGCCGAAATAATATTTCACTTTCTCTATCCAGTGTTTTTTTTTACAAGTTTGTTTTTCATAGAATCGCGTGACAGAGTCGTAATACAAAATTTTGTCTCCTCTGAAAATGGTCACTCTGTCACAGTATATTCTGAAAAACCACCATAAAGAAAAAAACATTATCGCCACTAAAATAATCATTAATTAGTCCAAGTAAAAATTCACGCAACGTATTTTAAAATCAAAAATTAAAACCATAATTATCGATAGTTGAAAAACGCAAAATATAGAAAAATGACGATGTATTGTCGGTAAAAAAGTAGAACGACTCAAATAAATTGTTTAATCTGCTGACCCTGTTTTTATAATATCGATACCTCAGAGGCCACGTCCTCTAAATATTTGCAATGTTGTTGGGCTTGCGCTAAAAATCGTTTAGCCTTTTCGACGCCATTGACTTGATACTAAAGTCGTCCTCATACGCCAATGGCAAACGACAGCTAATTTCAACCTTGCGTCCAAAATACTCGGGTCTATTTGTCACTGTATCTGTGACAACTATAAGCGTCGATGGCGTGGTAGGCACGACGACTTTAGGTGTTCTTGGCGTTCAAAGGGTTAAGACATAAAGGCGTCCTGACAGTCTAAAATCTATGAAAGCTCAAAGCAAGTTCCCACTTATGACATCGTATGAGAAACTATATTCTGTTCTAAAACAATCAGCTGCATATCGGTCGATGGACTGTTAGTCTGTGGTGCCACTAACAAAACTTTTGCGGGTGTACAGTTGAAAGCCTTTTTGCCTTGAATGACAACTTCTATTAATGTCAGATTCCTAAAACGGCAGATATTGTACAGTTACCTACAAAATACATGGATTCACTTAGTGTTTTGGACGGATATTTCTAGGTGGTTTGGCCCTCCGGGCCTGCTGCAAAACTAACATAACCTGAACCTACCTACGTATTATATTATAATTATGGCTTTTAAAGTAATAAAGCAATTAAATACATTTCTTTTTCAACTTATCTGTACTTTGTTAAAAGAAGAAAGTTGAGTTTGTTGTAAGCTTGTACTTAGTTATGTTAATTTATTTATTCAAAACAAACTGTATTTTTTTAAGAGAATTCTATTATTATATTACTTAACTGTACATCCGCCGTTTTAAGTATCTGCCATTGCCAGAATGTGTGGTTAAAAGAAACTGCCATTTCAAGAATCTGCCATTCAGGGAAAGTAGCTGTACTTTTTAGTACCTTATCACAATAACGTATAAAACTGAGAGTGGTTTGAGTTTTGTATATTGCTGCGACAAGTTAAGGCACCTACTAAAAAGTTCAGCACTTAATATTATTTAGTCTACTACTTACAACAAGTTGCCGTAGGAGGACTCTACGATGACGATACTTGTGACTTGGACACAAAGGGAAATACGATAATGGTCGGTAAGTACACATTTGTAATCCCTAAACTAACAACTACCTGGGTTTACTAGTTGCAAATTTTGCCAACCATCTTAATACCCTCGTCGACTCCAGAAACCTACCCGGTGTGCTGTCTTTCGTTAATTCTATAAGAAACAACGGGAAGTTACATTATTAATAAATAAATGATTACATTATTTTATTAATTATTGGGTTCAGGGGCTCTATTCAACTTGGTAAATCCATATTGGTTTTGACCAGGGGACCCGCTCACCCATTCACCTATAAAAGCCTTTGAGAGACTAACCTCTCAATAGAATACCCCACTAAAAGAATAACCTCTTGGAACGAAATATATGACTAAGTTATTTGTTAAACTAACCATTTACTATAAGGGAAACCTTAACAGCTAAAGGACAGATATAAAAAGCAAATCGAACGGCTTTTCTAAGTAAAAGACTTGTAAAACCCATTCGAAACTCCTTGAATGGGATAGCGGGTTTTAAAAGCAAATCGAACGACTTCTAAGCGATACGGCATTCTAAGTAAAACCCTTATAAAAACCCATTCGAAACCCCTTGAATGGGATAGCGGGCCGGTGCCTGCTTTTGACATTTCAATGGGATAAGGTGCGAAATTTGTCGTTGCAGTCGACTATTCTAGTAGAGTATGGACGGCCTTACTGCGCTATTGTTAAGGAGCGTCCCCACAGAGCACTTGCGTGTAATGAGCACACGTTGACGTTGAGCCGACATCCACACCACTCGAATATTCGACGCCGAATGCTCATTACACACGAATGCTCTTAGTGGAGACGCTCTTATACGTATGATTAAAAAATTGTAATTAGCATAATAGGTGATTTGGTGTAAACTGTGAGCCTGTTATTGTGTAATAAAATAAATAAGATGAAATGAGTATCGTCCCGTGTTAATGATAGACAAGTAAAAAAGAAAACTCCTTACCTATGTCAACACACACTAAAGTGTTTTTGCTTGTTTGTTCCGTCTTCATAGATATAGTTTGTATCCCGGAGAAGGACATAATGGTAGTTATTTCAAAAAAATGGTCTGGTACCGAGGGAATAACGATAAGCGACTTGCACGCGGACGGAGTCGCTGGCAAGAGTAGGAAGAAACTTTAATTATTGATGGGCTTGTTGCCACCTTAGTACAATATAAGAAGTAACAAAGTAACGTATCTGTCTTATGGGAGCGATGTTATTGTGAAATAGGTAGTGATAATGAAGTACATACATACATATAATATCACGCCTTTATTCCCAGAGCGGGGTAGGCAGAGCTACAGCACGGATAGCACATGACGACGGCGCGAGAGTTATGTCACCCGCGAGATAGACTACCTGTCTTTTTCTAACCGTTGTAAATAGACAATGACGGGTAGTCAAACTCGCGCGCCGTCATGTGCTAGCCGTGCAGAAATACCAACAACTCTAAAATTAAGGTTGATAATTCTGTAACCACATTTTGCACATTCAGTCCTAGATGTTACCAGAGTAAAAAAAGAGTAATGATTAAAAAGTACCTACCTAAACCATAATATTTAACGTGAATAATAAAAACTAGCCAAGTTCGAGTAGGACTGGCACACGAAGGGTTTCCTATTATTCTCAGACACTGTTTACAAAAATGTGTTGTTTTCTTACAAAAAGTTACACTGTATTAGATTTTGTGATATACATATAGTCCGCTGACAGATAGACAGACAGACAGACTGACGGACGGACAGCGAATGTAATAGGGTCGTTGGCACTCTTAGGCTACGGAAGCCTAAAAAGCTAATAATTAGGAATATTTTAGTTTTATGGCCTCCAGCAAATACGTAAGGTAACTTTGAAGTAGGTACATAATAAAGCTGAGCAAAGGTTTTGAGTGCCAGTACCTATGAAGTGCCTAAGCACTCTTACCTTGAAATCTGATTTTACATTTAAGGAATGTTAATAATACTCGTAAAGCCAGCCGTTCGGTTTGGTTGAATTCTCTACATTTACTTTAAAATGTGTTTTAACTGTTTATGGAATTTCCAATTATATTTCAATCATAGTTTCTTCTCAGTTCATTCGCGAGAAACATACGCGTAACGACTCGTCGGTTAATCAATTTAAACAAACAAATTAATATGTACTAAATCGCGGAATTATGAAAACATGTTTAATCAGTTAGAAATGTCGTATTCAAATTATGTTAATTAAATTAAATTAAATCCAATTTGGTAACTAGGGCTGTTTACTATACTGGGCTAAGTAAAATGTTTTTATTAATTAGATAGTCATAATTATTTAGCCTCTTTTAAGGTGCTACTTAATACATTATTTTACATGAGTTGGTCATTAAAATAAGTATCTAGTTACACAGGATATAAAGTTGAATTTCTTTTGTTTTTATGACTTAAGGTCAAATTAGACAGACGTGGAGCAAAGTCGACTTTATCATTTTTTCAATCGGTTTATATTTCAATGACTAGGATGACGGAGGTTACTTACGTTGAGGGCACCAGTGTTGGCCATTTAGCGGCCAGGCACCAATAATGGATACTTACGAGTAACTCCTTAATTCAACGATCGAACGCTTATAAATTGACCGTAGCAAATTAAATGATTAACCCTTACCTTTTTTTAAATAAGGATTGCAGTGTCCAACATTGGTCCCTGCAACCATGCAACCCTACTTAGTACTAATTAATTTAATGACTGTGGTGTGTGTACAGTCACCAGCAATAATATATTATCTAACATAAGGCTCAAAAATATCTGACACGTCTTTATTACTGGAGGCATAAGAGCGTGCCAGATATTTGCAAGCGTCATGTTTTATTATATATTATTGCTGGTGACTGTACTAGGTGCTAGCTGTAGCCCGCGACCCCGTAGGCGAAGAAGTCGTTTAAATCGCGGATACAATTCCGTCCAGTAATATTAGTGCGATTATATTGGAATTATATAGGTATGTATTTAGTATTAAGTATAGATCTATATTGAAGTGTAGATTTCGGTTTGTTGCAAAGTATGGAACTTAGTTATACTTACTTGCTGCTGCTTACTTGCTTGCTGCTGCTGCTGCTTACTTAGTGCTGGACAACATCCGTTTTTTCATATCTGGGTATTTTTCAAAGAAATTGGACCAATTAAGCATTGACATTTAGAAACGGTAACTTTTACATGTGAGTAACGAACGTAGTCGATCATTTATATATAGTTAACTTTCGTGACTCACATTTAAAAGTTACCGTTTCTTTATTTCAGTCCTTAATTAGGCAAGTACATTTTTTTGAAACATACCCATCTACTTAGATCAATATGAATAAAGGTAGGTAAACACGTTTGATAACTATTATTTAAACAAGTAAGTAGGTCAAGTGTTAGTTCCTAATTAATTTATACGTATGTATGCAATTAATTGTTAATTCATAGCCGTTAATTAAGGGTTTCCTAAACGGTAATGTGTTCATAATGTATGTTACATTTATAACCTCAATAATAAGCCACTAAAAGTACCTACGTTTACCAAACGTATCATTTCGCAAAAAGATACCTATTGTGCTGATTCGTTACAATATTAATGATAGATAATAGGTTCGTTTTGTTAAATAAGTTATTTGACAATCCGATAAATACTTTAATGACGTTCGGTGCCAGAATCTGGATGGTAAAATAGCCAAATCTGTTCGAAGCAATTCGATACGTTTTGTACCGGGATAGAGATTTTAGCTTTCGATGCGTAAACGAATTTGGTCATATCACTGCCCTCTTTGGTTTAAAGCACGTGGCGAGGTGGCAAACACCTAATTAGTATTTACAAAAAGCTTTCTGGCTCTTGCTCTCGTCACCGATTACCCATTACAGACCCTTTTTTTGTGATAAGGAAAAGGCGCACGAGCACTCAGGCCACCTGTTGGTAACCCATAAACATTTGAATTCTCAAGACTATAATCATAAGATCCCAAATACGTTGCCAACCCTGAGGACTAAGATGGAATGCCTTTATGCTAGTAATTTCACCGGTTGTCTTATCCGCACAGTCAACATCATTCATTCATCATCGGTTGTCATTGATAAAGTTAAAAGCAACGAAGTTAATGTCAGCAATTAAATTCAGACCATACCTGTGGGTCTCCGGTCCCACCAGGGTACCATCAGGATACATCTGTGAGCTCGTTTACCTTCTCCTTAATACAAAAAATTAAGCCTATAACCATGGAAACTTAGTGTAATCAACTAACCTAATTAACTCTAAGTACTTATACGAATTGTGCAGGCCGCTTATATCAAATTTCAATAAATCATTAGCAATACACGTTCTCGTTTAAATGCTAAGATTACGTGCGAATAAAACACTTAATATAGATATGCGTAGTTCCCTCTAATTCTATTAGGTAAGTACCTACAGCTGTATTTTGGTCTCTTGAACAGACTATTTTAATCTTTACGGGGCGTAATGTATATTGACAGAGAGACCGCAGGAACGTTTTAACTTGTCCAAAACGATGTCAGTAATATTTTGTTACAATTTCGTAATTAACACTCATTTTGTAAGTAAACGCAGTGTAGTCGTCGTTTAATTATACCTACTTGGCAACAAATTAGCTACTAATTTAAAGTATTATGCCACGGCCTCGTTCTCATTTGCGTTGGTATTAGTAGATATTATATATCAAAAGCGGCTTTCGATATTTGGAAGTACTACATACCTAGGTAATTAACTTTACACAAATCGTACCTAATAAAAAATAAAATACCGGGCTAGAGCATGTCGAATCATGCTCAGTATAGGGTTCCGAAGCTTTTAAGTACTATAAACATAAAAATCAACAAGTAATAACTATTTTCAATTTAAAGTCAATTGGTGCCGTCTTAGATGATTTTAGTAGGTATAAACACATTAATCGCCTGTATCGCAAGAACCAATGATGTCTACTTAGTCGTGATAGTTTTCCTTTAAAATTCGTTATTTGTTCTTTCATTTAGTAAGTTTTTTCCTGATTTTTAGTATTTGTAGTAAACGGATCACTTAATCGAAAAATTATTTTCACAAACCCATAATATTTTTAAAAGACCTATCCAAGACACCCCACACTAAGTGAAAAAGAGATATGCTAGTTTTTTTTTTTTTAATATTTTATTTTAGGTACCACTTTGTTGGCGTGACTTAAATGTATAGTCATGCCAAATTACAACTTTCTTGTACTTAAGAGTCTCTGAGCTAGACTGCGGACGGATGGACGGACATGGCGAAACTATAAGGGTTTGACTACGGAAGCCTACCCTACCCTCAGTACAGTCAACGTCAAAAGTAGATCAAAATCAACCTTTCAAAACTTGTTTTAGCATGACGCCCACGATATAAAAGATTATACCAAAGTGTAATTTTCAAATAAAGATGTCATTATCATTAGTGAGAAGAAAATAATCACAATAACATAGAGATTCAGAACTAAAATGACAAATCAATATGTCAAAGCAAAGTTACTATACACGATGCCACAACTATTTCTTTTCTGGAAACTTTAATAACGAATGATGAAATATTTTAAGCAGTGTTAGAAAAGAAAAGTCTGAATTTAAAAATTACGAAATTAAAACTACTTATACCGATTTAAGTACTAAATGACTCACGGCCAAAAAATCAAGATGAAGTATCTAATAGGAACTGAAACTGGAACTGGAGGTTGACGGAAACGAGAGGGGTTTATGGTCGTTTTGCGTGTTTGTCTATCGAATATGACTGACATTATCCGAACGTCTGACTTGTATTCCGAGGTTGTCTTGAGAGGTCATGAAGTTCCAAACATCCGAATCCAGTTCCAAAAATGCGAATCAGTTTAATTTCATTCATTCATTCAGTCAGTAATCTTAATTTTACTTTTATTATTTGTTGTTATAATCGCAATAGAATTACACACTTTGTGAAAATTCCAACAATTTGCTTATTACGATTCATGACATTCAGCCCGCTGACAGACAGACGGATGGAGTGCTTAATAATAGGGTCCCGCTGGCATCCTTTGGGTACGGAACACTGAAAAGTAACCCTTTAGTCAGCCTGTAAAAGGCTTTTAAAGATAATGATGAGTGAATAATGGTTCGCATATAATATTAGGCGCCTATAAGGCTTGTGGAATAAACAAACTACGGAGTGTGCGTAGCACTGCATCTCGTAGCTCGGTGCCGTAGCACATCACTGCGTTACGCCACGGCAACGCTTTACAACTTAAAAAAAAACGGTTTAGTAGTTCTCAATTACTTATTCGATATCAGGTGGCATGTGTGCTCGTGTGCCTTCTCCTTGCCATAAAAAAGTAAAGCAGTTGGCAAATTAATTAGCTATCAAATACTTTACTGGCAAGAAAATCTCCCTTTAGCGTCACTAGCAAGTAAAACTGAAGCGTAATGTTTTATAATACGAGTTTAACGTTAGGGCAAGACGCCGAAGTCATAATTATTCTAAAAATAGTTTAAACAGTTTACTTATTTTTTTCTAATAGTTGCTAAGAAAAACAGTTGTAACATAGGACATGATCTAAGCGTGAAGTAACCTACAGACAGACTTGGATCATAAATAATATTTTTATTTCACCATCTATCCTAAAAAAACAGTAAGCGACAATACATAAAAGATTAATATGAACTATTAATTATTTTATGTTTAATTTAGCATACAATTTATAGCAAGTGATTTAAAGCAGTTTCGACAAATAAACTGCATATTGCAGGTGCATCTGTGTAATGAATTATTTGCCAGACGGTTCAGATTGATTTCGATTATTGGAAAAGTACCTATAACGAATTTCATTCAAAATATTGCCATTTCAATAAGCGTCAGCTGTTCTGTGTCTTTTGTCAACTTTCGTTTTAATCCTCTGCTCTTACGGTTGGTTAACTACTGATTGATTTTTTTATTACATTGAGATAACGATCGCACTAAACGAATAAATTAAAATTATTTGGTCGGTGTCCAAAGTAAAACGTAAGTGCGGTGTCCAAGGTAGAATAAAGTTCCTTTTTTTAAACCGTTTCTTAAACGCTCTTCGCCTAAAGTTAGGTTAAAAAGACCTCACTAATCGATAGCTATTTAATGTAACTTTTCCTGCACTAATCAGTTTTATTGTAAATCTACCACACAGTAAACTTACCACCACATAACTTGCCACAAGGTTTTATATTTTTTAATTTTCTCAACTTACATGCCGCTCCCGAGTTTTGTTACTAACTTCACTTCAATGTTGACATTTAATGATTTAAATAACAAAATTATAATTATTCTTAAAGGAACAATGGAGATATTAAATATTGGCAACAGTCCGAGGAAATACTATGTCCAGGGTACAACAGTTTCCCCTACCCTATATATTTTGATTCCCTTGAGAGTGTTGAAATAGGTATACGATTTTTGCGGCGTAAACTACCGTATTTTATTAATACGTTAACTTAGAAGTTTGATTTATTAACAGCTTCAAGGGACGGTAAATTTGAGTATATGGTTATAATTTCATCTCGATACCGTTACGAGTTCGAGTTTCCGAGACAAACGGACGGACGGACGGACGACCAAGTGATCTTAGAAGGGATCCACTTTTCCTTTTGAGGTACGGAACCCTAAACACCCTGCAAAACTAAACTGAAACGACGATAGCCAGTTTTATCACCCGTAGTAAAGTATTTTGTGTGAAAGTATAGTTTAACAAAAAAAAATGCTAACAATGGTATTAATGCTGCATTTATTACCCAGCAATCCCGGATTCAATTCCCGGTCCCGGTAAGGGCAAATATTTGTGTGAAAACATTTATACATGTTTCTGAGTCTTGGATGTTCTTTAACGGCCGAACCCTATATTCAAACCGCGGACAGATAGCCTTACTTCGGATTAAAATTTGACACATATTGTATGGGCAAATGTCAAATTTCAACCCGAAGTAAGCCTTATCTATCCGCGGCTTGAATATAGGGTTCGCCCGTAAGAGGACGCAAACTGAGGATGAACTTTTTTGCTAAGGCACTATAGGACATGATGACAGCGTCAGGCTTAACTATTGGCCTTCTGCGAGGGTACTATAGCGGCTCAATAATTAAAGTCGTAAAATGCACAAACCTAGAGCTTTGTTTGGAACTTGGTCAATTTGTGTAAAATAGTTCGTAGTTCCCAACTTTTGAACGGGAGGGTGTCATCATTATAATAACAACATAACTGCTTATTTTGCAAGACGACGCGAATGTCCACCTTCTAGAATGTGTACCTTCTAGAGATGTGTACAATTAAACTACCAGCTGATTCAAGACTGAGGCACATGCTTACTCTATACATACAACTTCCGCCATAGGTAAGTATATAAAGTAATAACATGATAGCCAATGAAATCAACGAAGTAAACGCATGAATTCTAACTACAACTTCCCATAGGCATTTTTCATTAAATGTAGAAAAGTGTAGTCTTTTTTGGGCAGTTTTACAAAATTCTATCTCCCTTACTTCCTACAAGTAAGAATATACTTCTTGGAAGAGAAACAAGCAGAGTTACTCGCGCCTCCCTTGAGCTCTACATATTTTTAATGAAACCCGGGTTCGAAATAATTTTCTCTACGCCAAGGCGTTATTCAATTTTCATTTATAAAAGTAAATTACATTTTGAACAAAATTAGTTAAAGCCTATTTAAATTTAAACTATTTTTATATGTGAATTTATCCGTAAATGTTTATTGCATTTCGCTTGGTAACTATCCTCTTTTCTAACAAAAAACAGTACCAAGAGTTAAACAAAAACGCTTTCAATATAGTGATAAGTAATTAAATATCAGTTAAGATCCCTATTCTAATGACACAAATATGCTCAAAACAGTGTTTTGTTTCTGAACAGAAGGCTGTGTTTGAAGTTCATTGCTCCAAGATAGCAGCGGCATCAGTGGGTCGCCAGCCCAGCTACACAGCTACAGCGGTGTAGGGTGGCAGTACAATACAGGGTGTTTTTTTGGTCGACAACTTCCAAAACAGGAGAGATAGTACAATAAATGCTGAATCCGAATATCTTATTAAAAAATTAAAAAACCTAAGGAGGTTAGAGAAATAGCATTTTCAATTTTTCCCATTATTCTACTAAATTGTAGTTACCATGCGCCGTGTTTACTAACCCTACCCTAGTAAACAAAGCTTCATCGGTCCACAAAATGTTTTGATTTAGATTTAGAAGCGCATTTTGTGAATGGTTACAAAATGCTACACGACTAGCGTAATCCGAAGGGTAAAAGGTTTTGAACCCTTTGAAAATGGAATGGGTGCATTCTTTCACCTCGTAACAAATTCCAAACTGTTGAATGTGCGAGACCAAAACGTCGCCCTGCGTCGCGAGTACTCGCCCGTGGATGTTCTTCGAAGTAATCGAGAATAGCCTGCTTAACAGCCACTGCAAGCCCACTTCGGCCTCTTCCTTGAGCATGGCGTAGCGTTTCAAAAGTACCCCACTCGTAAAGGTTGCTAACGATAGACCTTCCAGTGTAGCGCGTAATGGCCTGCCGATTAGGAAATCGTTCAGTCCAAATCCTAACGGTGTCAGCAATGTTTTGACCACTCACAAAGTAAATGTTCACAACATATAACATTTCACGATTTCCCAGAAGTAAATTTCCTCGCCGAGCCATTTTATTTATCAATTAAATGATGTAACACTTTACTTAACAAGCACTCGCTTTGAAACAAACACGGAACTGACGTCGCTTGCGCATAGTTTTGTGAGGGTAGTATCAAACAATAATATCCTGACGATAAGTGGCCTATCTCTGTCGATATTTTTTTTGAACTCAGAAACATCAATATAGTAACCCATATTGCGGAAGTTGCTGACCAAAAAAACATCCTGTAGAATCGAATGATAATTTAGAGCCAAAATCAACAAAAAAACAAAAAAGGTACTTATTATCATTATTATTATACTCAAGCGTTATAGAAAGTGATCATAAAAATATAAATGATGTTTGTTAGGTAAGTAGGCCGCAAACCTTTATAAGTCAAAAATCAAGCAGCGCTTTCCAAGAGCTTAACAATTCAAATGTACTAGAATGATTTAAATGGTATGCCAAACGTTAAAATGTTAATTCCACGCTCTTTGCTACTCGAAAGCCTCTCGTGGTCATAATGCTCTTTAGGATTAATTTGCCAATAATTAAACATAGACCTACCTAGACGTTACAGCACTGAATGATACGTTCGTGCGGGTTACGAGTATTTGTCATTGAAAATATACCCTTATGAAATGAGCAAAAACAAATTTATTTTAATCTTAATAACAAAACAGTACCTACGAGCCTTATTATAGTCCATTTATGCTGATACATGCTTGCATGCTTTCCGCTAAATTACGTGTGGTCGACACTAGGCTAAACTTCTCGGAGAAGCTTTATTGTCATCTTAGACTCTCACCTCCTCTCTTAGGCCACATTTATCGACGAAGTCGATAGACTTCGCAGCGGCCAGAAAAAGCTTTCTATCCGTGTATGCAATACGACCGAAGCATGTGGTAAATCGGAAACCCTTCTATATCTAGAATATGTTCAAGACATTTTATCTGGGCTGGAATTCTACAAGGTAATAACGATATCGTTTTTGACCTGTTTCCGTATTGTCAACGTTTTGATAACTCTTATGTCATTTACAATAATGGCGACTGTGACATAAACGATTCTTAAACGTGTCAAACACGATATCGTTTAACGCACCTGAATAGAGGCCCTGACAATGATTGCCTGTTGTAAATGTATTAAATTTCGGTTTCTGAAACCCAGAGCTGGGACTCTACACGGCAATAACGATATCGTATTTGACGTGTTTCCGTATTGTCAACGTTTTGATAACTCTTATGTCATTTACAATAATGGCAACTGTGACATAAACGATTCTAAAACACGTCAAACGCGATATCGTTATAACGCAGTAGAATAGAGGCCCAGGCTTGAAGTTGAACTGACGTTGGCTTAATGAAACTTCACGTAACGTTCATTCTAAATGCACTTTTGAATTACCACGCATAAGGCTATAAAGTAAAATCATATGCAAACACAGGCAAAATAAAGAAAGGGTAAATTAAATTTCTTTAAAGTTAAAATACGGCGCACATTGGTGTCTCCATGAGGTTCACATCTCAGCGAGTAAATAAGCATTACACGTTTTTCGTATTGCCGCTCAACAACGGAAGTCTCCCCTAACAAGGCATTCCAGCAAAAACGTGACTGGACGCTTCAGTAGCGGGTTTGATTATAATTCTAAAAATCACAAGTCGTGTTTTTTCCTTTTATTTTTCGGAGCCCAGATTAGTTGGCACTTAGTCGTTTATATTTGTTTACAGAAGAATACACAAAAGAGAACCTAGTTTTAACTGCTTAACTAGTTTTATATTTTTATGTGTTTAGAAAATAATAGTAGAATATAAACTGGCCATTCTAGATTTTAACTTCATTATTTTTATACCGGAAACGTCTTAAGTACCAGATAAAGTCAAAAGGTCTGTAAATAATACCTCGTTTTAACTTACGCAACTGTTTTGGACTGAACTGGACCTAAGGGCGAGTTGTTTGATCAGTGGTTAAACTAAGTATTAAAAATCGTAACGAATGGTTATAATCTCAAGGAAATGTGTTAACTACTCGGCGACAATACTGAAAATTACCTACAAAATTCGTACTACCAAATTCAACATTAAATAGGGACGCCGAGGCGCTGTTCCAATCGCCATATTTTTTGCGATCACGATACATTAACGTAACGTTACTCGATTGAAAGAAAAGTTCATGCAAGTCTCTGTTCAACTGGGTAAACCATATATTGTGTTTGACATGTTTTCGTATGACTTCTAAGTAAACAAGAGCTATCGTTACGTTGAAAATACGATAAAATGTTAAAGAAAAAAATATGGTTTACCCCGTAGAATAGAAGCACTGTTCTTTTTAATTAGTTTAGTCAGCTTTCGTATATTGAAAACCCCTGAAACGGCGTAAAAGGAAGGCAATCTAGATTTTCTTGTACATTTTTTTTATATATTATTTTATTACTTTGCCCTTGACCCTAGTCGACACCAAGGAAAATATACTCTTTAAGAGATTAAGAGTTTAGAGAATTTAGGTACAATTTTAAAGAAAAGACGAGTCTGATACTCCCTATATACTTGAGTGTCTAATTCTTATTATTTTATGATTAGCTCAACACGTATACAAAAACAGTGTTTGTTCATCGACATATGTTTTCCACAGTGATATAGGAACGCGACTATCGGCCTGCATAGTATACCTTATCGCCGGATAGCCTTGTCTTTGAATAGGAATATGCAAGTCAAAGCAATATATATTGAAATTTAGAATGGGACTACGCGGCGCTTGGCTAGATTAGAGCTTGTGAAATAATGGTGCACCTTAAACTCTAAGGAGTACCTCTCGTGAACGTGTAAGCAGATATCCGCCCGTATGCACCGCACGTTTGCAGGCACCTGACATACATTCCATTTTCAATTTAGGAAAAAAGTTCGGTATGTTCCTTACTTACGCTGCAAAATCCATAGGAAGAACAATATGTGCATTTACGATAGCGCTTCACTGGCCAGCTAGTTTCGTTCATCTCCCCGAGGCCAGTTTTTAACTGCAATGGATTGAAGTTTAATTTTGAAAATCGAAGTGCTTTTTAAAACCCTCATTAACCACGACAAATAAAAAAAAACCCTATTTTAACTCGGTATTAATCCTGATAATATAATTAATGTGATTTGTAAGGATGCAGTGTTCCTGTTGCTCTTAGAATCGAATTGAGTGTTACTCGATCAATAAACAATTAAAATAATTTTGCTTAACATTTGTTGGGGCACATTTTTCTCTTCTTTTAACGATAAAGTTTGGATTAAACGAAATCATAGGAAAAAGGTTCTAAAGGGCCAAATGCAAGTCGGACTCGCACACAGACGGTTTCGTACCATTTTTGTATGAGCGCATACAAGAATGGTGGCCTTTCACTTTTATTCGGGCGGTGAAATTTGTGGTAATAATGGCGGCAATAGAAATACACACTCAGTGAAAATTTCAACTGTCTACATTACGGTTCCTGAGATAGGTACAGCCCGCTGACAGATAGACACTCGGGCGGACAAACGGACAGCGGAGGCATCCTTTGGCACCCTTTGGGTACGGAACCCTAAAAATTAGTTTTTAAATGGCATGGGAGCAATCGAGATCGCAGGCCACCAGGCTCGTCAGATCTTCGGCAAGCATAACCGGCCCACACCCACCTCAGCTTGCTAATTCGAATGGCTATGTCAGTTACTTGGGTTCTCTGTCCAATCACATCATTTCTAATGCGATCTTTCAATGAGTCTCCAAGAATAGCCCTTTCCATAGCGCACTGAGTGACTTTGAACGACACGTTTAGGCCCCGTATATATAAACTTTATATAAGTTTGAATATTGTGTTTATTTTATACAAGTTCAAAGTTATATAATACTTATTAACACTTTGTAATGCAATATACGATTCAGCGAATGTGGGGTAGTCGCAACAAGATTCTGCAGATGGTGGAGTATAGCGCTTCGCCAGTCAGCCAGCTTCAATCGCTTTATGTGCTTCCACGTAATACTTACGTGGAAGCCCGTAAAGCCTTTTACTGGAGGAATGGATTATTGTTTCCCTGTGGTCTTTATTCCTTGTACTTTGAAACTGATAAATAGTAGATATAATTTGTAGTTAAACGGACCTTAATCGCGTTTGATGCACGCACAGTAAAAAGCTGTACTTGTTAATATTTATGCCTACTCTACGTCATACAGTTCACATCAGTGGAGCTAGACAAGTTGCAATCAACAATCGCTAGCAATTATGTTTTCGTTGTCAATTTCATATATACAGGGTGACTTCAAATTGGTAATGCAAAACACTTGATTGTGGCTTAATTAATGCCACACAGTATAATACATTAAGCCCTTTGTTAAAATTAACTGTATTTAATTAATGCTAATTTTCGAACAAAACAAATAATTAAAGTCCCTAAGTGTGGTTACACTACATTTACAATACCTACAATCTTATTTTCTTTGATAAGTGACAATTACTAATCAAAGCCACGGAGACAGTCACGTGGTACTATATCGGTGGCTTACGTGAATTCTATATATTTTTCAATCAAAACATAATCGCTGACGATTGTCGAATGTAACTTGTCTATCCCCACTGAAGAGAGTTCCCCAGCCCATTTATGTTATAACTTAAAAGTTTATAGCATTTCAGTGTCCAAGAGTAGTGTTTCCCAGTTTTTTGAAAAAAATAAAAAATAACATCTTTGATGAATGATGATGGGTGGTTTAAGGGTTCCGTACCAAAGTGGCCAAAAATGAAACCTTATTATGGCGCGACCCCCCTGGCCGTCTGTGTCCGCCCAGCCATCTGCCGCAGTAGTAACGATGTGAAATTACAAAGTTTTAAATATATTTAAAAAAAATATGATCATTCTTACATTCCATTTCTTAACCTCGTAGTTTGTAGGCGGAAAATCTGAATTTTTCACATACCTACTTATGTACATACGTAGAACGTCGTACGTAAGGCGTACACACCTACTTTATCGAGTATTAAGTTCTTGCGGTGACTATAATATCTAAATAAAAGCAACTAACGCTCAAGCTCGCTATTTTCACTAACATATTATCGTAAAAAAATAACAAAAGAGATCTTAGGTACCCTTGAACAATTTCCCTCGCTTTGTTCGGGAAATTAACCATCTTGTGGTACTATGACTTATTGTAAACCCTAGTTACACAACTACTATTCTATTGGAGTGGTGTTTGTGCCTTATAAGCGCTAAGCACGGTTTTCACAAACTTCAGAATGTCTTTTCTTGCAAAAGGCCAGCTTGCATCTTCGCCTCATTTTTCTTGCGCAAACCTCGCGTATAAATTTTTATAGTCGCGTGATTCTTCCAATAAAGGGAGATAGGATCCGAGGTAATATGCATCAGCTTCAGTTCTAACCGCAAATTATTTCTTCTTCTAACACTGAGCGGAGACGTATTAAACTGTAACAAAAAAGTGTCTGTACATTGAAGTTATTTGCAAAAAAGAACGCAATGTGGTTTTTATCTAGAGATCTAGAGTTTCAAATCACAGGTATCTATAAAATAATTTGGTCTTGCTTTTGGTCAGTTGGTTTATTCAAAATGTTCAAGCGTTACGATAATATTACTGTGGGGCTAGTCAAGTTGCATTCGGCAATCGATAGCGATTATGTTTCGATTGAATAATGTATGGAATTGACGTAAACCACTGAGATAGTACCACGGGACCCCACTGGACTGTCTTAATACCTACCACTTCTTGTGGACTCGCATCGCCACATATACTCCACCTTGCGAGGAAAACGTACATTTTAGATATTTTCAGTAATTTAAATATACATAGGTAAGGGACTGAGATTTTGTGCTATAAAATGAAGAAAGTATATTTTACGAAGAAAATAATAATTTTATATAGGTAAACTATGAATAGTATTTTGTACCTATCATCCAATATCATTTTTTGTACCATAAGTATTTAAGGTACCTACTCAAATAAATCGTAAGTACCCGTTTTCCTTACACGACAGCATTTATCGGTCATTCTCCGGTTTTGTGTTCTGAGTCTAATTGACGCGTCGTTTTTTTATTTTCAATTGATTTAAAAAATAAAAAAACCGGGTTAAAAAAGGATGTTACTACATAACATAACATAACATCAATTAAGTAATAGATCCACCACCGACATAACTAAAGTGTAAAAGAGATAATATAAATACTTTTTTAAAAACATAGCGTATCGTCTGATTATGTTTTCATTTCATGTAACATTGCCCAACGACACTAACTTAGATATATGACAAGGGCAAAGATCTATAGAGTCCAGCTGTTGTAACCGCGGGTGGGGGGAATAATAATTCTGTAATCATTAGAGTAAAGTAATACGCTGCCAGCCCGCGGGTGGTTTAAGAGGTATTCAAAGCAAAATTTGCATATTTCGTTCAGTATTTATTGACTTGGTGGTCCGGTGATAGCGAAAATTACTTAATGTGTTGAAGAATTTGGGTTTAAAACATTAATTTATTATGTATGATACCAGCAGACATGAAATGAAATAGGTACCTACTTAAATGAAAGAAGTGATATTTAATATAAGTAATTTCATGTACCTATCTTCTTTGATCAATAGGTATATCAATTATGTAATTGTTTATTAATTATTTTAATTAGGCATACCTATCCGTCACTGACAATCACCGATCAATATAATATTAATGAATATTTTTAAAGGCGCATCAAATCAATATGAAAACGATCGGAAACAATATAGTTTGAAACAAAGCGAACTCTTGGCTATAAAGGCCCCTTAAACAGTGGTTTAAGTCATTCTCGCATTCGAATCCAAGCTACGAGAATATCTTGACCAGACGAACCATAATGTTTCGCCTGCAAACATATTATGCGTACTTTCAGAATATTTAATTTCATATAAGATACTCGTAGTTCTCTAATAAGATCGAGACCAACCCTGCAGAGCGCGACACACGACACGCGGCACACCGGCACAACGCGGGCAAACACGCGCCGTAAGCAAACAATATAATAACCACGTGCTCAGGCGATTAATTACTTTGATACAAGCAATAATATTAAAGCTTTCTATACGAGTATGTATAGCACTTGTTTTATGTTTACTTTACTTGTAAGTACCCTTAAATGCAGAGATACTCTATCAAACCATACCGAGGGTCATCTTAAACTAGGTCCTAAGGTTACACCTATTATAGACAATGCTCCAGTGATGACAATTAACATATTTAAAAATGAAATGTTGCAATACCGAACATTTATTTCTAATATTGGTAATCCCGAATAATTTCAATGTATTGTAATTTTATCGCTAATAGCATATCAATTTCGGAAGCATGGGATTATTATATTATTATATTCATGGGATTATTTATAACTGGCGCACTATCCATAATAGGAGCTTTGACCTTACATACTAGATCAATAAATCTGAAACCAGTTATCCATCTGTATTTTTACTGACGAAAAATGTAGATAACAAGTTCTAAAATTAACCAGATTTTGAGTACCTAACATGAAAAAGTTTGGCTTAAACAGCCGTAGTCACCAGACTTGTTACTGGTTATCGAAGGATCATTATCACTATAGTATTCAAAAGCAGTCTGCTCAGTATCAGGCTCCCACTGGAATGTGTATAGGGGCGGTAAAATTCAGTTCGAGTTTATTTCTACGATTTACAAACTTAAGACACCTTTCCAATATTTTATTTAGTATCTCAGTCGATAACAGCAAGAACAACTACCTAAGTAAACTTTGAGAACAAGATTACACCCACATAACACCTCTTTCTTGAAACCTACTGTGTCTGATTCGAATTGCCGGAACATAAGAACCATTGTATTTATTTACTGAAATAAATGAAGTTGATATTCCAAACACTGCTACAAAATACAAAAAAAAAACCGGGCAAGAGCATGTTGGACCATGCTCAGTGTAAGGTTCCGAAGCCGTTAAGTACCTACTACAAACATAAAAATCAACAAGGTAATAACTATTTTTTTATTTAAAGTCAATTGGTGCCGCCTTAGATAATTTTAGTAAGTATAAACACTTTAATCGCCTGTATCTCAAGAACCAATGATGTCTACTTAGTCGTGATAGTTTTCCTTTTAAATTCGTTACAGGTATGTGCTTTCATTTAAGTATTTTTTCTGATTTTTATTATTTATAGTTTTGGGTCTAGAACCTCTTTAAATCTTAATATAAAAATTTCATAAACAGATCCCTTGATCGAAAAATTGTTTGCAAAAACCTACAATATTTTTGAAAAAACCTATCCAACGACATAACACACTATGGGGTAGATGAGAAAAAAAATACATCCCCACATCAAATGTAGGGAAATACCATTAAGAAAAAAACATTTTATTTTACCACTTTGTTGGCGTGTGTATATTCATGCCAAATTGCAGCATTCTACTACTAAGAGGCTGCGGACGCACATGGCGAAACTATAAGGGTTCCTAGTTTGACTACGGAACCCTAAAAAACGTGGATAAAAATATTTTTGTGTAAAATATAATTTTATTCGTAGCATGGCGTAGCAAATACCCATATTTAATCGCTTTTTCTGTCCCTATATCCCTATGTATTCTTAAATCTTTAAAACTAGGTACGCAACGGATTTTGATGCGGTTTTTTTAAATAGATAGAGTGATTGAAGAGGAAGGTTTATATGTATAATACTTTAATCCGGAGCGAAGCGAGGGCGGGTCGCTAGTATCTCATAATTATGTGTTAAACCCTGTCCCAATGAATACTCGTGTTAAACATAAATACATACCTACAGGCTTCAATCTTTACAATATTTACATCAAAAGCAGATGTAGGTTTTCACCCTTTTAAATCTAGACCCACAATTTTCTCGGATAATGAATAAAGGCGGGGTGAAAGCGTTTATCAAGCAGTTGCGACCACGCGAGAGTTTAATTAAATTTTAAAATTTACTGTTAAGAAGGCCGCTTGCGGTCCGACCCCGCGCTGGGCCATGCCGCGTCGCCCGCTCACTGCCCTATGTAACTACCTACCTACTACGTCGGTTATTGTAATGTGTCCGTAGTGAAAAAAACAAGAATGCAGAGTCAACATACGTTGATTACGATCAACACAACGAAGCGCTTGTATTGTTATCGTAATATTAGGTAAGTTTGTATACCTATGTCTACACCAATTGTAACCCTGAGATTAAAAAGATTTGATATACGGCTGGCTCTCGTTTATTCAGTACAAAATCTGTCTCGCCGTCGCTCTAACCATCGTGAATAATTTTATAGAAAACTAGCGGACGGACGAACATTTAAAAAAAAGAATTGGTAAAATTGGTCCAGGCGTTGTTGAGTTATGCGCTTACCAACACATTTTGCGATTCATTTTTATATTATAGAAGATTAGGTTGATCTTTAAAAGGATGTTTTTTTCAGAAGTGCGTTTAAGTGGACGGGTACGTATTCTTTTCCAAATATCTTACCTTATTTAATGATTATCTATTAGTTTTAAATCAGCAATTTCCTATCATAAAGTGTTATAAAATTATATGGTATAAATTTAAAACGCCACTCAAAATGTATGGTATGTGATATTAGAGAAAATGAAGTGACCATTATGGCAAGTGAGTACCTACCTTAACCACGAAATGCCTAGGACTATTATTACAATAATTACTAACCGAATACAATACATTTTATTTTATTTAAGATTAATTCACTTAACATGGTTCCAATTTTTGGTACTGAGATAGAGACCTGAGTAAATAAAAAAAAGCATTAAAGAAAATTCGGTTAGGAGGTACTTAGTGAAGTTAAAGTTGTCACCGGCAAATAGTTCGAAATCTGGAAGTCCCCCTGAAAAACTGTGAACAAATATTATTCTTTGGAACATCTTTTACGATGAACGTGCCCTGCAAACTCGAGAGAAAGTTTGATTTAAACGTAAAGTTTCTATCTGTCCAGCGAAACTAAAGGAAAGTTGAGCTACAAAAATATTTTAGACTAACAGAAAATACTCAATAATACGAGCACCTTACACCTAAGTGGCGGTCTTGCCTTTAATTACAATTATAACGATTTAACCCTCAAAAAAATATGAGTCATAAATTGTGGCAACCCTTGATTTATTAATTTCAAGCTCTCTTTTCCTACGCTGAACTATACTAGGTTGCTACCCAGAAATAAAAAGCAGATCTTTAAACGAAAGGATTTAAGGGGATTTAAAAATCTACTTAATTAAAAAACCCCGCTCAAGTGAGAGTCGGACTCGCGCACCGAGCGTTCCGTGTAAACATATAAGAAATTTAAATTGTATTGAGAGACAAACATGACTTTACCCTTAAAAAACTGCTGTCCCCATACATCGACACAGGTAGCGATTAGTTTACCAACTGCAAACAACTTAGCAATCGCGTTTTTTTTTCTTGTGATGAAGAGTCTTGACATACATACGGACGGACGGACGGACAACAAAGTGATCCTAAAGCGGTTCCATTTTTTCCTTTAAAGGCACGGAACAATAAAAACATAAGTTTGAAAAAGAACGAGTTTATAAGCGTTTATTGTCCCTTAAATGTCTCTGAGCACAGCGATATGAGACCAATGAACATTAGTTATATTAAATAAAAGTGCGTTAATGCCCTTTTGATGCTTACCTCTTATAATTAATAATTCCGAGTTAAAAGCAGTGTCTGAAAAGAGGTCTCGAGTGATATTCCTAGCTGTGTTTTATTCCTTGGTTTACAAAATTTTACTATAAGTAGGTACCTACCAGTCACCAGCAAAAATATAAATCAACACTGAGTAAGTAATAGAGACGTTTCCAACATTTACCGTCTGCCATAATTATTTTTATTCATAAGTCATAATTACCTAACCTAACCTTGTCTAAACGTTAGATATTTAAAAAAAAATTGAAAACTGAACGGTTTAAGCGATATAAAAAAAACATGACTATCAATAAAAATATGAATATCAACAATGACATTATAACCAAAAAAATTATGAGAAACCACGGGCTCCCAAATGACATAGCTAAAATGAATACATAGTATTGGGCGCTAATATAAGATGGCTCGGAGTAACAATAAGAAATTCCCATGGGAAAGACCTGCTGAAATTACATCCTACTTAAAGACGTTTCCAGAGATACATATGTTTTATTTAAGAAAGAAATTCTTCTTCAATGTGTATATTTAAATGTCAAGTCACGAACCTCCATTAAAAAAATACGAGTACGTACTTAACCTTGAACTTCGCTTTTCCGCCCATTATATTTATAGGTTTATATTTATACTAAAAAAATAACATTTTCAGTCGTGTCAGATTTTATTACAGAAAAAAGCTGTGTATTTTAAAAATGAACAAAAACAAAAGAATTTCTAAACTAAATACAGAAATGAAAGACATTTATACGTAGGAACCAAATAAGAATAAGAATTCAATACTTACAGTTACCACCCTTACCTAATCAGGTCCAGTTCAATCACTTTCTCATCGACCTAACTAGCTTCTACACGTACCTACTTCTGAGGGATGGTATCCCCACTTCCCTTGCAGCTATAGATCACCACTCCGGACCTTCATTTCCAGGTAGGCTTTTGGTGATGATCCCATCAGCATCAATATGAACCCCTTGTCATTAGAACTGACATTAGGAACCACATGCCATTAATAAATTATAAAAGCAGCGATCGCCCTGTCCCTGCCTAAGAGCCAAATCAGCTAGTTAGGTACACAGCTTTCGCGCCAATAATTTGCTTTATCCTGTGTACAAAAAATATTTTTATTATTAATAACGAGAATTAGTATGCTAAAATCTCGTTTCTAATAATGAAAATATAGTATGAAAATACTTTGTAATATTTATATAACTGGCTTAATACGATAAAATAATATGTATGTTAAGTATTTGTTTTATTTTGTGTGCCGGCTGTAGTTGCAATAAATTGACTAATTTGACCTAGCCATTTTTTTAAAGGAAATAAATTATTTTAATCATCAATAGATGCACGAAATAAAACTAAAGTGATGTATTTAATCCCTAGGGACTAAAGAGACATTTTTATCCCTACGGTTTTTTTTTTTTTAATTTCCTTATTCTTAAAAAGTCTCGGAAAACCACAAACGGCCAGATGCATGTTGCCGTTTGATGATGTCTCCCTTGCCATCGGACTGCGCGGTGGAGCCGGTGAAGGGAAGGGCAGGCTGGGGCGGGGCATACAACCTACACCGCCGAGGTCTTCGTTTCTGAAATGTTATCTATGGACTATTTGTAATGTTCTTACCATCGACATACTAACCAATAGACGCCGAGTCCCATACAAAATTCTCTTTGAAAAGTGTCCTAGCGCGACCTATACAAACTTCATACTTGTATAAAATCATTGTCAAAATAAAATATTCTAATTTAAGTGGTATGTTGGTAACGCAATGCTTAATTTTGCTTGAAATAATTTATCATCTTATGTGGCTTTGACTAGATGCTCGTTTTTTAACTTATGAAGCTTCTACTAGCGAAGTTCCAATGTCATCGCGAACAGAGTACAAATGGAGTAGCTTTACACTTAATATTATTTCTGTTTTGACGTCTCAGGTGGGTATGGGTTTAATATAAGAGACAACTCAACGTTATTTTACAAGCTTTTATTTAACTTGCTCTGTATGTATGTATGCATGTACGAGTACGAGTATTTAAGGGTCAAATCTTGCAAGTTCAATTTGACCCACACCCTGGTTTCCAATGAAGCTGAAAATTTGCATACGCCTTTATTTCTGATGACAATACAATAATGTGGTATCATCGAGCTGGTCTGATGATAGAGACTCAGGGCGGCCATAGGACTCCTACTTCTAGTGGTAGAATCTGTTTTTAATAATTTATGATACTTATTAGTGACATACTTAGCTGCAGTTCCACGTCATAAAAATAATGATAAATAGCATATTATACTATTGGCAACGTAAATAACCTGCAATTTAGGGACAGCTAAAACACGCAATCGACGTCTTTGCGAATTTCCTACGACATTCAATTTGTCGAAATGGATCGAACATAACAATAACATACTACGGAACTTTTTCCTGGTCTACTCCTCCTGCCGTTCACTCGCGACAATTGAATTCCAAATTGCATTTTAAAATGGATCACCAGGAAATCTACAAATAAATATTAAATTTACGACTGCAAAAAATATTAAGTATTATTACTACATATAGATGCACTGTTCTGCAACAACCAAAATTATTGACAATTGTTGGTCGGAAACTAAAATAAATTATTTTTTTATACGGTATGGTACGGTATTAAATAGCGGTGGTAGGACCCTGTGCAGGGTCACTCCAGATCGCTAGCACCATCTTATCCATTAACCACCCGCCAAGCAACAGTGTTAGCATTGTTGTGTTCCGGTGTGGGGATAAGACAACCGGTGAAAACAGAGCATAGAGGCATTCCATCTTAGTCCTCAGGGTTGGCAACGCATTTGAGGTCTTAGGATTATAGTCTTGAGAATTCAAATGTCTATGGGTCTCAGATTCCACTTACCATCAGGTGGCCTGAGTGCTCGTGTGCCTTCAGCTCAACATAAAAAAATATGTTTTTTTTAAGGTGAATAATACCTATGTTAAATTTATTACGCTGTTATTACAAAAAATCATTAGACACGCCATAGGCCGAGTTGTTTGATCAGTAGTTAACTGAATAAATGATTTAAAATCGTAACTAATGGTTAACCCTCAAGGAGATATGTTAAATTTTCGATTATTTTATAGAATTTAACCATTAGTTACGTTTTATAACAATTAGTTTAACTACTGATCAAACACAAGCCCTAAGACATGTTTAAAGTGACAGATTTTTATGAATTAACATGTACTTAATAAATTTTCAACGGTTGTTGAAGTTTTTGTCATGACAACATAATATTATAATTTAAGATTTAATTTTTGTCGCAGTCCAAGTGAAAGCAGAGTGTTTAACTCCAGACTAAAAAGCCATAATGACACTCGAACATCATCGACCCTCGCTTTGCTCGGGTGGATAAATATCCCATGTCATAATTGCTTAGGTACTTTAGTCGCTTGTTGATCAATCTACTATAGTGTGAAAAACAAACGCATACTTAATTTAATAATATCTGTTTGGGGTAATTTGGCTTATTTCATTAATAATGTGTAGGTAGGTACCTATATACAAATGTATATATTATTTTTTTGCTCGCGACTGTTGTGTTAAATCCTATTTATAAATCAAAAAGTTTGTAGTCTGGCCGGCTTGTTTTGATTCAAATGGTTTCTTTACCTAAAAACTATTATATGAACATTTCAACCCTACGTATAGCCAAAACTGGCCAGAAGCTTTTTTTCAATTATACAATTTCATATCTGAACTTTACTTAATGCCTGGGCTTCCATTCTGAAGTTGTAAAAGTGCAGCTCGTAATCCAATGAAGCTTGCAATGCTCGCAACGCTCTAGACTAAGTTAGACTCTTTTCTATATCTTCATTTTATTTTCTTCTTCTTTTGCATTGGCATCGCCAAACCGATCTAAGATTTTCCCTTATTTTTGAGTTTTCCCAGTCTAGATATGCTTATTAAACATTATCAAAGACATTTCTAAAATAAAATGACATAGACATATACCTAATTAAAATTAAATATACCAAGTACGAGTCAGACAATTTTTTGCTGTCCTTGACGTCATCGCAATGCTTCGCATATTAGGTATTCGCATAGGCCTCGCCCACCCCAGAATGCTGCCGATTCGAAATTCCAGGCTGGCAAAAAAGTCACATGAAGTCTAGCCCATTGTACCTGAACCAGGCAGGGGCCAGCCCCCCTGAAAATTATCTAGATACTCATTGGAGTATCTCTATTGGATTACCCATTGGGGTATTCTACATAAAATAACAAACACAACAAACAAACATTTCAGGAAGAGATCCCTTAGAGGGATAAGTTCACATGAATTAATGAATTTCTGTTTTTAGTACCTACAGTAAAATGTTTACATACATACATTACAAATTGTTTTTCTCCGGTTTTATTTCTATTTGTTTACATCAGTAGTTACTGGTGATAATGATTGAGCACCTAATCATTTGTTTACGTCAATATATTGAAGACAACAATCGCGGTTATAACGCCCGAAAATTTCACCAAGGGTCTTCCGCTAAAAAACCTTTAAGTCTCTCGCCTTTTGGAGGCTATAGATACAGTCATCGCTTGATTTTTTGGGTTCCGTAGTTAAACTAGGAACCCTTATAGTTTCGCCATGTCCGTCCGTCCGTCCGTCCGCAGCCTAGCTCAGAGACTCTTAGTAATAGAAAGCTATAATTTGGCATGAATATACATAATATTAGTCGCGCCAACAAAGCGGTAAAATAAAAAATTGAAAAAAAAATGCGGGGTGTCGTTGGATAATATTAAGCTTTAAAGCGACAATTTTTGTGAGACTCAAGTGTCGTCGTCGTTTCCCCCCACAGCCAAAACTACAAATACTAAAAATCTGAAAATAATCTTAAATGAAAGAGCATATAACGAATTTTAAAGGAAAACTATCACGACTAAGTAGACATCATTGGTTCTTGAGATACAGGCTAATTAAAGTGTTTATACCTACTAAAATCATCTAATACGGCACCAAATGACTTTAAATAGAAAATTAGTTATTACTTGTTGATTTTTATGTTTTTAGTACTTAACGGCTTCGGAACCCTACACTGAGCATGGTCGGACATGCTCTTGCCCGGTTTTCTTTGTAAATACTCCGTTTTGGCAGACGTAACAAGATTCATAAAAAACCGGACAAATGCTAATTTGACTCGCACACGATTTCGGAAAAACTTAAATATTTGTAAGTCGCTGCACACTTTTGTACCTTGTAGCTCTAATGTTTTTAACGGGTTTAGTGCAGCAGTTTAAACACGACATTAAAGGTACAGTACCTACTGTACTTTTACTAACATAAAATATGAAAGTAACGAACATTGTTCTTCGAGAAACAGCCAATTTTAAAGAACTTTTTACGGGATTCTTATAAATGGATATCTATACTTTAACTGGCTATAGATAATGTTCGAGTAATATGTGAGTTTAGCGCCATCTAACGAAAACTCGGCTTAACTAGAGCGAGCAACGTCTTGAAGTTTTTGGGTACAAGGGTATTATAATAGGTGTTTCCAGTGTACCTGTGTAAATTTTGTAAGGTACCGTCCCAGGCTCGCTAGGTGACACTACTAAAATGAGGGTTTAACTATCACTAAACAAAACTTTTGTTATAGAGTTTTTAACTTTAAAACTCGCGTCTCGCCAGACACATTGCTATGCTAAGGTTCATAAACAGTCGCCATCAAGAGAATTTGAACTTGACTCTTTTGTTATAGCCTCGTGTGAGACCCGTTGTGCAATAATTATAGGTGTTGTTGCGTACAAATGTTCTTTTTTATTATTTTGATATTACACAAAAAAAACTATATTATTAACGCACAAAAAGTTAATTTGACTTTATTTCCAAATTGAAAGTGGGCCTTACAACCTCCACCGCCTCAGTCTACGTTTCGGAAATGTGGACTACACTCGGCGTCAAAAATATCGCCCCTCCGCGAAAATCAGATTCAAGCTAATCTAGACCTTAGCGAAATTATGTTACATAAATTAATATTAGTATCAATTAAAAGCACGTTTAATGTGTTTTAAATTAATAATGTTTAATTTAAACAAAACGTAATGGCTTGTGAATCAGAGCGTTTCGAAAAAAAAGTGCACAAATACTCGTTTGAAGGGTCGCGAGTTGTGCCCTTTTCCAGGGGTATAAAATGCCTGTACAAGGTCAAATGTCAATCATTCACTATCCAGACGTCGAAGAGAACACATCTAAGGAACTCAAGCAAGAAAACAACCCTCGAACATGGAGACCACCGCTGCTGAATCAGCTCAAGTGGTTGCACTACTGCAAGCAGGAGTTCGGTAGTGTGATGTCGCTCGGCAACGCAATCGTGACATCATCTCTACGCAATCGCTTCGCTAGTGCTGTTGAGGTGCAACAACGCCTCAGAGAAGCTCGGACAAGATCAGTTAGCATCTCTACGGTTAGAAGAAGACTGCGGGAGAAGGATATCGTGGCTCACAGGGCTGCTACAGGCCCAATGTTGACCGCACAGCATCGCAGAGATTGCTTGCAATTTGCCCGCGACCACGTCGATTGGACGTTTGAGCAATGGAGGTAGGTTCTCTTTACCGATGAGACGAGAGTCTGTCTTTATTGCAACGACAGGCGGGCCAGAGTCTACAGAAGGTCGGGCGAACGATTTGCTCAAGCCTGTATTGAAGAGACAGTGGGCTACGGAGGTGGCTCTTGCATGTTCTAAGGGGGCATGTCTATAGACGGCAAAACCGACCTTGTCTGCGTCTCCAGGACTGGAGGCACTCGCGGCCAAGGGTCCCTGAATGCTCGCCGATACATTGCCGAGATCCTGGAAGAGCATGTGATGCCATATGCGGGTTACGTCGGCTCTGGGTTCACATTAATGCACGACAACGCTCGCTCCCACACTGCATTAATTGTTCGGGATTATCTGGAGGAGGTCGGGATTCCCGTTTTGCCGTGGCCAGCCAGGAGTCCTGACTTAAACCCGATTGAACACCTTTGGGACGAGCTGAAGCGACGGGTTCGGGCACGAGATGCCGCCCCTACCACCCTGCAAGATCTTCAGGACGCAGTCATCGAAGAATGGGGCAACATTCCACAAGAGGACATCTTCAAGTTGGTGCGATCAATGAAAGACCGTTTAGAGGCAGTGATAAGGGCAAGAGGGGGTAACACTAGGTTTTAAGTTAATTTTAGGCACTTTTTGTAAAATTTAATTATCCATTTATTGTTTTAAATTTAAACTTGAATAAACATTTTTCAACTGTTCGCAATGTCATTTCCTTTAATTTTTGACCCCAAGGAAAAATCCTTTTTTTTTTTTTAATTTTCCTAAAAAAACACTTTATTACCTTTCAAATGATACCTAACAATCATATTGTTGTCCTTGATCAAATAGGGTTTAAAGTCGGTTGCAATTATTTTCCGAGGAGGGGCGATATTTTTGACGCCGAGTGTATTTTTGTTCTAACCCCAATAACATCCTTGTTGTTGTCTCGTTCTGCATTACTGTGACGCGTAGAGTAAAAATGATATCGCTATTACATTGTAACATTTTACGAGTCTATGTTAAAACTATTTTAATTTAAGATTTATTTTCTCGCAATCGAAGTGAAAAGTAGTGTTTAACTCGAAACAAAAAGCTAAGTATAATTAATGACACTCGAACTTTATCCACCCTCGCGATGATTCGTGTTTATAATGACTTACTTTAGTCCCTTGTTGAACAATTTATTACTAACGGCTAGATTGTATAAATAGGGTCTACAAATCTGTTCAGCCGTTCTGGCGTGATTGAGTAACAAACATTCATCCCTCCAAACTTTCTCATTTAATGATGCTGGTATTCAATAATGTGTCAATCCACAACTATTTAGCAATAAAGTGTCAATCCTCGGGGTGATAATTCTGGGTTGACCTTTTTTAGGGTTCCGTAGTCAAAATAGGAACCCTTATACGAGGGGCACACTGAAATGATCGGGAATAGAATATGTATTTCGGATTGAGTTACGGTAAAACCTTTTTTAGAATTTGAATACTGGCCTCTTAGAATGTTAACGAGTCTTTAAACCAGTTGTAAACAGTGGCACGAGATGGGGCTTCATCGGGAAAGCCAATCGTAGTCTATCATAACTTTCTTGTTAACGTAAATGATATCAAAAGTCATAAAAAATCATTGCACGAAAGTTTTCTCGCGTTAAATTTATGCTTACGTGACAGACAATTTTCAATTTGCCGCCAAATCGTAAAAGGAATGACAAATTAATAAAATTCATACTCAATAATATTGACAGTTCCATTTTCAAAATTTAAACTTATTTTTTAATTATTTTGTTTACAAGTGGCCAGTTCTAAAAACTTTCAGTGTCACCCCCGTATTACGAATTTAAAAGGAAAACTATCACGACTAAGAAGACATCATTGGTTCTTGAGATACAGGCGGTTGAAGTGTTTATACCTACTAAAACCCCCTAAGACTGCACCAAATGATTTTAAATAGAAAATAAGTTATTACTTGTTGATTTTTATGTTTGTAGTACTTGACGACTTCGGAACCCTACACTGAACATGGTCTGACATGCTCTTGCCCGGTTTTTTGCTAAATGTTTGTGGGATGACACATTTTTGCGTAACAGCATCCTTATAATAGTAGTAAGATAAGATTGTAAGACTGTAGTGCTAACGTTATTATAGCTCTTATATCTAGACAGACAACAGTCATTATAACATAAACAATACGATTGCAATATTATAGACAAGCAACGGTTAGAATAGAGGGCTAAAAAAAAGAAAAAAAACACGCAGATTTTGGTTGTTTATTTGTCAGGAAGCGAATGGTTCACAGCATTGGTGGGGTAGGTCATACAATACTGTGCCTAAACGTATTTTTTCCTGAAAATATCTTTATTTTTATTAGTAGTAGGTACAACAGCTTAGAATTAAAGTACCCAAATATAAAAATGTGGGAAAACAACGTTTAGCTGTAGGAAGTAGGTAGGTACTTAAAGATATTTAGTAAAGCGAGTTCTTTTATATTCGTTAACTACACACCTTACTAAATCACAATTTCTAATTATGTCAAAAATTACTTTATCACATTTATAACCGTCTGTACAAAGTAAAAAAATATTTTTATAATTCTACTAGTAGAACATAAAACTGCATACATAGCAAGCAACAATTAGTTTCGCATCCAACATCGGGCTTAATTTTGCGTTTAAGTTTAATGAACCGGTGACAAATTGTCATGTTCAGCAGGAAAATGCCCAACTCTAAAATGAAATATGAAATAGAAACTAAAGCCGAGCAGAGCGCAGGTTTGTGGAGGAAGCGAGAGCGCCCTCCGTACACCTTATTGAAATGATATGCAGCCAATTACTGGGAGTGGTCGCGCCACTGCGGTACTCACTATTAGCAATATTATAAAATACAATACTATTATTAAGTTATTATTCTTCCTAAGTTTAATCTAAATTCCAACGTTTTTTTAAATATCATGATAAAATAAATATAAATAACACAATAGTTACGTTATGTGGACAAACAACCTTTTTAAGGGAGGCTATTAAGTTAAGTTCCTATTTTACATTAGTTGTCCCGTGCTTTTACTTACAAGTACTCCTATGGCATCAGGGGCTGAATAGTTTATGGCAACGGTAAAGATACAAATGAAATTCCTAGAAGATTAAGTTACAATTTTACATTAAGGTGATATGTAGGCTTATGGTACAGATACTGACTTCTGCCCACGACTTGAATGGCGCAGCAATCGTTTAATACTCACGAACGAGGGTTTTATACTATCCCAAAAAAACCCTTATAGCTACCGATGCTTACAGAGAATATAAAACGTATTTATTCCAATTAGTTGCACCGCAAGAAAGAAAAGAGCACACCGGTAATCGATTTCTACGCGAAGTCGCAGGCAAGACCCAGTTAATGAGATGAATGAAGGACACATAAAATTGCACTACACTGATGCACAAGGAAACCTATATATAGAGCGAAAGAAGCCACGGAACTAACGAGCCCGTAGAGGCCAGTCACAGACCGCCCCACCCATGCGCGAGACGCATCCGACTCGCATCAAACATTATCAGTTGCATTATGCAGTCAAATACAACCCTTCTAATTTGAACTATTGTTAAAAACGGCAACATCAAAAAATGCAAAATTGTGATTTGTGACAGTGATCATAGAGAAACACCTAAATATTAACTCTATAGGGACACTCGAATTACAATGTAATTTACAAATATACTCAATCTCTAAATATTAACTAATTATATAAACTGAATTATTTACAAAATACGTTCACGCCCACAGCGGCTTGCGAACTCTCTTACACCTTTGCAACTATTTACAATGACTATAAGGTACAAACATTAATTTTAAAGAGCATTGCAATTGATGAGCTTGATCAAAATAATCCCTTGTTCAATAGACTTCAAACGGTTCCATCGACGTTCTTTATAAAATGAGTGCGCGGCAATGGGTTTCTGACCCCTCCTTCATTTTAAGGTTATCGGAGATACGTCAAGTCAGATATTCCGTCGTTACCGGCCAGGGGTTAAAGTCATATATCAATCAATTTAAATATTCTTACTCAATAAACAACAGTTTTGAATTCAACATTCATTATGATTCTATTATTTTACCAAAATTGACAAATATATAATATCGCCGGATCAATAGCTAGTATTAGAAATCAGTCTTGGGTTAAAGGAAACAATTCAGTACATGCTTCTTTCTTTTTACGAAATTCGTCAAAATCCGTCGTAATGTGATATCCCATTAAGTTCCGTGCAACAAACTTGAACTATTTTATAGCACATATATCATTAAAAGCCATTTTTAAGCTTACTTTTAAATTAATTGTCTGTTGTTTGCAAAAATATTGTATGTAAGTACCTATCAATAAAAGCTATCTCATTCCAGGGAATTCCATGAATATGTATTCGGTTCTAAGGCTGCATTTCCACCTGCAAGAAAACTGCGAGAAATGTCAGATAGTGCTCTCAGAAACTACTACTAGCCACAGTACGACCAAACGTTGGTAATTTTCGCAAAAGTTTTCTTGTAGGCGTAAATGCCACCCTAACTCTGCCTGCTCAAATCCTTCATGTACGTATGATCATATCGATCATGCAGCTTTACCAATACAAATATATTACTTCGGTAAAATTTGAATGTACTTTATTATATGCTACACTACCAACATTTACTTATTATAATTATAGCACATGGACAAGCAAAAAAATAGAAACGAACGCTCTTATTAACATTATTTAATGATGACCAGGTTTTATCATTAGGTATTGTTTGATTCAAGTTTTATTGATAAGATAGGTAATAATAATTACAATGGAATACGGATTTAACTTGCCATGTTAACAGAATCCTAAGTAAACTTGATACTACAGTTAAAACGGCCGCAAATAGAAGCAAATACGTTGGTCCGTAAAAGTGTGTAAAAATGCTATGGTCTGAAATCACTGCCAAATTAAAACGTAATTCTTTACTATGATACATCTCTGCATTAATTAATATTTATAATTATCTTCTGAAGCATCCGTTGCAGTGTTGTTTGAGTGTTGATAGCATTTGGATCGCCAAGCGGCCATTAGGGTATTGCATTTAAGCACTGTTTAAACGCATTCAATTTTAACGAAATGTACATTAAACTTTGGCTTCGATTAGCAGTGTAGTAATTCAATAGGAGACATTATCTGTGATGATATTATTAAAAACACACCATTAATAAGAAATTATTAAAACTTGATAGTTATTTCAGACGTTCCGATCTTCATAAAAAATTGTTTGGAATTAATGCTCTGAAGAGTCAGCCAACTGTACAAAAGCGTTTATTAACGTACTTTTAGTTACTAGTGGCCCGTCGCGCAAGCGACTTTCATCTACCTACAAATTCTAGCAATGCAACGTTTAAAAGGTCTTTGGTGGTATTTGAAGAAACCTAACATGGCAAACGACTATACGAATTTCGTATCACTATTGACTAGCCAACAATCGCTTATATTCTCGAGTCTGTCCTGTTAATAGTTTTTAGTTTAAAACACTAACAGTTAAGTTTTGGACACAATTATTTCAAAACTTGAATTTAATCCGTATCGAAATATTCCATAATAAACAAACAAACAAGCAAACGTACCAACAGACCCAAACAAACCTGTAATACTTCATCTTAAAGGCAGGACCGTACATAACAAGACGAGAGCAACATCCTACAAACTCCTTATTAAATTTAGACTTGTACTAAATGGTGATGTACTAATATATCTTGCAACAATTAGATAATTATACATCTATCACACAACCTTCAACTTCGCAGACTGCTCAAGGTTTGAAATTATTATTGACCCATTTCGAGTGACTAATACATAAGTACTTTCAAGATGAATTCAATACTTCATGAATAAAATAATATGGTTGAAACGATTTTAAGCTACCTACCTTTAATTTTATTTGGTTTTTATTATGTCATTATTAACTATCGATTACCATAAATGCTTTGCATGAGATTGTTTCACTGGTGCTGTTCTGTTACACATCCGCTTTTGATTTTTTCAAGAGAATTCTATCAATATGGCACACAATACAATGCAAACAAGTTCCTTTCTTAATTATAAATTATATTATAACACATAGTATTTTTTTTATCCAATTTAATTGGATTTTTTCGAGTTTTTGAAATTTCCTTATCAAATATTGCTCGCCTCCGGTCAACAATTACAGCAAATAATTTAAAATTAGACTGTACAACTATAGACATAAGCTGCTTCTGTTGTTCCATATAATTTACACATGGAATTCCCTCAAAATATTTAAGGAATTACTATATGTCTATTCATAATTGCACTTTTAATTTTGAACACAACAATAATTACCTACTCGGAAAACAAACGAGATTTTTGACCAAGTACTGTTATTTTACTAAATATAATACCTACACGTCTAATGCATCACCGACTGCAATAAGCTAAAAGCAAAATCGAGGACTAATCAACACTTCAAAAAGAGTAGCCTTCTCAATAGGCTACTTGCCTCATATTAAATTTGGCTTAATAAATTAATATTTTCTGTAGTATTACACTTAAGAAACCAATATTTATCGATTTCAGATATTAAAAGTGTAAGATGGCGACGTGTTTTTTTTTTTTTAAATTGTTCATTTTTATTTTTTATTTTGAACTCTGAAAACGCTGTCGGACTTGTTGTGACGTCATAGGACTCTAAGCAAACTTCATGTCGGTTCTTATACGAGTGAAATTCGCAATGGTATATTCTGTAAGTATTCTGTGCTGTGACATGACATTGACATTTATGACTCATGGACTTTTGAGGTTGTGTTATGATCGTAGTCGTTTTAACATTAGTAAAAACCTAATCTGTGTATTATTGTTACTGCTTTCTAGTTTTATTGATAAGAGCAATCATGGATGTTGGATTCGTGAATGCAGATAGCACAAACTTACCAAGAATCGACACATTGATGGTCGGTAATTTTTTTGCCTTGAATCCAGATTTCTGCTCTGCCGAGCTTATTATTATTGAAGATAAAAGTCTGTAGAAACTGAATAACTTATTATGTAAATACTAACATCAAAGTGATCTTAGCAAAAAAAAACAAAATTTGTTTCAGTCGAAAAGTTAGGATCCTTTTTAGCAAGTTTTAGCCATGTATTCCGCATATTTATTTCACTGGGCATTCTAATCCATAATTCCCCTGGGGTCGTAATTGATGTATTCTTGCATTCTCGGAATATACAATAACGTTAATTACTATATTTTCCATGTAAACTGGTGGAAGTCATTGTTTTTATTAATAAAAGTATCGAGGTTTCGAAAATGATAAATTGTTTATCTATATGTCAAATGCTCTCGTCAAATGTCAAATGTTTGTTTTCGGCCCGTATGACGTCACAACACAGATAATCTATAGACTAATATGGCTGTAAGCGTTTTCGCCTGTTAACGAAAACTAAACTTTTAAAATAAAGTTTTGCGGTTTTGTAGGTCCTAAAAAAATATGGGAATATTTTTTTTCATCTAATCGGACAGTAATTAATAACTTGAGATCTACTTTAAAACAGAGTCAACTAGCCTATTTATAGTCGGACAGAGGGATACTAAAGTTACCAGGTCCAAGTTCCGGCTGCTATTTAAGAGGATTATGAAGCAAAAATTTTACATAAAAATTGTGATAATGTTTCTCTCCCTTTTATCCGATTTCCAGGATTATTTAAATAGTTGTCGACCTTATGAAAAACTAGGTCTGTATGTTTTCTTTCCCAAGAAAATAAGTCTTGAAAGGGAACAAAAAAAGACAAAAACGCACAAAACCAGTTTGTCATGATAAAAAACTACAAAATATTTTAAAAACGGATTCGATTTAGGGGTGAGGAACGTTATCGCCCGTAGCAATTTTCATGTTTTTTTTTTACTGCTACGCTATTTAAACGACCGTTCACAATCCTCTGAACAAAATTGAACAATTATCGCTAGAGATGGACGGCAACAGATATTTAACACTACCCTATATACCTACCAGGTGTATAGTTATGTTCGTGAGTAAAAACCCAATTTTTTGGCGCAGACCTCTATTCTACGCGGCCGCCATTACTGTTAAGTAAAAGGGAACTATCCGTTGATCACATGTCAGAGGCTTCAAGGTTCTGGGTATACGCCCTGTGTACACCAAATTATCCAGGAGAACGTGGGTAGTTTGTCAAAAGCAATATGGTTTTACCCAGTAGTATAGAAGCCATGGGTGTATGCCCAGTATATATATAACAAAATATCTACTTGAAAATTTAGTATTAATTCTGGTACATACCTATCCACCCGGTGTTTATATTGGATAAATATCTGCCACTGCTCCTCTAATTATGACAACGTTTCCAACCCTAATCACAGTTTTGAATCAGATTAAGACGCTTACAGACAAGGAATATGATGCGTCCGTAATTTATTACATCGAATATATGCAAATAAAACTGTCCAAACTGATTTAGTCGGCTCCTAACAGAGAAATCAAAAGTGCAATTACTCTTAAACATTACTGAAATGAAATCTGTTCTCTAATCTGGTCTAGTCCAAATCTAAGATCGGAACGAACGACTACTTGTCGGCGGGCTCGGGCGGCGCGCCGAAGTCGAGCTGGTAGCCGCCCGCGCGCGTGATCTCCTCCATGCTGGGCTCCTTGCACTCGTGGCCCGCGTGGCCGGCGGCGCCGCAGTTCCAGCA
The DNA here is from genome assembly GCA_949316455.1 of Acleris holmiana. NCBI lineage: Eukaryota > Metazoa > Arthropoda > Insecta > Lepidoptera > Tortricidae > Acleris > Acleris holmiana. Next base: position 15,131,335 of record OX438763.1, read on the forward strand.
GGAGAGCTTGGGCGGCGCGTAGAGCACGGGCACGAAGGCGCCGTAGGGCGCGGGCTGCGGGTAGGGCGGCGGCTCGCCGTTAGCGAAGGGCGGCGGCGGCGGGCGGTAGGCGGGCGGCGGGTACGCGTAGGGCCGCGGGTAGGGCAGGAACGGCACGGGCGGGCCCGGGCCCGCGGCGCGGCGCGGCGCCGGCGTGCCCGGCGGGGACGACGCCGCGCTCGACCCGCTCTCCGACGACGAGCGCGCGCCCGGGTACGCGCCCGCGCGCCGCCGCACGCCGTTCAGCTTCTCCAGCGACCGGTATTGCTGCTGCATCGCGCTTATTTCACGTAACCTGTCGTCCATAGTGTGTCTTATCTGGGGAAACGAAACGTCCGCTCTGATGTTGATGTCCGATTCCCGATCTACACCGTGTTTTTTTTTATTTACGATAACTTTAAGGGCACGTTCTTCAAGTCAAATTAAGCTAATTTCCCGAAGACAGACATATGATAACTCGTACGGTTATAAAGATATTCAATTATTAAAATTAATCAGTTAATCACGTTAAACTAATGTAAAAGGCTCTTAATTGATACCTAACAATTTTCTTTTAATTACCTATTATGAGTAAAGAGTTTTCAATTGTTAGGTTTATAGGTACAACACGAAGGTTAAAGAAAATAGGTATCTTATGTTACGTATACGAGTATTCACATGACATTAAATTGAATGAAATTCAAGTTGGTTTTCCTAGTCCTCAGTAACTGCTGTATTTTGAAAGCTGTCTCTTTTCATCAAAGAGGGTTAAACCGCCTATAACGAAGCCCTATCTTCTATCTTGCTTTACGTTAATTCGCGAAGTCTTAGGAGGGCTAGTAAAACCTATTTACGAATAATCATAAACACACTAATGATTATGTCTATGATATTGAATACCTACGTGTCAATGTAAACTGACAATGTCAAGGAAATGTAAATCATATAAATAAAAAATGCCTCGTTTTAATTATCGTCCTGAGGAAGAAGCTGAAATGCACTTCATTTACGGCTTATGTGACGGCAATGCTTCTGAAGCGGCACGAGAATATAGGCGGCGTTATCCCGACCGACGGACGCCTAACCCTCATACGTTCATAAATGTAAGTATTTCTAATGTGTACTTTATTCCTTCATTTATTAGTAACTAGCTGTTGCCCGCGACTTCGTCCGCGTGGAGCTCGTTTACGCGGTTCCCGAGGGAATATTACCTTCCTTTATTATTTTTTTACCTTCCTCTTGAATCACTCTAAGTATCTATTAAAAAAAACCGCATCAAAATCTGTTGCGTAGTTTGCAAGATATAAGCATACATAGGGACAGACAGACAGACACCGGAAGCGACTTTAATTTATACTATGTTAAGATTATTTTATGTTAAACAAACCGTAATTATTATTGTTAAAGTTACACCGACGATTTAGAGAACAGGGTTTAAAAAAGACTCCCCACGAAAGGGATATTAATTTGACAGTACAGGACGAAGACAGGATCATGAACGCAATAATTGAAGATCCGACCTTGTCAACAAGACGTGTGGGGCAAATTTACAATGTAAATCACGATAAGGTTTGGAGAGTTTGGAAGCGGTATGGTCTACATCCATATCATTATCGCAAAGTGCAAGGCCTTTTGCCGCACGATAACTTTTCACGAATTGCATTCTGCCAACGAATGAACGCACTTTTGACAGAAGATCCACAACTCATCGGGAAAATATTGTGGATGGACGAGGCACAATTTACAAGAGCAGGTATTATGAATACAAAAAACTTCCATCATTGCACAGTGCATCATTTAACCGAAACTACCGCTCGAAATTCAAATAGACGACAAATCGAATGGAATCATTGTAAATATGTTTTAAAATGTATTTAATTTTAATATAATATAATTAGAAACGTTTTAGTTTTTTTTTACATAGAAATTACCAAGATTTTGAAATAAAAATACAATATAACATAGAAATTTGTATTTTATTTAATACATGTAAGTTAAAATAAATAATAATAAGTAAATAATAACAAGTAATTATAAAATATAAAATAAAATACAAAAAAACAACAGCAATACAGTAAACTTATAAGGATTCATACAAGAAATAATTATTAATAAACAATACTTAATATAAAAGCATAAAATACAAACAATTATTTAAACTACTATAAAAAATAAAAAGAGCACACAATTTACATTTTACTCATTGTCACTGTCAGAATCCGAAAATTCCACGTCTTCGAGATGAAAACCTTCAAACGCGGGATCACTTGGTTCAGGGCTTTTTAAATAATTCAAAACTTCCTGTGACAACTTTTCCCGCGTTTTTGTACTTTTTCGAAGAGATGAAATTTTAGGATCTGATGTCAAAAGAAGCAAATTCAGTAAATCGGTATTTGTATTAATCCGCGAGGACTTGCGCGTGTGATGCTCGCGTATCTTCCTGATTTCTTTGTGGCGCGCTTCTAATGCTTCTTCTGACATTTGCCCTATCGGAAGTATACACGTAGATATTATGTCAACACCGTGAACCAGTATCTTATGTACTGTCACTGGCATGTAATACCATGAATACAGTTCCAGGTACAATGATTTGGTTTGGCTCACCAAATGACCAAATTTCTCAATATCGACATGATAGCCACATCCTATGACATTGAGAATAACTGCCATTTTTTTTATCAAATTCACGTTAATACCTGTTATTTCAGCAGATATTTCCGCGTTTCTGAAAAACCGCCTAGCAGTATTACCGTCATTCGTTGAACCAAACCCAGGTTTCGGTTTGTCAACAATAAGTCCAAGTTTTTCTTTAAATGATGCTTGGATTTGTTTTTTTCTTTCGTCTACTATCTTTTTATTATCGCCACCTCTCACTTGCCATGACATGATTGGTAGGCGATACGAAATATGTAGTAGACATTCAAAAGAACGAATCCATGCATGCAGTGGTGAAATGCCAAATCTATATGATTCGACATTTGCAATTTTCTCCAGAGACTTGTTCATCTCTGAAGGTTTTGCACCACATACGAAACACTTGGACGTACTGTTGGCTTCTGACACAATATTACAAATACTCCCATCATCGACCATTGTAAAATGTAAATCATGGCTTATACTTAATTCTAAATCAAAAATACACACTTTAGATGGAACTAAATCAGAAATTAACCGTTCTAATCTTTCCGACTCTTCTTTTACTATATTAGCGTTTTCTTTTACAAAGGCAAACTTTATGGGTCTACAAAATCGCGTGGATCCCGGGCGTGGATTTTGCCAAATAACAGTTCCATCTAAAGTGTGCTTTAGCTGAAGGGGAACTAAACCAACAGACAATAAATATTCATCGGTATTCGACGAATCTGTAAATCTTTGCTTATACAAACTATGCCCCGAGCTACCGTCAAAACCCCACTTGTAAATCATAGTCAATTCTTTGTAAGAAGAGACTACTCGCAATACCTCTTCTTGACATTCCACAATCCTAGCAACTGTATGATCCAACAAAGCCTGCAGTTGTACTTCGGCATGAGTTTCAGTGACCTCTATAAACTCATGTGATGGATAACACAGTTGCTTAGCTTGCTTCAAATTATGAAGGGTGGGGAATGTATCTTTATGTAAACTATTTACGGTAGCTCGAAGCAGTTTATACTTGCTTTCTGACAGTTCTAAATCTAAATACAGAGATAAAGCCTGTTCGGAAGTTAATATTTTCGACTGCAATCCATCCAGCAGCAGCTTGCGCTGGTGTTAAAGGGATTTTTTTCACCTCGGAGGCTGCAGCAGAATATCCCTCCGCTCGTAACGCAATCGAATGTGCCAATGAAAGTTCCGAAATGGAATGGCTCTCCACCAAGCACTGCACCTTTTTTCTCTTCGTTGACACAGCACACTCATCAAAAACTTTGGGTTTTCTACCACGAGAACTCGGTCCAGGTGTAGGTTCATCTATCGAGATATCTCTCAAAGTAGGTGGCAACTGAAATGTTTCACTCAACCACATGATATTATATTTTAAAAATGTTTCCATATTTTGCCCGGCTTTGCTCCATTTTTTGGATGCGACCATGCAAAATTCTTTTATTTTCTCTTCAACAAGTAGCTTGTCCTGATCGGAAGAGTTGTCCAAGTCGTAAGATTTAAGAATAGCTTCTCGAACACCACTCATTTTGCACCCTTTAGGGCTTTCGCGCCACGCATAAAAACAATCGGCGTTAGTGATGCTGCGACGTCCATCTGAAAAAAAAATCTCCATGTATGTTCCGAACCGAAAATTGACACTTAAGATACATAATTAGAATCTGTAAGGTTAGACCTATCACCCAAAAAAGTTTTATTGAGTTTGCAACTACAGATTTTTTTTTCTACTCTTTTAATTACAACAAACATGAAAAAAAAATAGATGAAAAAAACGACAAACTTTAAAGTCGTATTATGTGTAAACTAAAGTAGATTACTTCAAAGAAAAAAAATGTTTAAATAGTACATACCTTGAGTAGAAAGTTCCATAGTTTCCACAAACACAAATTAACAATATACCGAATTATATATGTTTTAACTGCAAGGGCAAAAATGCAAATGAATACCCTGTTAACTAATTGCGACATTTTATATTTTTGACCTAGGTGATTAAGTACACATTAATTATACTTCAGAAAAATACCCACGTGTTAATGACCCCTAATTAGTCCTAAATATGTTTCCATTAACCCCTAATTGATTTGTTTACCTTGCCTTTTTTGAATTTCGAGCGGTAGTTTCGGTTAAATGATGCACTGTGCATTGGTCAGAGCACAACCCTAAACTAGCCAGAGAGTCTTCTTTTCAGCATGAGTTCTCGGTCAATATGTGGGCAGGAATTTTAAATAACCAACTGATAGGTCCCGTAGAAATTCCAAGCAGACTGAACGGTGAAAATTACTTGGAATTTTTACAATCTCTCCATTCTATGGATTACTTTGAAGAATTACTATTACAAACGCTACGTACACATTGGATACAGCATGATGGGGCACCTGCACATTTTGCTCTTCGCGTACGCGAATATTTAAATACAAATTTCGCCGGCCGGTGGATTGGACGCGGTAGTCCAACCCTTGCTTGGTGTCCTCGGTCTCCCGATCTAACGCCCCTGGACTTTTACGTCTGGGGAACTCTTAAAGAGCGTGTATATTCAAAACCAATTTCAACACGAGAAGATTTACTCATAAGGATTCGGGAAGTAGCTGATGACATGCGTGCTACTGAAGTTAATTTAAATCGTCAGATTCGCACACGATTACACCTTTGTTTAGAGCATGAAGGTGGTCATTTTGAAAATCATTCACATTAGTTTAAATAAATTTAATTTGGTTGTTTAGGTTGAATAGCTTAGGCTTCTTGATGGTTCAAACATTCACAATAGGAACTTAGTTATCATAAAAGGTTCTTTGGTTAACGTATTAATAATGTAGCTATCCAATGTGCATGTACGTTTGTAATGAATAAATTCAAAAACTACTGTGCCAATTTAAAAAAATTCTTTCACCAATAGTTAGAAGGGACTTTCAGGATAAACATATTATTATAAAGAGGAGAGGTTTGTATTTTTGTATGTGTGTATGTTTGTAATGGATAAACTCAAAAACTACTGTGCCGATTTCAAACATTGTGTCACCAATAGTTAGAACAGACTTTCAGGATGAATAAAGGCTACACTGATCCCTCGGAAACAGTTTAAACGAGCTCCACACGGACGAAGATGTTCTGACCAAATTTCGTGCTCTTTTAGAAAAAAAATTGTTCGAGACACGTACATAATTGACTATTCAAAGCTCTTGTTTTTTCTGCCTCGGTCACCCACAGTATCGTTCTTTGCTTGGCTAATCCTGTGTTAAAAGTGCCCGTATGTTTATTTGTACACCTAGAATTAAATACTTGAAAAGTTGTTACTCAACAGAAGGTGATTTCGTTCTTTGTGATAACTTATGATCTGCAGACCATGCCGCTTGAAGGATTTCTAAACAGTTTTGTGAAATCCGTTGTAAATACGCACGATATTAATTGAGTATAAAAATACTCATTGTTTGATACCGTTGATATGTTTTTTTACAGTTTTAAGTAATGCTAGGTTTTTCATTGTAATAAATCATAAGGTGCCTAATAAATAAAATGACTGTTGATGTTTGTGCGGCCATTTACTCTAAATTTTAAATAAAATTATTTTAAACAACGCAACGAATTTTTTTTTCTTTTAAACCATTAAGTAATTAGTTATGATGAATGAGAATATTAAAAATTAGAGCAATCTGCTAAATCCATTTATGAAATAAAGAAATTTTCACTTTGTTTTGTTATTTTAGGGTGCTTGTTTGCACTCAACCGACGATAAAAATGTAACTATCCTAAAATGTAATTATGATACGCACGTTATTGTTAAATACTGGGTAATTAAAATATCAATTTATAAAAAAAACTCTAATAAATAAAAGAGACCCACCTGGGAATCGAACCGGTGACCTCTTACACAGTAAGCAAGATACTTCCCGGCAAGTCAAGCGATCGTGCACCTGTCAAGTGTTATCTTTACTTGTGTGTGTGTATGTCACGCTGACTTGACGTATTTGACACTAACTATGAGTTAACTCTAAAGACCCTTTTAGAATGATTGAAGACACAACATTTAATTACTTAGTTCTAAACAATTTTTTTAATTTTTTTTGCTATATTTTAAAATCTAATGTACCACGTAGTTTCTATACGTGTACCTAACAATATGCCGAAGTTATCGTAAATCAAAAAAAAACACGGTGTATAATGAGCTACTTTTCGCCGGAAAGATGGTTCTTAAAAGAAAGTTTTTTTGTAGACTTATTCATAAAGTAGTCTAATCTCTCCCGGGTCGATATGCATACCCAGAATTTATTCCGTATTAATCGATGGTAGCTCAGAGACTTAACGATTTTTGTTTCGCTGCATGTATGTACAGTCAAGGTCATAAATATGTATACACTTTAGTACCTTGTCACTTTAATCGCTGTGACAATTTCATATGGCAGTTTAAACATGACGTTAATTAGACAAGGTACTAAAGTGTATACATATTTATAACCTTGACTGTACTAGATCGTTCAATAAGTCCCGAGACTAACTTGGAAATGGCGCATATATTAAAAACTCTTTTGATTTGTAGTGTGTATTAGGATGTAAGTATATATAAGGGGCTTCGGGTCTTAATAAATCAGTGTATACTCAATCATTGACTTGTTTCATTGTCTCGCCTGCATCCCTCCTTACATGGCGACCCTGCCTAATTTGGAGAGGCGCGTGCCGTTCAGCGCTAGTCGGGAGAATTAATTATTCGGGATTATTAATTATTCAAGTTTTTTTTTTAACGGTTAGTACGATTTTTACTATTGTGAGCACAATGTGTAATTCGCAACCACCGCAGCAACAACCGCAGAAGGCTGATAATTACAACACCCAGATAGGTTACAAAAACAGCATAGAGCAAAGTCAAGCTACCACGCATTTGGAATACCTGAGCCAGACGAATGGGTATTTGTTCCTGCTGTTGGTCCTGGTTATCGTCGTGTTGATCTTCTTGTGCGTCCGCTATGCCAATAACTGTTTCAACAAGAAAATAGAACGGAGGGCGCATGCTAACATGATCGAGATGAGGCGTATCAACGGGAATCCCGTGAGTGCGTGCCAAGGCGCCGCTCGGAGGGACGACGGGTTTTAGTGCCGCGACTGCCGCGAGTGTGGTTGTGCGTAAAGTGCGTCTAAAGTGCGTAAATTGTTGGGGTCATAAACAGTTTTTTTTTTACTAGGCATGTACAATTGACTCATTAAGAGATAAACCTGTTATTAAAACATGAACTCTAGTATGGACCGTAAGATGAGTAATTAGTGAATGGACAGAGAGTGCCGCGTAAGGTATCACGTTCCGAGCGATGAAGGTATGTAAATTGATTATAAGTATATCTACACCTTTAACGTAAATATTAAGTACAAATGTAAGAATGTGTAAGTTATGGCAGAAGATTTAACTTGTCTGCATAATGGATTGAAGGAAATACGAACATATTTAATTAAAATAGGCCCTAGTAGGAGGCAAGGAAGCATTATTATAACAAAGTTAGAGGAGATTAACGAAAATTATACACATTATAATCAACTAGTTACTAAGATACGAGAACAAATTAAGATAGGAAAGATATCGTCCAAAGAAGTACCATTAATTGATAGGGTGTGCGCTAGTTATGCTATTCTATATAGAGAAGTGATAGATCTGTGTACCAAAAAGACCAAAATGGAGGAATTTAACATAAAGACCGCTTTGAGTTTGCTACCAGTAATGACCGATTCCGAAGAAAATACAAAACAGTTAATTGACGGAATCGAATATTATGCTTCTGTTCTGACAAAGCCAGAGTGCAAGAAAAGTCTCATTCAGTTTGTCCTTAAGAGTAGATTGTCGCAGGGTGCAAAGTTGAGGTTGTCACCCGGCTATGACGCGGTCAGTGAACTTCTCGATGACATGCGAGCGGAACTGCTGCCTAAGCAGGCTCCGACAGCGATCCAAAATAGGCTACAAACGATTAGACAGAATGACATGTCTATAAAAGCATATGGTGATGAACTGTCGAATTTATTAGTAAATTTAACGATTTCGCAAGCCAATGGCAAAACGGAAAACTATAAAATACTCAAGCCACTTAACGAAAAAATGGCAATAAAACGTTTTGCCGATGGGCTGCGAAATAAAAGGTTAAGCACAATAATCGCTGCCAGAAACTATGATTCGCTGAAAGATGCGATCCAGGCTGCAGAAGACGAGGAGGTGAGTACTTCTGCCAGCCAGGAAATTTTAGGTATGGCTGTCACCGGTACTCCACGTGGAGGAAGACCATATTTTAGGAGTACACGTGGTTACTACAGCCCCAGGAGACAATCACGGCCGCAGATGGCGTATGGACAGCGGGGGCGCAGTAGTCACTACTCTCAAGGAGGTCGCGGGGCTCCTCATCGGTCATTCAGGGCGGGCCGATCACGATTTTCAGGTACGTATAATCAGCGTACTTTTGGAAATCAGTGGAAGCGAAACGGAACAGTTCGCACAATGTCTGAAATCAGGCCGGGAGAAAATACAGTCACACCGTCCAGCGAGTTTTTTCGTGACTAACGAAACAATATTAGCATGTAACAGTTCTCTTTTCGTTACACTTAGTTTAGGAAATCGAGCATCATCATGGCTTATAGATACAGGGGCGAGTATTTCAGCTGTAAAACATAATTACGTGGTTAACAACAACATTCCGATCCATAAAAAGACGACCACTATAAATGGTATCGGGGGCAGTGTACAGGCAATCGGGTTCGTATACTTAGAGTTATCTGCGAATGGAGAAGTGTTTAATCATCCATTTTATGTTTTCTATTCCCTGCCATGTACATCAGATGGCATATTAGGAAATGATTTCTTACACAATCATCGCACTATTTTAGATTATGGTAGTCAAACTTTAATTGTTCAGAACGACAAAAACAGCCGTGTCACTTTACCGTTTTTAAGGATGGTTACAAAAACAAAAACATCACTCCTTATACCGCACAGGTCAGAGACCGTACATTATATTACGACGAATGCTACAGAGGAATGCCTAATTTGTACAGAAGAAATTAAAGAAGGAATCTTTATTGCTAGTATATTAGTCAAGCCATGTGATGGAAAGATACCTATAAGAATTTTAAATACAACGGACAATGACGTAATTTTGGACAGAGTCGAACCAACTTTACAAAAAATTGATGATTATCAGTTATGTTCTTTTGAAAGAAACATTACGAATGCGAATAGAGTAAAAAGTTTATTTTCAGCGTTGCAGATGAATCATTTAAATAAAGAGGAACAAAGTAGTATTGAGAACATTTGCGCAAAATATTCCGATGTTTTCCATCTGCCGGGAGATAAATTAACAACAACTAACTTAGGGACTCAAAAAATAAATTTGAAACCAAATACGGGATCAGTGTATGTTAAGCCGTATAGATTGCCGCATACCTACAAATCAGAAATAGATACCCAAATTAATAAAATGTTAGATGATGGAATTATAGAGCCAGCGCGGAGTGTAGGAAAAAAGTGGCGTTTAGTTATAGATTATAGGAAATTAAATGACCGTATACAAGATGACAAGTTCCCACTTCCGAACATTACGGAAATCTTAGATTCGTTATCAGGAGCAGTCTACTATACACATTTAGATTTATTTTCGGGGTACTATCAGGTAGAATTAGAAGAAAGTAGTAGGAAGTATACAGCATTTTGCACAGCTAAAGGTCAATATCAGATGAAAAGGTTACCAATGGGGTTAAAAACTAGTCCAAATTCATTTTCTAGAATGATTACGTTAGCCATGTCCGGGTTAACATATGACAAATGTTTCGTATATTTGGATGACCTTATTGTTTTTGGCAGAAATTTAATAGATCACAACAAAAATTTACTCAGTATTATGGAACGGTTAAGAAAAGTGAATCTAAAATTAAATCCACAGAAATGTGAGTTTTTAAAAAAAGAAATTTTGTACTTGGGTCATGTTGTTTCCGGTGAAGGTATTTTACCGGACCCCGAAAAAATTAGGGTAATGAAAGAGTATCCAGAACCCAAAAATATAGACGAAGTAAAAAGGTTTGTCGCTTTTGCAAACTACTATCGTAAATTCATTCCAAATTTCGCTGAAAAAGCCTATGAATTAAATAAAATGTGTCGGAAAAATCAAGTATTTAAATGGAATAAAAATTGTCAAAAATCGTTCGAAATACTTAAAGAATCACTTGTCTCGCCACCAGTTCTGCAATACCCAGATTTTTCTGAAAGTAATGAATTTCAGCTCCAAACAGACGCATCCGGGTATTCATTAGGGGGAATATTATCAAATTGCGATGGCAAGCCAGTAGCCTACACTAGTAGAAGCCTAAATAAAGCGGAGTTGAACTATCCCACTATTGAGAAGGAATTACTTGCAATAGTGTGGGCAGTGAAACACTTTCGCCCATACTTGTATGGTAGAACTTTTACAATTTTAACGGATCATAAACCTCTTATTTATTTATTTAATATGAAAGATCCTTCCCGTCGATTAATGAAATTTAGAATGGCCTTAGAGGAATACGATTTTGTAGTGAAATATGTTAAAGGATCCGATAACGCAGCGGCAGACGCTTTATCAAGAACATCGTCGAAGGACTTGAAAGAGATGAACGAAAAGGTGATGAATATCATGACGAGAGCGCAAACCAAAAGACTAAGGGATAATTCTAAAGACAACCCGGTCGATATGGTTTCTAATAACAGCTGGCCTGATCAACCAAAAGTTGTAGAAATTCATAAAAAACCGAGGGAGTCTCTAGAATTATGTTTCACTAGTACGGAGAGGTTAGGAAGTCTAAGGAAAAATAAAGAAATTAAAAATGAAAACGAAACGTTATCATATGTCCCAACAAAAAAGACAATATACATAAACCCAAGTTCTCAATCGCATAGGACGCGAGCCGACTTTGTGAGAGAGCTAAAGGAGTTTTGTAAGGATATTAATGTAGAAGAGTTATGTATCATTAAAAATAAGGAAAATAAGGTGTTCGTAGAGAAGTTAGCCAGACAAATAAAAATCACGAAAGATTGGACGGGTCCACGACTATGTGTATTAAAAGATATTGAGAGAATTGATGACAAGGATGACATAAGGGTAATTCTAAACGACTTCCATCTTTTACCTACGAGTGGCCACGCAGGTATAAGACGGATGTTCAACAATGTTAGGAAATATTACTTTTGGGTAGGAATGGAAAACAATATCAAGAACTTCGTAAAAAGGTGTAGTAAGTGTCAAATGCAGAAGCATTCCATTCCAGTTAAAGAACCTATGGTGATAACACCGACTGCTGAGTCAGCGTTTGAGAGAGTGTTTTTAGATATTGTGGGACCCCTACCAAAAGATACGCAGGGATATTCATACATACTTACGCTACAATGCGATTTATCAAAGTATATAGAGGCGTATCCACTTATTTCCAAAGGTACAGATGAAGTTGCTAAAACATTCGTTAATAATTTTGTCCTTAGGTATGGAATACCACGGTATTTCGTGACTGACAGGGGCACGGAATTTATGTCCAAAACAATGGAACAGGTATGTACGTTATTGAAAATAAACAAATTAAATTCAACCGCTTATCACCATCAAAGCATAGGTGGGCTCGAGAATACCCATAAACATTTAGGTGCTTATTTAAGAATACAGACAGACAATCACCCAGAAACATGGAGTGATTGGTTACCATTCTGGTCTTTTTCGCATAATACTTTTGTACACTCAGAAACAGATTATACTCCCTTTGAACTAGTGTTCGGGAAAAAATGTAACCTACCAAGTAATTTAATGACATGTAAAGTTGATCCATTATATAATAGTGATGACTACACTTTAGAGCTCAAGTATCGGCTACAAGTAGCACAAAAAGAAGCTAGGGAAAATTTGATTAGAAATAAAAATGTAAGAAAGCTCAAATACGATACATATATCAACCCAAAAATGTATAAACCTAATGATTTAATTTTAATTAAAAACGAGGACAGGAAAAAACTGGACACTATTTATAAAGGTCCATTTCTAGTATTAAGAGATTTAGCTCCTAATGTCGAAATACTTAACAACGGTAAGATAGAATTAATACATAAAAATAGGACAAAACTATATTATCCTGTCATTGACGTGTAACTTGAGCAATGTTTTAATTTGTAATAAATAAATTGTAGGATATAAAAATAACAGTAGAAAAAAAAAAGTAAATGTTATTAATTTTTTTTTCTCTCTTTGGATGGGAGATGTAGTGTGTATTAGGATGTAAGTATATATAAGGGGCTTCGGGTCTTAATAAATCAGTGTATACTCAATCATTGACTTGTTTCATTGTCTCGCCTGCATCCCTCCTTACAGATTTTTGAAAACTACTGGCCATCAATAAAAGATGTGTCAAATTTTTAAAAATGGAACAACAAAATATTGATTTTGCAGACATTTAAGTGACGCTACGCTTGTAATTTCGATACAATGGAACGAGTTTCGCGTGTTGATAAAACATTGTTTTATAATGGGAAAAAATACCGTTGAAGCACAGCAATGACTTATAAAATTAAACGCGGCCGCATGGACACAAATGATGAGGAACGCTCAGGTCGTCAAAATGCAGTGACAACAAAATATTAACCAAGTCCTGAAAATCGTAATGGAATATCTGAAGGTAAAAGTGCGCGAGATAGCCAAGATAGTGAATATTTCAGCCGGTAGTGAATATTTCAGCCGGTAGTGTTTTCACAATTTTACAACGCGCCTTGTCACAAGTCTGTGAGAACGATGGCCAAACTTAATTTATTGGGCTTCGAATTGCTTCCTCATCCCCCTTATTCGCCAGAATTGGCCCCCAGCGATTACTGGCTGTTTGCAGACCTCAAAAAAATGCTCCAGGGTAAGAAATTTGACTCAAATAGTGAAGTTATCGCAGCAACGGAGGCTTATTTTGAAGCCGAAGACAAATCGTTCTAGACGCATGGGATACAAAAGTTAGAAAAAGAAGAAGTTGGAGGAGACTACGTTGATGAATATATATTTATATATTTTTTTAATTCTTGTGCTATTACTTAGTCTCGGGACTTATTGAACCACGTGTTATACATACCGACCAATTTAACAGCAGGCTTTGAGATGTTTTATGTAAGTGATGTTGTTACCTCGCCTACGGCTAAGTTGTCGAAGTTGGCAGTCAGGTGTGGCAAGTGTTGTTCAGGCGGCAGGGTGGGCGGGCTGCGGTCCCGCGAGGCGCGGCGGCGCGCTCGCGGCGAGCCCGCGCGGCTGTCGCCCGGCGAGGACACCAGCGGCGACGCCGGCGCCCCCGCGTTTACCGGATAGTTCATTACCTGCAACATCACCAAACAGAACTAATCCTTACGCTGCATCCACGTGTGAGTGTGTTGACAAGATATTCCTAAAAAAATATATCCGAAAACCCAAACATCGCTACCTACTAACTTCTCGAAACTATTTCATCATGGTTTAAGCCGCAAACACACTGAGAACGGCTACGGTGCGTTCTCACACTAACTGGATTGGGCAGAATTTGAATTACTTGTAATTAAAACATAAATACGTATTTGGTATTTGTATTTTAATTACCTGCTTAAATGCAATTTGTAATTGGACGTAGATTAACAAAAATGTTCCAACCCACAACTGACCAAAAATTAGTTATTTACACCAACGAGATCAGCTAGCATGATATTTTCATAATTATAGCTAAAACATTTCAAGCTACCTTCTGTGTGTGAGTAGATATTACCATAGTGGTCCAACCCACACATATGGCAGATGTGAATAAAAAAACACTGTAACGTTCTAACCTGCCTGAAACGTTTTTGTTATATTTTATATGGTTGCTTCTTGTTTATATTTTATTATCAAGAAAAGGATCTAAGTAACCTGGAACTTTTTTGAGAAAAAGTTTTAGACATGTGTCCTTGCACACGTAATTTACAAAAACGGTCCAAGTAACTTCAAACGTTTTTGAGAAATACGTAAATGATTGAAGGTAATTCACAAAAATGATCCACGTAACGTGGAATGTTCTTGAGAAACCGATTTAGAAATGTGTCCTTTCAGACGTAATTGAAAAAAACGTTCCAAGTGACTTGGGAACGAAAATGATCCACGTAACGTGGAACGTTCTTAAGAAATCTATTTAGAGATGTGTCCTTTTAGGCTTGATTCACAAAAACGTCCTAAGTAACCTGGTACACTGTTGCGAAATCAATTTAGAAAGGCGTCCGTTTAGGCATAAAATTCAATAAAACGTTCCAAGCAAGCTAGTACGTTTTCGTGAAATAAATCCGTGGCGTCTTTCCTTACGCTAGTAATACGTATATAAGTTAATGACCTCGCGGGTTTGAATATCGGGGGATTCCCCGAACCCACACCAATACGTAGCTCGATAAGAAAACAATGCGCGTGTTCGCCGTGTTCCGATTGCATTTCTGTAAAATTTACCCTCATATTCATTATTATTTAGCTAATTCATATAGTTTTAAAGCTCTAAGAGCTAATGCCGAGAGGGATCCTATACAATGTAATGTCATCTTTTTATTATATTTTTCAATTGTTTTTCTTTTGTGTGCTTTAAATAAAATATTTTCTATTCTACTCTATTGGAATCTTTTGGCTGCAAGATAGTGCAGCATTTGTCCAATCACGTGACCACCACTTATTGGAAGATAATATATTATTGTATCATAGACAGTTATAGGTTTTTATTTTAGAGCATGTAATAGTTATAGCAAATAAAATTATAGCATTTGATTTTAGATTAAGTGAGGAGGGTACCTATATCTTAATTATTATAATTAAGTATTTATTTTATACCTATAAATATAGGTATAGATTAAATACTCATTTACAATCTTAACATTACAAAATATTATCTCACGGCATGTTACTGGAATCACAGTTTTAAACTCTCTTTAAAAACTGACAACTTAGAAAACATTAGTTTACTGCACCTAAATAAAAATATGCCTTTATAAGGGTTCCTAGTTTAGACTTTGGAACCCTAAAAAGGGCAGACTAATAAAAACAGACATCATTGACGCCAACTATGGGCGTCATTTCTTTGAAACTGTCATCAACTCAACATTTTCTATACATGTACCGAAAATTACCCCATATTATTAGAAAAAACGTATGATTTCTTAATGAACTTCTAAGCCAATCTGTCTATAAGTAATATAAGTATAATATACATATTATGTAGGTACAATATATTTTCAATTCATCCTTCTACTGAATTAGGAGATAGATTTATCACATTATACTTATTAGACAGAAAGAAAAACATATAGAAACAAATAAATGAGGTAAATAATAAGCTGACAATGCATTACTTTTATACAATCACAAAGGCACCCTGTTGAATAGTCAAAGAGTTACTTATAACAGATAATTAGCATTTTAACTGAATCTCTGCAGTTCAGCACTCCATTTAGAATACTAAATGGAGTGCATTCAGGCTGCAAATAACAACATCCAACAAAAACTATGCAAACTGCACAAAAACTGCATTCAAACTCTTTATGCTCTTGAATTTTAGGTGAGTGTGTACAAACCTCTATAGGCTGAGTGAGTGGAGAGACAATAATGTTGGCTGGCCATGGGTGCTGTCCCATGTATTCAGCCATGTTGTACTGAGGTAAGGGTAGGCCAGGCGGAGGATGCGTCACTTCCCCTAGCATTGGGACCACACTCCCAGCCCCACTGAGCACTGGAGGCGAACTGAGCTCTAGTGGTACACCATCTGTACTTTGAGACTGAAATTAAAGGAGTCTCATTAAAAACTATTATGCAATAATAAGCTCAGCTTATCTTATCCGAAGCTCTTAGGTTATTGTATACAAACAAGGATAGATAAATAAATTGGATACATGTAACAAAGTAGGAATTCATACACACAGCAACATACCTCTAAGATAGCAAAAATAAAAAGGTGCCACATCATAAACATAAGTAGTGAAGAAATAAAACAATTATCACTTCAGCCTGAAACAATGTCACACAAAATGACCCAGTCCTGAACTAAGTTCTAAGCTTGTACTACTAGACGATGATACACACACTCATAAACTAGTCGGAAAGTGACGGATGTTTTATCCACATTTAGTCAAGAATCAAACCTAGGACGACGCCAAGTATGTTGTCTCATACTCAGTAATTAAATAGAACTTGTTGAGAGGAAAATCAATTGCAACGACTATATTCATAGTTTTTTGGTAGGCAATGCTCAGGTCAAAATTCTAATCAAATTAGAAATTCGTAATAAGAGTTTGATTTGTATGTTTAATCTTAATATAATCCAATAAGATTTAATGTGTTTTTTTTTAATGTGTTTTTTTTTACCTTGCTTTGATAATTATGAACAAAACAAAAAAGACATACTATTATATTAATTACCCCTATTAATTAAATTTACTAAAGGGACCTTACAGCACAAAGGGGTGTTTATGACTTCTGACGGAAAGAGAATTAGCAACATGATTGTTAAAAATATTTCTAACAATGAGTGTCAACTTCCAATCTACAGTTACTTAAACCTACATCGCATCTTTAGAATTACAGTGACCTGATCCACATATTTTGAATTTCGACTTAGGTCTCTATAATACTAAATTTATGACTCAAAATTGAAAGCTGAAAATGTTTGAATTAGGTCACTATAATTCTAACAGTGCTATGTACATGGTTAGTTTTGGTGTGGCTTAGCTGCATATTTACTGAATAGAATAAACAATGTTACTGACCTGCACCCCAGCTGATTTAACAAACATGATGCCTGGAGGAGGACCTACACCCCCTAGTGCTGGCGGAGGCACTGACATGTTTGGCGCGACCGTGGGCTGCGTGTGGCACACACTCACAGGCGGCATATTCACACGTTCTACTTGCTGCTCTTGAAACTGACACCGCTGGTCTTCCACTTTCAATTTATCTAAGATCTCACCAAAATGAGACTTTTGATCGAATGTGAACGCCGGGTGATGTAACGCCATAGTATAAAGCAGCAATATTTCTTCCAAGAGATCACCATACAAGCCTTTCAACAAACCACTCTTCTCCAAACTGACCATGGCATTGTACAACGTAGTGGCACATGCGAAGTTGCACGAGCGTAATAAAGACACGTACAAAGCCATTTTCCGCCGTGTTCGGGGATCTGTGGTCGCCCCTCCGATATCTGCAGCCAAGTCTGAAGGGTTGTTAGCTCGAAGTTCGGCACCACGCAACTCTTGGAAGTCGCGCTTGCCAAGCTCTTCTAGATATGTGCCTATGAAACGCAGTTCAAATGGCAAGCACATATTTAACAATGTACACATTGCATCTATGCGTTTATAACTTTCCAATTCTTTAAACCATGATACCACGTCCTCTTTGCAAACCATTTCCAGAACACATTGAAAATTTGTGTAAAGAATCAACCGGTCCCCTGCAGCCGAAGCGCGTCCGTTGTTTGTAATCTTGGGCACTCACGGTTTTTGTGATATTGTGATGGTTGTAATCCACCTTTTCAATTGTAACATTAGTAGTAGTATGCTTTTATCAGAATTCCCTGAGAGTATATTGGTTAAGCAACCACGGGCAATGCTAGTAGAGTAAGTAGAGTAGTTAGTTTTGTCTTGTCTATTCTATACTCTATGAAAGGCTAGGGCTGCGCGATCCGTTCTTGCCAATATTCATTTATGCAGTAGAATGCATGCAGTACTTACATCTAATTACCGATAACTTAAATATCACATTAAAATGGTCAAGTTAGTATTCGTTCTTATATTTCACGTATACTTACACGAATACTAAAAATATAATGTTAGATTATGTGCGACATTAATATTCGGTTTTTTTTAAGTACCACACTAGCTTGTAAGGGTGGTCTTACACGTTCAGTCCAATGGACCTATCCATTAGATTAAATTCACCCAAAATTTTGCCCACTCACAATACGTTGTGAGTGGGCTAAATTTTCGGTGAATTGTTTAAGTCTGACTTATCAGACCAATTGCCTTGATTTCTCGGTCAATGAACCAGCAAATGGAAGTGAGTTGGTCCATTTTTACGACATGCGTGGTGTGATGCTCACAATGAAACAGTTTTATTACCACGTTGTCTTCAGTCCAAAATTTTGATTTAAGATTGATCGAATTTTTCAGGACGCTAATTGATACGACAGGCTGACCGTGAAAGAGCACTTTTATCGTTTTGCTAGTTTCCGCCCGCGACTTCGTACGCGTATACAAAGAGTATATATACATATAAATAAGTTCCCAAGCGAATAGCGATATGAAAGGTACCCTATGTGTTAATCCAAGGTATAAGCTGTTTGTAATCCAAATTTCACCAAAATCCATTCAGTAGTTTTTGCGTGAAAGAGTAACAAACATCCATCCATACTTACAAACTTTTGCGTTTATAATATTAGTAGGTTTGTACACTGCTGCTCTTTCAGCTACACACATGCAGTATAACCTGTGAGAAAAGAGTAAGTACAGAGAAATATGTTACACTAGCAAGAAAACTGTTTTAGTCATGGTCTCAACCGCCCTGACGCGTAATCAAGATTAGTATTATCTAAATCTAAAAATTGTTATGGTACAAATAATATTTATTTAATAATTACTTTTATGCGTTTTTGTGTCGTTAAATATTGTTTTCTGTTATAATATAACTTTTTTTTTTGTGGACCACATACTATTTATATGTTTTTTTTTTTTAGCTTTGTGGTAGTATCTCTTATTAGTCTGTGGCTTTGTGGTTGCCAGTGGTTGGTTACTCGGCATAATTTTGACGTTTGTTGAATCTTAGCACAGTTTTTGTCTCGTCAGGTTTGTTGTAAAGAAATAAGGAGTATCCAGTGCTCTAAAATTAAAATGGCTCCAATTGAGGATGTTGAAATGAAGAATGTGGAAAGTCCAGCTGCAGCAAGTGATGCAGAAACTGGCGAAGTGAAGAAGGACGCTGATGTTCTTACCGTTCAAGATTTACGGGAACATGCCAGGCAAATTGATAAAGCAGTTACCTCCAAAGAGCCAAGATTTGCTCTGCGAGTTCTTAGATCTCTTCCGAACACCCGAAGGAAGTTGAACGGTAACGTTTTAAGAGCTATTATCAATCAGCTCTATCCCACTAATGCGGACAAAGAAGCTCTGTTTGCGTTCGTTGAAGCCCCCCTGGCCGGAGCTGTCGAGATTGAAACTCCACGGTCTAGAAGCGCTCCGAAGACACCAGTTCCTGAAGTAGATGTCTATCTTCATCTGTTAGTATTACTGCGTTTGTTAGACACGAACAAACTCGCAGAGGCTACTGAGTGCTCGCAACTGTTAATGACTAAAGTAACGGCGCAAAACAGAAGAACCCTTGATCTTATTGCCGCTAAATGCTACTTTTACCACTCTCGCGTGTTTGAACTTACTAACAAGTTGGATTTGATTAGAGGGTTGTTACATGCGCGCCTGCGGACCTCCACTCTCCGTAGTGACTATGAGGGGCAAGCTGTTCTTATTAATTGTTTACTGCGGAACTATCTTCATTATTCACTATATGATCAAGCTGACAAATTGGTTAGTAAGTCGGTGTTTCCTGAAAATGCAAGCAATAATGAGTGGGCCAGATTCCTGTTTTATCTTGGCAGAATAAAAGCAGCCCGGCTTGAATACAGTGACGCTCACAAGCATCTTGTACAAGCTCTACGGAAAGCTCCGCAAACTGCTGCTGTAGGATTCCGTCAAACTGTGCAGAAGCTAGCTATTGTGGTGGAGTTGCTGTTGGGAGATATCCCCGAGCGTGCTATTTTCCGTCAAGCTCCATTGCGGAGGTCACTGGCTCCATATTTCCAACTCACACAAGCTGTGAGACTTGGAAATTTGCAAAGATTTGGAGAGGTATTGGAGAACTTTGGCCCTCAATTCCGAACTGATCACACTTTTACTCTGATCCTGCGCCTTCGTCAGAATGTCATTAAGACTGCTATTCGGTCAATTGGACTGTCATATTCTCGAATTTCACCTAAAGATATTGCTAGGAAGCTAGGCTTGGATTCTGCTGAAGATGCTGAATTTATAGTAGCTAAGGCTATCAGAGATGGAGTTATTGAGGCTACCCTAGATCCAGAGAGGGGATATATGAGTAATAAAGAGAGTTCTGACATCTACTGCACTAGAGAGCCCCAATTGGCTTTTCATCAGCGCATATCCTTCTGCTTAGATCTGCATAACCAGAGTGTGAAAGCTATGAGGTATCCACCAAAGTCATATGGAAAGGAACTGGAGAGTGCTGAGGAGCGCCGTGAAAGGGAGCAACAGGACTTGGAACTGGCTAAAGAGATGGCTGAGGAAGATGATGATGGTTTCCCTTGAATATAACATTAAGTCACATTACCATATTGTAGTATCATCTGATAAATGATCATGCCTCATACTAATTCATACAAATAAATGAAAATTCTATTATGCTTTATTTACTCTTAAATAATGTCCTCTAACAATAAGTAGTTTTGTAAAATAAAACAAAAATTTGGGTTAGTTAAAGTTTCATTTATAATACAGATACTTATTCCTTACTTATACATGTTTGTTGAGAGATAGAAAGTGAATGAAATAGATAACCCATGATAAGAAACTTTGTCACAGTACCTGCACCACCTAACAAAGTTTAATGTTTTTGATCTACTTAGGGCCGTGTTCACCAACAATTAATCGGACGGTTAAGTCTTAATCAGCTGTTAATCAATACATCTGACACCGGTTAAACTGCTAATCGTCCGTTTAATAGTTGGTGAACACGGCACTAAGAGTAGCTATAATACATTAACTCAATTTTAATTGATGACTCAAATCATCAAGGACTACTATTTTATGTATCAGGCTAACATCATTTTGATAAAGTGGAGCAACTTCGTGGGTTAAAAACACCATAATGCAATGCAGATGGAGGCAGCTCGGCGCGTTCCAATACTGTGCATTAAAAGGTGATTTTCCAAAAATTATAGCTCTCTTTGTTGCCGACTAATTTTAACATTGATGATTAACTATTAGTGCCATCCTTATGCCTTGACGGTGAGGACTAATTCCAAGGTTAACTAGAAGAGAACCCTTCGACATACTTATGTTCATGTAAGTGTTTCTTTTGTGACACAGTTTCTCTTTTGTGCAATATTGAGTTTTATTACTAGTTACACTCAGCGTCAAAAGTAACTGATCACTGTAAGCAACTTTTGTACTTTATCGCATTAACACATTAGTCAATAGTGTTTGACAATGCTTATATGCAATGATCGGAATAGGTAGTGCCATTTCGGTTGAATGACCTTACACATTGTACATAACATGGATAAGACTTAGGATTCCAGGATTTGTATTTTTTCACAAAAAAAATATCTTCAAAACGCAAAAGTATTTTTTTTGTCATTAACTCATTATACATCATTCATTTAAAATTACTTTCAGTTAACAGTTATAATACTCAATAATTCAATCATTAAATAAAATACAAGACACCAACATCAATATATGTATTAAATGAACATTATTAAATTAAATTTAACATTTTTTATTTCTTACTTTTTTCGAAATTATAGTTGCTACTATAATTTTGAAAAAAAGCGAAAATGTTGAAAAAAATATGATTTGCTAATCATATTTTTTTCAACATTATCTTCTGTCAATCTATTTCTTTTGACTTCTAATTTCCATTTATATGTAGAAAATGACCTTTCAACCTCTACTGATGTCAGCGGGGCAAATTTATAAAACGAAATGTTATTAGATGCGGTTTCTTTTGAAATAATTTCTGCGTATTCTCTTATAGTATCTAAATCCGGATTTCGAGCCATGACCGCTTCAAGTTTGGTTTCTACGGGTAAACTAGTAGACCAATTTATGACCATCCTAACTTGATCGAAATCTATCAAGGCATCGACCATTGACATAATTACGTTCCAGTAAACGAGTTAAAACCACCACGATAATATTAAAGATTTAATGAATAAAATTTAAATCTTTTTTAATGTTGGGGTTTTTAAGCACTTTTTTAGCCTTTTTAATCGAAACCGCATCTGAAGTTCTTAATCATGACAAGACCACATTTATTAAATTAAAGTACCGTACATAGTAAGACACTGCAGCGAGCCAGGTCCCCCACCTTGTGATTACTGGCTTAGGAGGTAAAGGCAAATTTGGATAAATTTCCTTGAACAGTTGCACTCTATTAGGAGACTTTAAAAATACTTTTTTCAAGTTAGCGATCAGGGTGTCTACATCCGGATATTGACATCTTATTTGCTTTGCCACCCGATGCAGAGCATGAGCTAAGCATGTAATGTTTAATTTTCGGTAACACAAGCACACTATTAGTTATGTGACAGTAAAGCGACAAGGTACTAACTTCTTAAACATTTTGCCCGGTTTTTTAATTCTACAATTAAAAAACCGGGCAAGAGCTCAGTGTAGGGTTCCAACATCGTTAGGTACTACCCACAAACAAAAAGCTATCTCGAAAAACAACAAAAGTATGAACGAATTTTCTATTTTAAGTTATTTCATGGTATCTTAGATAATTTTAAGTAGGTAGATAGGTAGGTTTAACACTTTAGTCTCCTGTATCTCAAGAACTTAGACATGACCGTATTTCTTTTAGTTCGTTATCATGTGCTTTAATTTAAAACATTTTCCCAGATAATTAGTATTTGCAAAAAAAAAACACCTCAACACCTCAAAAGTGGTTTATTATCGTCACCATTGGTTACCATATTGTTACTAAGCAACTGGGAAGTTGAGTCAATATTTATATTTATATAAGCATTCCATCGTATTGAATATACCTTCCCATCTATAAGCGCAATTTAATTTAATTAATTGCCAAAATGGTTGATTTTAGTCCAATCCAGATGCAACAGTTGGCAGACCTCTTGAAAGTTCCAGAACCAGATGTTTTACAGGGAGACGATATGATTTCCTCTGGTAAGCGTTTTATTTAAACAACCTCCGCTAGGAATATTCGTCCGCGAGTGATTGCGGATAAGCATAAAATGATTGTTAAGGCCCCTTTGCCTCCTTCACACGATGACCATCGCGGGGTACCTACATAGTGAAAAAACGCAAAACGCAAAATTACGGTAACATCACTTTATCGAATTTCACTTCATCGAATGTATCATTTCATCGAACGCTGTTTTCTGCTAAAACCATAATGTTTTTAGGGTATCTTAAATATTATTTACGTAGGTTAGGTTACGTAGGTAAGTAGTAGTAGTTTATATCTTAAACATCTAACCTACGTAATTATGGTTTCAGCAGAAAATAGCGTACGATGAAATGAAATGCGATGAAATGATACTTTCTATGAAAAGTGTGTCGATAAAATGATAGACACCCCAAAATTACACCTTAGAGCGAGCTACATACTCTTGTATTTCTCTATTACGCATTACTCCGCCGCACCTTACGCTGGCCCATGATGGCTACCGTGTAGGTTTCGGGCCTTTTGAGCTACCCGCATTAACTAACGAACGAATCCCTTGTGTTTAGCATGTCGTAGTTCGTTACATTGATATTCTTCATCGTATTAATACGCTGTTTGGAATAACAAAGAAAATTTGAGTTGTGCTTGTAACTACTACTTAAGTCACCACTGTCACCAGCAATAATGCCTGCAACCCTCGTTCGCCCGAGAAGGTATCAATACATAGCTGTACACGAGTCGATAGATATTCTTATCTATCAGTTTTCTAGTAATAGCTTCTCAAATGCAAAAAGGCGAGTTTTACGTCGAACCCTGCACGGGCTCGAAGGACTAAGTTTGACGAGAAACGGAAGGTATGTCTGCCAAGAACATCGCCCTTCTCCGTTCGAGAATAATTTAATAAACGGTTTAAAGTAGGTAGATTGATTGATGTAAACGGCCTACGGAACTATTGAACGGCATTCCGTTCAGTCTTCGTATTTGAAGTTATTTAATGCCAATCCGACATTAAGGTTGCGAGATTACCTCGACGAGAGGAAAACTACCTCCTGCTGACACTGTAAAACAGACTCCTAAGACCATCGAAGAGTTCGAAGAGCAGGAGGCTAAGGAGGCGGAGGAGGCGGGGCGCATCGGTGGCGGCGGCGGCATCGACGGACGTAAGACGCCGCAGTACACCATGAACTACCGGCAGGCGGTCACCGCGGAGGATGTATTCCTGCAGGTTACTTGTCTTTACCATCTTATCTTAATGGGTAACTATTTTTTTATCGAAATACCTTTCAACGAACGTATCATTATCATTGCGCAGAATTTTTATTTCATCGAAACTGATTTCTCGCCGCATGAGTTAGTTTTTTTTGGTAGTCACAAGTCTAACCTAATCTACCCTACGTAATTAACGTTTAAGAGGCCCTATAGCCAAGATGCGTACGCTAGCTGAGTTAATATTAATTGTGTTTTTAAACCAATCGCGTCACCATAGTAGATCACGTGACTTTTCGTATGACGTGATCTGCCAGTGATGCGATTGATTTTAAAACAAAACGAATAGAAACGCTAGTTAGCGTAGGTACGCATCCTGGCTACGGCCTAGATATCCTGAAAACAAAATGGTTTTTGCGAAAAATAGCCTTCGAAGAAATTAAATTCGATTAAATAATACAATAGATTAATTAATAATCAATAAACGATGGGTTACTTACCTATACACTATCTCCTCTTATCTATTATCTTTATGCTCATACCTAGTCGAATAATGTGACACAATTTAAATAAAAATTATGTGCGAAGAAAAAATCCATGAACAGAATTCCTAGCCTCGATCAGCGCAGCTCTTCTATTGGTGGATTTTTTCCACGCACACCGCTCCGCTACCTCGCACAGCTCTGGTGGAAACGCAGCCTAATTAGGTTCTTTTCACATCAGAAAATGTCATAATTTCCCAGGGAATAGCCATTAGGGCGATTTATTAAGTAGGTACATAAAAAAGCAAATTAATTACGTCAAATGCTACATCACAGCATAAGCAGTAGTTCATTGTCAAATAAAAGTGATTTGCATGACGTGCGTGCCTCTGCCATACGCGCCGCGGAACCACTACAATAATACTGAACAAGACGCAAGCGACGCGTATCAATGCACAAAATGTCGTCGTAAATGTAATATATGGATAACACGACCGCCCGCCGCCCGAGTGGTAATGTAACAAAAACTCCTAAAGAACCGGAGATAACGTTACTTTTGTATTTATACTGTGTCGACGTACCCATTTCATATAACATCTTATATTTTCGAAGGACTCGAGTAAAAAGCAGCAAGAATAAATGAGAGAAATAAATAAATAAATATCTCAGCACTATGCCACACATTTGGCCTAGTCCCAAAACAAGGTCTAGATTTGTTACTATGGGTACTCGACAACGATAAACATACTTTCATATATATAAAAATGCATACTTAAATACGTAGAAAATACCCAAAACTCGGGAACAAAGACTCGCGCTAGTCACACAAATATTTGCCCTTACCGGGATTTGAACCCGGGACGTTTAAACACCGGCAAAATTAGGCGCTGTTACGCAATATGTGTCAATCCCAATAAAGTGTCAACCCTCAGTGAAATAATTCTGGATTGCCATTTTTTTGCTAAATAATTGTGGGATAAGGGTGAATTGCAAAATTATTGTTCAATTAAACATTGACATCAATTAGGGCCTTAACTATGTACAATATGTTTGCAATTCACCCATAACACATTTTTGCGTAGGTAACAGCATCCAATTAAAATGCAAAATATCGTAGCTAAAGCTCGTGTAGGTATGCTAGATAAGTGAGAAAACATTTTCTTTCCTATATGTATTGAATGATATACCAATGATTTTAAACTTTTAACAGATCGGCCCAAAAACCCCTTCCTCAGCTAGCTGCGAAAACCTCATAGTCAGGGTCAAAATGCCTGGCGACAAGATGGAGAACGTGGAGCTGGCAGTTGACTCCAATTGCGTGTGTGTGGACTCGTCGCAGCACCACCTGAACCTGCCGTTGCCCCACCAAATAGACCCTGACCTCTCTAAAGCAAACTGGGATTCTGCAGAAGAAACTTTAATCTTGACATTAAAACTGCAAAGAGAGTTCGATTTCGTCAACTTTTAAGTTACCTTGCCCTGAGAAAGAAACCATCAAAGTTCAAGGTGAAGAAAAAATAGGTATGTCACTCCAATACCTATCTGTCCCTCACTAACTACCTATCTAGAACACTGATGGTTTATATACTTTGTCTGAAGTTAGCACTTAGGCACTTATCTTGCTACTATTCATACGAGAATAGAAATGTTTGAATGTAAACCAAGTTAGTTTGTTATATAATGTCATATGTCGTGTAAATCGATACCAAGTTGTGCTAATTTCTTAGAATAAAAAAGTGTTCTACAGTATTTGTTTTAACGTTATTTAATCCCTTCCCTAATATGGTACGTCGTAGTCTCACACGGAGAGTCTAATAAACTGTCTCGTTAGGTAGCTGTTCCTAGGTAGACAGGTGGGAAAAATTTAAGACTAGACCTTTGGATTTTAGGTTTCCGCATCCTCTCATCTTAAAACTAGATCATGGTCCATCTCATAGCCGCCCTCCGCTTCCACTTCGCACCCAAGGTTTTCGCTCTCGCACTCTTCTGCCCCATCTGTCATCCGTAGCACGGCAAATGGGGCTCGCCCACTTCCACTTCCTTTGAGCCACAAGTAAATGTTCTACCTATTTTGTCTTAATCTTTTAAGGTGTTTAGAAGTTATGATTATGACACTTATGATAAAACTCACTTTTGCCCATTTTTTTATCCACACAGATAGAAGTTACCCAGCTACTTACCCATTATTCGATTATCGCTAGTCCCTCGTGTATGGATCAATTATTACTCTATTAATCAGATTTTCGTCTTACTTACTCGTAGATGTACTAAATGCTTTTTTAACGTTAAAGAAGTGCAAATAACAATGCACTCTGTTTATAACTATCGTTTCTCTTTCAGGAACTACCAAATACGGGATAAAGGCCATATCTGTGCCAGATTTTCAAATTTCTTGGGTTCTTTATACGCAATAAAGTCACAAACACATTGGTTTTTTGGTTTGTCGTAAAAATAACAATTTTCATACTGTTTTATTTACGCGTAATGAAAACGAGATTCGTGCAGGATATAAATCGTGCCTCTATTCAAAGAGCATTATATAAATTACTTGTGATTAGAGTCATTTTCATCACGTTTTTAACTGACAGCTTAACAGGTCATCAGGGCCTGTAGCATGGTGACCTTTATCGTTGTGGATAAACGTGGTTAACACATCTGTCACTTTCTGACCAGAAGTCAGTGCGAGAGTGACAGATGTGTTATCCACGTATATCCACATCGATAAAGGCGCAAATGCTTCGGGCCCAGATCTAACATTGATCCCTAAGGGCCGCTGGGGTCCTAGTGAAGAGGGGTCTTTTGAAGATCAAGTGAAAAGGGGTTTAAGTCTAGTATACTCTGTTTATGTGTACGTACCTACCCTTTTTATTAGAGTTCCGTAGTCCAACTAGGATCCCTTATAGTTTCGCCATATCCGTCCGTCCATCCGTCCGCAGCCTTGCCAGAGACTCTTAGTACTAGAAAGCTGTAATTTGGCATGAATATACATATTAGTCACCCTACAAATCTTGAAAACCCTACACTGAGCATGGTCCGACATGCTCTTGCCCGGTTTTACGAGATAAGTCGACTTATACGCCTTTTCACTAGTATTTATAAACTTATGTTGGCTGAGACGCCCGTCACAAGATACGTCAAAGTAAACGTCGAACCATAGAAAAATGACATCAGTTTACACGGGCCTATATCTATTAACTGATAGGTCGAAGTTCAGATGGACTGTTACTGAACAGCGCGAAAAATTGTGCACAGGCATTCAGAGAACATTGATATTTAATATTTATTCGTGTAAGTGTGTATAAATCAATACAAGTTTATAAGAAGTATGGAAGTTTTGTTGGAACATCAGTAGGTATCCTGATTTGATGCCCAGGAAGTCAGTAGGTAGTACCTTAATTATGTTTCGGCATCAGAATACTCGATTCGTCCTTACACGCAAATAGAATGAGTCTGCGTTATTGAAAATAATCACTGTTTTGTTAGGTGTCAAGGCGCAAATTTCTTGATGAGACATGATTACGATCTAGTGCCGCGGTTAATTGAGAGCGAAGCGTGAGAATAATTTACAACCCACCCATTCATTACGTTACTACACTTCTTTCTTGGTGCAATGCATGCAAATCACAATGGATTTACAAATCCTAATGAAGATATTTAACCTAGGTATTTTAGAAAACACAGGCATGCGTTAGATAGGTAGGTACTTAAGTAGATTATGGACCTGTTTTAAAATAATGGTCATTCAAAACCATTTCGAGGAATAGACTTATTGATGGATAACATTTCATCGTCAGATAGGTTATTACATTTAGATTTTTTATAAAAAAGACATCAACTCTGAACTTTACATCTGAATTTATTGAGATTTCAAAATATTTTCATTAAAACCTACCTACCTCTATGGGGTTATATTATTTTCATCACACTTGGTCGGAAAGGGTGTTATTACACGCAGGCATATAGAGCAGTTATAGCCGATTTACCTCGCGCGGGAGTTATGTCTGAATTTAATAACTCTCGAGGGAGTTATGAATTTAGTTTAAAAATGCAGATCCCACTCGTACCTACGTTATTTTCGAGTAAGGAAGTTTAAATAATAAAATAAATAAATCAAATCAAATTCAAAACTTGGCTACAAACCAAATTTATTATATATAAAACGTATACGGTACATTTAACTGCATTATATTTATATTTTACTTTTATTTCAGTAGCATTATACGACACATGTTTTTTGACGACACTTTGGCCTAGTTGGGAGTGACCCTGCCACCGAAGCCAGCGGTCTCGGGTTCAAATCTCGGTAAGGGCAGATTCTTGGATGTTTTAAATGTATATAAGTATGTATTTCTCTATATAAGTATGTTTATCGTTGTCTAGTAGCCATAGTACAAGCCTAGAGCTTAGTTTGGGACTAGGTCCTTTTTGTGCGATATTGTCCCCTGATATTTATTTATTTATTTTACATTTGCAATTATTTTATTTAGATTTGTTTTGAAAATCGGGTTAATCTGGCGGTTGGCCTGTCAAGTTTAAAAACTAAATGCAATTCTCAGCATTATCTGTGAAAGACCTTTAGTGAGTCGAATGCGGTAATACATTTGTTTGATCGTTGTTTTCTTTAATAGTAAAATTTCATTTTATTTCCTTGCAAATATGATGAAAACCATTGTGTTTATCACGGGCAGTAAGTGGATTCGGCCGCCTTTGGCGTCGGGCTTCTAATACTCTCGTTAGTAATCCCCTTCTTACGTCCCTTGATGCACTATGTATTATTTTTTTGTATCTCTGTTAATACTACTTTGATCAAGGGTAATAGAAGGCTAGCAACGACGGGTTAGATATTATAGATATATAAAAATAACTAGTAAAATCCTGCTCACGCAATATAAGTACTGGAATGATGTTATTGGTGACCTCTCTTGGTGCAAAGGAAGGCGCGAGGTAACGAAATTAATTTTGACCTTATCATGTGCAAACAAATTTTAAGATAAAAGTGACTTTATTATGAAGGAATTTAATCTTCCATAGTTCCATTCGTTACGCTATGTTAACAGAAATAATATATAAAGGTCAACTCAAAATTTATGTTTGAGTTGTATGTATGAGTTGAATATCGTTTGAATGGTGTCTACCATGGGCAAAACGCCGGTGTGGCCAATCATTCGCTACATACCTAGTCCGGCCTGCGCCGACGCAGACGTCTGTACGCTGACAGTGAATTAATTCAAATCACAGTTTCATAAAATTATTGGCATTGTGATTTAGTGTACTTGACTTTGCCATGAAATAATTGATTAAAAAACAGTTTCTATTAGTTTTTTATCAGGTAAGTGCCCACAGTTTGCGTTTGTTTTTAATAATAAACCTATTTTGCATGTTGAATGTTCATCAAAATTCATGTCGGGATCCACCCTGCTTGAATTCACAAGGCATCATGTTAGTAAGTGAATAATTAGTCCAGGGCCTCTGTGCGACAATGGTTTTTAGGGTTCAGTCAAACTAGGAACCCTTATAGTTTCGCCATGTCCGTCCGTCCGTCCGCAGCCTAGCTCAGAGGCTCTTAGTACTAAAAAGCTGTAATTTGGCATGAATGAATATATATATTAGTCGCGCCAACAAAGTGGTAAAATAAAATCTTGAAAATAACATCATTGGTTCTTGAGATACTGGCGATGGAAGTGTTCATTACCTACTAAAACTATCAAAGACGGCATGACTTTAAATAGAAAATTAATTAGTTATTACTTGTTGATTTTTATGTTTGTAGTAGGTACTTAACCGCTTCGGAACCCTACACTGAGCATGGTGCGACAAGCTCTTGCACGGTTTTTCTTGATATCGAAATTTTCCTTAAAAAAATTGTATCTCGTTTATACGAGCTATGAGTTATAACGAATTGAGGTTCGGATTTAACCATTTGGTTAAATTTTTTTTTTTTTAGAGTTTATAATGTATGTGCCTTTTTACTACTCGTACATAGGAAGGAGCCTGGTGTTCGCTTGTATTCTTCATGCCATGAATTGAATCATTGGAGCCCTAAGGCGATAGATGTAACAGGTTCCCTGTCCACATGTGCCTCATGGCCAGTGATGTTGATAATGCAGTTGTTCTTTCGATAAATAATAAAATGTTGTTACGTATTATATTATTTTTGGTGATAGATAAAGCAGGTATGATACAAAATATATGTATTTTCAATAAATCTAACTAAAGAAGTAAAAAAAAGTAATAGAGGGAAAAGAAACGTGAAATTTCGCAGTTCTGTAAAACATATTAAAAAAAACATAAATTTCACTTATATTTTCATTAATATCTTTGTATGAGCATGAGTATTTTTATTGTAAGTAAATATACCTTTTTTCGTTTAAAGTAAATATTTCATTTTCTTACTTAAAAAGTTATCGATATAACCAATATACCTATCTACCAATCACTATGAGTGACACATAAAGTGTCATAGAATACTTGAAGGGAGATGACGTATCTTATACGAAACTTTATTTAATGTCATTATGACTATGGGGACATGTCGAAAGATCGCTACACATTGCTTCGGGACATGGAACCTGTTAAGTGGCCATAATATGTTCCATAGGTTTTCATTTATAGTTTAAAGAGCTTTTGAGGGCGTTTTATAGAGGTAATTACGCAAAAGTTCCCATAGGGTCGAAGTGTATTTGAAGGAACCCCACCGATAGGATAAGATAAGGTAAGATAAGATCAAGCTTTCGCCGTGCTATTTCTGAGATACTTCGTTTTAAAAAAAACTAGAACTGGAACACACATTCAATCTACAAATTGATTGCCTGGCAAAAAGTTCTGGGCACTTCAAAGGAAATAAAGAACTAAAGTAAAACAAGTGAAGGTTGGTGTTAATTGTGAAAATAACCAATTAACTGTTAATATTAGGGTCATACACAGATTTACGTCCAACATTGCATAGTCTCTTTTTATTCGTGGTGGTTATAGATATCCAAGTTATAAATCAAAACGTATTGAATTTAATTTAAAGTGCATTGATATACTCGCACTTTGAAGCGAAACAATCAGTATTAGTCCTTAACTTTCGAAAAAAGAATAAACAACTGTTGTTACTATGACTGTGTACGACCCATAGCGTCGATAGCACGGGTATAAAGCATAAGTTACAGACATAAATACTCTTGTGTTTCAATACCACGGATGGTCAAACGCGGTGTAGGCCAAGAGTAACGTTTCTTAATATTTATTAGCATTTTTCGTTTTTCTTTTAAATACGAGTCACAAATAACTATGTATATTTCACACTAAGTAGGTATATATGTATATGTATTTGTAACTAACAGCAGACTACTGTCTGCAGGCTACGAGTTAACGAGTACTAGCCGAAGTCAAACGCTGTTAAGAACCTGGGAATACTGTACAAAGGTACCTACATCAGTATAAATAGCTTACTTCTGTGTATGTAAATTCGCAAAACGCATCGCGGTGATTTAAAATGATTATTCTCAATTGTTTAGTCCAAGCAAAAAAATCGTTAGTACTGAAAACAGCATTGCAAACTACGACATCTAACTTTACAATAGAGTCGAGTTTGCGGAGAATATATCTGGGATCTCCGCCCTCAGTGCTCGTAAGCCTGCCGGCTGGGGTGTATCATTGGAGTTATTATGTTACGCAGCAAAGGAGAGTTACCTAACTCAGACGAACTGATGTACCTTGACCCCTGCACGCACTCAGATCCCAGAACAGATTGGGTCTGGGTGGATAATATTCACTTCGATTGCGAGAAAAATGAATCTTAAAATATAGTAGTTTTAACAAAGACACGAATTAAAGTTCAACTTAATAGCGCTATCATTTTTACTCTCAATCCATCACTGTAATACAGAAAGAGACAACAGCAAAGTTGTTTTTGCCTGCCCCCCACCGGCTCTACCGCGGACTCCGATGCAAGGGCAACATCATCAAATGGCAACATGTATCTGGCTGTTTGTGGTTTTCCAAGGCTTTTACTTATTAGGAAATTAGAAATAATTAATTTAGTCCTTTGGGAGTCAAATGTCACTTTAGTCCCTAGGGATGAAATGCATCACTTTAGTCCGACTATACAATGACTTTTAGAAGTCATTTTAGAACGTGAGAAATGAAAAAGTTTAGAACCTACATTGAGGACAGGTTTACAGTCAGGTTTTCAAAGCTTACTTTTTGTGAGACATGTTGACCTGTATGTATATGTGTATGTATGTTTCGTTGTTCCCTCGTAGAGGCCGAATTCGAAAAATGGTATGTCGTTAAATTCGTATTAGAATCGCGAGTGTCAATAGTTAATTACTTAAAAAAAGAACAAAATTGATTTTAAGTATATGGGTGGGTATTTAACAATCGTAAATGAAAAAATCAAAACATAGAGTCGGGATACTAAAGCTTGGTCTTTGCTAAAGTTTTTTATTTTAATGCAATATCATGACAAAATAATTATTATTGACGATACGTTGGCCTAGTTGGTACCAACCCTGCCAACGAAGCTACATTCCTATGGGCAAACATTTGTATAATGTGCGTGAGTTATTTGTTCCTGAGTCTTGGATGTTTTCTATGTATTTAAGCATGTATTTCTCTATGTAAGTATGTTTATCGCTGTCAAATCCCCATAGAACAAGCCTAGGAGCTCAGTTTGGGACTAAGCCATTTTTTATCAGATTGTCCCCTTATATTGATTGCATATTAAATTTGAAAATTTTACTTAATCTCAACTTCAATAATGAATTATAACGTCGTCGCCGGTAAGCCTTTGAAAAAGCGTCATACCTAATTTAAAATAACGATTTTAATAATTTAATACATTTAGCAAATTAATTTACTTTCCTTTTCTAAAACATTATTTTGAAATATTTTAAAAACCAATAAGCACATTAGCTGCGAAAATTAAAATACGGGAAAATCGGGACTTCGTACCATGTCGTTTAGAGAATAACACCACAAGTGCAGATATTTATAGTGATCGACTGTGTTGAGTCATTGTTTGCCAGCATTCATATAAGCAGTTCTTTAAGCACTAAGTAAAGAAAGTTCATTGTCATACGACCACAACAATGCGTAAACATCAGACAGAACACCAGCTCGAACTCATCATATTATGTTGTTATACTGTCGTTACCTTACAATATCCCAATATTGCTGTGTGTCGATACCGCCAAACAGCAGTGTTCGCATTGTTGTGTTCTGGTTTGGGGATAAGACCTAGCCGGTGAAATAACTAGCATAGAGGCATTCCATCTTATTCCTCAGGGTTGGCAACGCATTTGCAGTCTTAGGATTGCAGTCTTGTGAATGCGAATGTCTATGGGTCACAGTTTCCACTTACAATCAGGTGGCCTGTGAGCTCTTTTGCCTTCTCAATACCATAAAAAAAAAAACGAATCACTGTAGAGTCCATCAACCAGGGGCCATTATTTTTATCTCTGCCATAAAAAGGTCGTGTTTGTCGTATGTTGGGTACCTGTGACCCTCCAGGTCCGAATTCTGGTTCCGCCGTTGACAGCAACCGCCTTTCAAGGCCGAGTCTTGTACAGGGTGACATCAAAGACGTGATCAAAAATGATATGACTTAATTGAGCATTAAATTGTGATCCTAACAATATAGGCATGTAGGTGTTTAGATGTAGTATTCAGACTTAATCAAATCACGCAATGATCAAAATTAAATAATTTATTCAAGTCAAGTAGGGTGACCACACTCACCCTACTTGACAGAAAGAAATGCAAAGATAAACATAGAAAATCAAAACAAATGACAATGACTGATTAGAATAATCACTGTGACTGAAGTGTCATTAAAATAAAATAGTCTGAATAGGATCCAAAGGGGGGGTATGATTCGAAAAAAAGAGTCTGTAACCTACTAAATCGGTGATTTAATTTAGAGGAAAATTAACAAAAAATTAATAGTTTTTGTTTCTTGCAACTAATATTGGTTGAAAATGGCCATCAATTACAGAGTCTGAAAAACTAGTTTCTGATCACGTCTTCGATGTCACTCTATATAGAGCTTTTCTCAAACACTCACGTTAAGGTTATTGAATGTTCGGCGGCGGATCTTGAAGGTAATTCTCTCAACACAGCGCTGCGTCGATCTTAAAGGTGAACTTTTATCTGGCAAGTTTAAGAAGTCCCGTTGGAGCCTACAAAGCACATTTTAGCGCGTGCCTTCTCAATTAGGCAGCTTTATACGACACTGAACTTGACTCACCTGCCTGCCATAGGGTAGATGAGAAAAAAATACATCCCCACGTTACTTGTAGGAGAGGTCCCCTATTTTTACAGCTTTCTAGTTTCTAGTAAAAATGAGGATGTAAGCGTATTATTTTTTCATAACAAAACCCGTCATTTACGAATATGTGTGATAAAAATTATTACCTGCAAGAAGCAGGCGTGCAAAGAAATAAAGCGCAACAAATTAAGTAAAGAAGTTTTAATTAATTTTGTAGTTAATTGATTTTAAGAGAAACGTCTGTGTCAAAATCATAAATTACATTAACTCATACAGCCACGGGAGACGAACGGCTCACAATTATTCTCACTTGAACTTTTTCTTTTCACAGAATGGCGTTTCAAGTTTCTTTGTGGATCTGTCTGCTTGTTCTATTCAACGCGCTTGTAGCCCTAAACAGTGTCCAACGATGGAGCAACAGGCGTAAGGCAACATTTTTACACTATATTTTACGCTTTTATTGTTTTATGGATGGACCTGGCAGCTGTCTAAATGTGCTGATGTTTATCCATCACCATTAGAACATCAGTTATCAAATCATTCAGGTTATATCAAACTCGGAACCTTGCGACTCCCAAACGCACCGGACCACCTATAGCTTAGCACCGATATACTTACAGTACCTACTTACGCTCTGCATTGGATGCTTTTCTTTGTTTTGAAGTCTTGCAATTAAAAGCTTGGTAAAAACATGTATAAATGAATAGCGGCAAACTGTCTAGTTTTGTTAGTAGTATTTAATTATATTATTATACGTAGATAACACTTTTTCGATGTTTTCCGGAAGGTTAATGAGTTGTTAAGATATTTACATCTCATCTGCTAAAGCCAGGGAAAGTCGCTCCGCTACTAGGTACTAAGTTAGCGAATCCACATATTAAAACATTAATATGTTTTAGCACTGTTCCCATCTAACAAAATACCCGAGGAAGGGATGACTCCTCGCCGCGCAATAGTGCGCAGGAAGATAGTGCTCTACCATAACTTCTTTCGCACTAAAGTTCGCCCTCCAGCATCCAACATGCTTTTAATGGTAAGAATAAATTATATAAGATTGTGATATCATATATAGATACACGTTAGTAAATAATTAAATATATGTACTTTAAGGTACAAGTCGCGGTATATTAGTTTATCAATTTAATTTAATGACTAAAGTAACCCCCATTCCTTTTTTTATCTGTGTTATGACATGGCTATGCAGTTCCCTTACGGCGAGCGTTAAGGACAGAGATAAAGCAGTCATATGAATTTGTTCAGTCGACGTCATAAATATGTTTACACTTTAGTACCATGTCACTTTCATTCACTGAGACAATTACATATAATTATATATGAAATTGTCTCAGTGAATGAAAGTGACAAGGTACCTACTAAAGTGTAAACATATTTATCACGTCGACTGTACCTTTCTCAGCGTAAACAGAAACTCATAGCTACATATTATATGTTATAATAACCCACTAACCTGTTTTCAACATCTCAGTGGATGGAGTAGTAGAAATTTCTGTCTAGAGTTCAGTTTAGAGTTTTAGACCAAAATACCCCATAAAAATATGGGTCAAAAACTGTTAGGGCCTATACTCTCCTAAGTCGTTTCTTAATTATTTTATAGTCGCGTTCCACGCGTGCTATTAAAATCTTATCTGGCCCAAAAGCAACCAAGAATTACCACTTTAAGGGTAAATTAAAGAAAACGTAACAACTAAGTACAGAAACTTTTTTTTCGTCCCGATTTTTTATGTAACCCATATTTATTTGAATATTATGTAAGTGCCTACCTCATTTCTTTATAGCAGTGATCGGTGCGATAAGTACTTAGTCGCACTGATCACTGATGATGACTGTGACGAGGACCACTAGAATTACGGACAAATATTTCATATAATTGAATAAACCCATATTTAACAAAACAAATCAAGGTTATTGATAACTTTAATAACCTAAAACAGATATCTGCAGGTACTTATACTTGTATAATGAAATAATATGATAAGTAATGTAACGTTACTAAGTGAGTAATTTATTTCACCGTTTTTTTTTCTTACAAAAATCTGGTTGTTAGACTAGGTTCGGTTAGACTTGCGACTAGGTACCACGAAATTTCAACTACCGCGATTAGAAATGCCTATCGATAAAATGAACATTATTCAAAATTGATACATTCTGTAAGATGAGTGTTGATAATGTTACAAGAGTGAACCTGACTGTAATATGGACGGACGGACGACAGAAACAGTCCTATTATAATGTTGTGCATGTGCGTTTCTAATTATATTTAATAATGTGGTAGTTCAGGCGTAAATGTTTATTACACATTATTTAATATTTAACCAGATAGAACGAGGTTAGTGGGTTGTAATTTAAACACCTAGATAAAAAGTAGGTATGTCACGCGGATTTTTCACACACTTAACAATTATCTTAGACCGAACGATAAGTAAGTACCTAGATGGAATTTATGAAATAATGACACTTTTAACCGACAAATATTAATCAAGCGTCGAGTTAAGAGAATAAACCGGGTAAGAGCATGTCGGACCATGCTCAATGTAGGGTTCCGAAACCGATAAGTTCTTAAAATCATAAAAATCAACAAGTAGATAATAACTAATTTTCTATTTAAAGTCAATTGGTGCCGTCTTAGATGATTTTAGTAGGTATAAACACTTTAATCGCCTGTATCTCAAGAACCAATGATGTCTACTTAATCGTGATAGTTTTCCTTTAAAATTCGTTGTAGCTCTTTCATTTTAGATTTTTTTCAGTTTTTTAGTATTTGTAGTTTTGGCTTTAAAGGGGGGCTTGAGTCTAGCAAAAATAAGCGCTTTAAAGCTTAATATTTCATAAACGGATTACTTAATCGAAAAACCTATCCAACGACATCCCAGACTAAAGGGTAGACGAGAAAAAAAAATACATCTCCACGTTACATGTAGGGGAGGTAAACTTAAACAAATATTTTTTTACCACTTTGTTGGCGTGACTAATATGCATATTCATGCCAAATTTCAGCTTTCTTTCAGTACTAAGAGTCTCTGCACTAGGCTGCGGACGGACGGACGGACGGACGGACGGACGGACGGACGGACATGGCGAAACTATAAGGGTTCCTAGTTTGACTGCGGAACCCTAAAAAAGAAGGAATTGCGGACTTCATCGACTGCGCTGTTCTTATAATTATGTTGATGGAACTTTTTCTCCAATATAGACTATAGGTACATAACCTACTCTATAGGGTTGTACAGTCGACTACTTAGTAAGTTAATAAGGGCCAATAGTGGATATATATCTTTGTAGTCGACACATACATACCTTCACGCCTGATTCCCAATGGGGTAGGCAGAGACTATGGAACGCCAGGTGTACTAGGTGTAGTTGACTACAAAGAAAGCGAAAGTTGTATGTTTAGACCGAAACACACAACTTTCGCTTTCTTTGTAGTCAACTATATACCTACTTATACCAGACGACGACAAACGCACTATCATGTAACGAATATAAAAACATTGCTATAGGGCCGAAAATATATGAACTACACATTGGCCTAGTTGGGAGTGTCCCTGCCTCCGAAGCCAGCGGTTCTGGGTTCAAATCCCGGTAAAGGCAAATATTTGTGTGATGAGTGCAAATATTTGTTCCTGAGTCTTGGATGTTTTCTATGTATTTAAGTATATATTTTCTCTATATAAGTAAGTTTATCGTTGTCTAGTACCCATAGTACAAGCCTAGAGCTTAGTTTGGGACTAGGACAATTTGTGTGAGATTGTCCCCTGATATTTTTTTATATAAACTATTTTGAGCATTGTAACTCACGTAATATAACTTAAAATAATATCAGTCACATTTAAGGTTTTTATTATACTTTAGGTAGTCAGGGGTCAAAAAAAACATCCAAGACTCAGAAACAAATACCTACACGCAACATGAGACCGCTGGCTTTGTAGCAACCCACTTAGGCTCAACACGTGTCGGTTCTTTTTTACTGATAGCGTGTTTTGTTTTTCAGTCGTGGCACAAGGGCGCGGCTCGGCAGGCGCAGCGGTACGCGGAGCGCTGCTTGTTCCTCAAACACAACGATCCTCTGGAGAACACCGTGCCGCAGCTTGGCATTTGCGGCCAGAATCTCTTCGCAGCTGCTCAAAGGACGCCCTGGTAATATATCGCATGATGCCTTATCTGGCAGAAATTATCGTTTTTTTAATTACCTACCTCTATGTATACTTACTAACAAGTCTAACAAAAACAAAGCTTAAGTACCAATTTTACCATACGATGTTAATTTTAATCAATGTTAATCGACTGTTAGTTCACACATTTTGACAACTGTTAACGCTCTAAAATCATCTGTTCAGGGCTGGGATTCTACACGGTAATAACGATATCGTATTTGACGTGTTTCCGTATTGTCAACGTTTTCATAACTCTTATGTCATTTACAATAATGGCGACTGTGACATAAACGATTCTAAACACGTTAAACACGATATCGTTATGACGCAGCTGAATAGAGGCCCAGTTGTTAACATCGTATAGTGAAATTAGTACTCAACAACCAAGGTGCATATTGCCGTCAATATTCCACTACTTCGTTCATCTGACAGAGCACAGGTTCGTCTAAAGGTGGGTACGAATTTGAGCGGCTCAGCCTAAGGCATGCTCGCCCATGCACGGGTGAGGCAGCGTACTTGACGCGAGCCGTCATTTCAAAATGGCGTCTGACACGATGACAGCCGCGGCTGCGTTTATCATAAACACCGACTTATTAACAAAAAGAAGAAGAAATCGCCTCGGTAGTGGAACGGCTCAGCAACTTTATCAAATTTGTACGCGCCTCGCGCACAGACAAGTTAGAACTTGTCGTTCTGCCCGCGGCAGATACACGTCAAAGTTACGCGAGGCACGCACACCGAGGCGCCTTTGAGCACGGTCAAAAGACCGACTCTCGACGGCTCGCCGCGCGCCGCTCGCCTGCTACTCGAGCACAGCGCGTGAGCGCGTACGAATTTGAGCAAAATAGGTGTGCCGTGCGTGCCTCGACCCGAGGCTGCTCTTATTCGTACCCACCTTAATGTGATCGCCGAACTTGTTTATAAACTAGGTACTTCAGTCAACGAACGTCCTCTTCACATTAGTCTGTCCGCCAACTTCGGTCATCTAATCAAGTGTTGTAGGCACGTTGTAGCTGTCTTTCTTCAAATGCGGCCAATCACCGTGTTTTGTACACTGTGCGGTCGCCATCTGCAACATGCGTCGGACCCGGAGGACTTAACGTAATATCCGCTTAACGAGAGAGAATTCGTGAAAAAGGGGACCATACAATCATACCACATTCTTTTATAAATACAAGTCAAGAATATTACCCTCCTCCTTGAAAGATTAACTAGTATCTTCCTACATGCTCTCCCTACTACCTACGGTATATTAGCGCAAATAACTATTGATTACATCTCTAAACTTTTTAGTACGAGTATTAAGATTTTAAGTAAAAGTGCTAACTTTAGTGGAGTAACTAGTAGCGTTATCTATTTAGAGTTCAAAACAATAAAAACGGGTCATTTAGTGAAGAATTTCCATAGAAAGTGAACCATTGTCATTGCACCTGAGTGTATATCAAGTCGTAAAAAACCAGGCAAGAGCATGTCGGACCATGCTCAGTGTCCGAATCCGTTAAGTACTAGAAAAATAAAAATCAACAAGTAATAACTAATTTTCTATTTAAAGTCAATTGGTGCCGCCTTAGATGATTTTAGTAGGCATAAACACTTTAATCGCCTGTATCTCAAGAACCAATGATGTCTACTTCGTCGTGATAGTTTTCCTTTAAAAACCGTTATATGCTCTTTCATTAAAGTTTTTTTTTAGATTTTTAGTATTTGTAGTTTTGGATGTGGGGGAGGGAGAGGGGGGGACACTTGAGTCTAACAAAAATTTGCGCTTTAAAGCTAAAAAAACATACGGATTACTTAATCAAAAAACTGTTCTTACATACCCGTAATATTTTTGAAAGACCTATCCAACAACACCCCAAATAAAAACACATCCCCACGTTACGTGTAGGGGAGGTACCGTAAATAATATTTTTTTCACATTTTATTGTAGTACTTTGTTGATGTGACTAATATGTGTATTCATGCCAAATTACAGCTTTCTAGTACTAAGAGTCTCTGCGCCAGGCTGCGGACAGACGGACGGACGGACAGACGGACGGACGGATATGGCGAAACTACATATAAGAGTTCCTAGTTTGACTACGGAACCCTAAAAAGTCCTTGGGTTTGTGCTGTTTTCAGTATAATAACAAAAAATAAGATTTGAAATGACTGCATGTGGTGATATGTATTATATATGTATGTACATATATCACTTTAATTCGCAAAAATGGATAAAGTCGTGAATTCAGACCTCTTTTGATTTTGATAGAGTACAAAAAAAACCCGAAGAATAGCGAAACTTAAGTGGCAGTGGGCGGGGCACATTGCTCGCAGGACTGATGGCCGATGGGGCCAGAAAGTTCTCGAATGGCGTCCACGGACCGGGAGACGAGCTGTTGGTAGGCCTCCAACAAGATGGAGCGACGACCTCGTAAGGATCGCGGGATCGCGATGGATGCGGAAGGCACAAGACCGGTCTAAGTGGAGAGCCTTGGGGGAGGCCTATGTCCAGCAGTGGACGTCTTTCGGCTGATATGATGACAAAATAATAGTTCTAAAAAAATAGGAAAAAGTGTTCGTAAAATTTGTTGAGCGGGCTCAACATTGCAAAAAAAAGGGATATACATTAAATCACTCCTGTTTCCCAGAGGGGTTGGCAGAGACCACTTCTCTCCACTATAGAATAACTATGTTCGTAAAAAATGTCTATATTAGCCCCTCTTATTTATTTATTTTATTATAATTTAGCAAACTTTGGGGTTTAGTTCCAAATATAGCTGAACACTTAAAAGATGATTTTGTTGTCCGATTATCGGCCCGTTTGTCTGTCAAGAATCCTGTTGAATATTTGTAGTATTTAGTGGCTCCCGAGTAACCGGTATATATTTTTAAAACTATACAAATGAAAATGTGCTCGTGACTCAAGCTAATCAAATTAACCCGGACCCGAAGATGTTTTTAAAACATATGCAATATACATATGCATTATACTTCCATGATCATAAAAATAAAACTCATTAAAAAACTTTATACATTCTTGACTCGATTTGAAAAACAAAGAAAATGCATTTATCTTGGATAGTTTAAAAAGTATTATAATTGACGACACGTTGTTTGGTTTTGTAGTGACCCTGCCTACGAAGCTAGCGGTCCCGGGTTCGATTCCCGGTGTGGGCAAATATTTGTGTGATGAGCACTTTTATTGGTTTCTGAGTCTTGGATGGTTTCTATGTATTTAAGTATTTAGTTGTCTAGTAGCATAGTACAAGCCCAGAGCTTGAGAGTGATTGTCCCATGATATTTTAATATGAAATAAATTTATTTCCGAGATATCATACCAACTAACGAGTTACAAACAGTTTTATTTTACCTTTTGCGGTGCAGGCCGTCTTTGAAAATTTCGACGCGATCTGTCATCCGCTTAGGTAATCCGATGAATTTTGACGATTTTAGAAGATCGCTAACTTAATAAATAGCACCTTTGCCTTGTCACGATGCATTATGCTATTAAGAGCGTAAAAAATCAGTTGAACGCGTGCATTCACAGCTTATCCGTTCTACGGAGAGCCGTTGTTAAGGGGGCACCGAGCTTTTTGCGCTCATTAACTTTAGGTATTTTATGCACTCTGTGTATGTGTGCGTATAGCACACCAGCAAGGAGCGAGCTGGA
Organism: Acleris holmiana; assembly: GCA_949316455.1. Classification (NCBI taxonomy): domain Eukaryota; kingdom Metazoa; phylum Arthropoda; class Insecta; order Lepidoptera; family Tortricidae; genus Acleris; species Acleris holmiana. The sequence continues at coordinate 15,174,711 of OX438763.1, forward strand.
GCCATGCGCCGGCCGCGCGCCGCGCCTGACGAGCCGTGCGCCGGTCCACTAGGCGCGGAGGTTGCTACCAATGTTTACAAAATAAAAAAACATAATCGATTCCGAATACTTTTATTCAAATATTGACTATAAGAAGTTAAAAACTTTTTTCAGTCTACATTTTTTTTTAAATTTGTTGTTTACTGTCGGTAGGTAAGGTAGGATTGAATTACTTGTATTGTTGAGGTACAGTCACATCACGAGATTGTTGAGCCACTCTAGAACCCACTCACAGATAGATAGATAATTTTTAATTAATGTCGTTTGTACATCTAAGGTGTATTTAGCTAGTGTTAAGTTATTTATAATATTTATTGGGCAAATTGTTCGGCTAAAGAGAATAAATCATAAGTAAAAGCCGTACATCTTCCAATCGGCCATCTTCCCTCTCCGAAGGTTACCGGGAGAACCCTTTCATAGAAAGTTGACGGTAAATTTTGACGTAAATAATTTCTTTTGCGTGACTTGACGCTGTCATTAGGACAGAGTTCTATGGTGGCTCAACAACCCCGTGATTTAATGTGACTGTATATTGAAATGAAATAAAACCTAATTACCTTTATTGACAATATTCTAAGCACAAAATAAAGTGAACTCAATACCTAATGTAAAGTAATAAGAACGGCTGAGTAGGGCAAAAATCCCAGTCATGGACCCTTTCTTCAAGATATTATTTATAACTGACTTCAAAGAAAAGGAAGTTCTCAGTTTGACCTGTATGTATGTATGTATGTTTGTCCGCGATTATCTCACGTTTGGCTGAACCGTTTTTAATGCGGTTTTCAGAAAAGTATTTGTTTCACATAGGAGAAGGTTTTGGTATTTTAACCGTCTTTAAAAAAAGGATCTTAGTTTGTACGAATGTTTATCCATGATTATTTCCGCAAAAACTTCAATGTCTGATTCTGATCACTATAAAGTATAAAATTAAATTGATGTTTTAAAAAACTAAAAACTTAAAGCTGCTGTATCAATCACATATTTAGAAGTTCCTACTTAATGTTTGTATGTATATAATGTAATGAATAATGTACGCAGGTATCTTTAGAAAAAAATATTAGGACATAAGTAACAACAATAATCAATATCGGATTTTACTTCACGGCATTATTTTGTCTGTGTGAGTAAGCAATGTCATTGTCTATTTCTCCATCCACTGAAAGACAAAAAATTTGGTCCATTGGCATCCTGTAATAAAACAGAACGTTTTGATTTAACTATAATTTATTTATTAACAGAATTAGTTTTTGGATGAAATTTTGTAATCCTCATTCTATAAAAATAATTCGTATTTGGGACTTACAATTCCATTGTGTGGTAAATTTTATAATCGATGTCAACCAATTCATTTACTCTGTAAATTGAAAAAATATAAAGATAATGTGAAAATTCATACTAAATTTATTAAAATGTTTTCCTATACACCTCTTACTATTTTTACGCATACCTCACCGGTTCATTAGGTACCTAACTCTTCGCTTTGTAGCGAAGTGCCAACAACTGGAACATTAACCCTATAAATAAAAAAATATGAATAATTTTGCAATTTTACTCATTTGTTGAAATATAGTTGTTAGGTACTGAGTATTCTTACGGAGTATTCTCTTTGTATTCAGATTTCTGGAGATGTCTTGCTCTAGAAATATTGAAACCATCCCAAGAAGTAACAATATTATATAATTAATTATAGTAAAAAAAACCTCGGGTCGTTCTAAGAAGCTTGTTTTGCCTGTAAATGTGTTTTTTTAGCTAAACTACTTTTATATCTCGGTAAATATTCACCATAGAAGTGTATTTTTTATATACCTACCTACTAATTGAAAGAACTTCGCGTGTTGTTGAAAATTACTTGTGTAAATAAACCAATTTTGGCCCAAAACATCAAGACTACAACTAAACGATTACAAAGTCTTAGTAATACAAATCGATACATCTCGAAAATCAGTCTATGTTGCTACCGATTTATTTTCTCCTCCCTTAGCGTGGCATTTTGACAACTGTCAAATCAGGTTTCTTAGAACTACTCCACTATCAGTAGGTTTACGATTTTAACTAACTTCATTTCTTCACGCAAGCGTTTAGCATTGTGCTTTTGCCAACCCCTTCTCTTCCTTTCTTGGTTGTGTTTGTTCCCCATTTAAAATAAAGTGAATAATCACAAAAATGGCGATAAACGCAACCAACCACCAAGCGACACAGCCTCCACGTCCGACGGCCGAAGCCTGACTAATGCGGACATGGGGGAAACGTGACGGCTCTGGCTAAAATGGACGAAACGCGTGCGAATTTAGGTATTTCCTTCATATTAGTAAAATAAAAACACATTTTCAAATCTAAAGTATAGAATATATAGAAGACGTGTAGTTTTGTTGTAAATCCAAAACTGATGATCTTCCGTGAAGTAATTACGCCGTACTAAGTGTTTATTTTGTTATGTAGAGGTATCTTTGGATGTGTTTTCTATCGAGGGAAGTACAAGTAATCGTGTTTCTAAAGTATATGATAAATAGAGTGATTCCTTAAATATCTTACATATGAATTGCATAACTAAAGCTTCAGTAAAAACAATGCAGCAGGCGATCAAACGAACGCATTTTTTTCGTAATTACGTATCGTTGCCTCGGCGCACTCTTAAGAGAATCACAGCTCTGTGTTGTCGAGTGTCGTAGCTAAGTATATGTATTATTGTAAAAAACAGTGCATACTCGTATCAGAACACAACATCCTAGCGCTCGCTTTATTTGGGGTAAGCTTATACCATCCATAATCCCACAATTGGCCCAGGATTGGTTGTTATCTTATTATAAAATCTTTTATTACATAATACTTATAAATAAAATGCACTGAAGTTAATACATATTCTAGGTAGCGTTTCTATTACCGTGTCTAAGCTATTATTTATTTGACGATATTAAATATCAAAGTAATCTGGGGGCACGGCAGTGCCCCCGCCAAGTCGAGCAAAAAAGCGGCACGGCCGTACCATCCTTTTCTCGAAGCAGTTCAGGCCATTTTCGACCCCCCTATAACTTCGTTGTGAATAGATCTAGAAGCCTGCATTTTTAGTAACGAGATAGGCATTGTATAAACACGGTATATTTCAAATTTCATCAAATTTGAACCAGTAGTTGAAGAATTATAACTAGTCAAAGTTTCTTAATTTTGTCACTCACTCACTGACCGATCACCAAAACTCTAAGGCACTTCTAGCAGACATAGAAGCTTCAAATTTAGAATACATTTAGTGCTTAGTGTAGAAATCAAGAGAAAACTTAAATATTTTGCAATTTCGTTCCAGTTTCCTAGATACACCAACAGCATAACTAACTTTGTAACCCCATAAAAATGTATAGGATTACAAAGTTACATTTGCAGATAATCGTTTATGATGAAAAGAAAACCTTTTTACAAGACGGCTTATAGAGAGTGTGTGTGTGCGTGTGCGTGCGTGCGTGCGCGTGTGTGTTTGCGAGTGTGATCGCGTGTGTGTGTACGTGTGCGTGAGTATTCGCGCGCGTGCGCGAGTGTGTGTATTTGACAGTGATGTACTTACGTGAGGCTACAAAGTTGCGTATTATATGACCTCTAGCAGTTTCCCGTTTCAAGATAGATAAGATTAGACCATTTACTTAGACATCTTCCATATGCAATATAGGTATATAGATTTATAGTACCTGCATACTAAATTGGAGCCGTTTCCGAGATTCAGATTATGTATATATATATATATATTGCAAAAATTGTAAGATCAAAGCCTCCGAGAAAAACCCATAGAGACAGGGAGTGGGCATTGAGAAAAACTGTAGCTGAAGCTCAAGAAATTGTACCTGAAAAGAAAAAGAGGAAGACTACCTGCAAAAATAAAAAAAGCTCATAAACAGAGAGTGGACTTTAAGAAGTAGAAGGTACTAGACCAGAAAAAAATAGAACTATCTACAAAAAGAAATGAGATCCCATCAAAAACATAACTTGTAAAAAAACCAAGTCTCGCAACTCAGTTCTTCTACCGTAAAAAGTTGTGAGATCCATGTATTACCAAGTCGGTTAATTTATTCAGTCCCTACTTAACCCATTCACCGCCATGCTATACTCGTAGCGCTATGCCGTAGTCCATAGCAGCTTAAACTCCGTATGTAGCGAAAAACATTCATAGCGCTCTGACGCATACGTGTTGTGATTGGCGCTGAATGGGTTAAGGGTCCTTCTGTCTTAAGTTATTACGTAATTTACTAACCTAACAACATCTTATAGTGACTATATCAATATTAAAAATCTATCATGTTTTAAATAAATAGATTGACTTGGCAATCGCACTAAACAATCTAATTTAATATAATATGTAATACTTGTGAGAAACAATGTGTTTTCAAGCGATTGCCAAGTCAATCTATTTATTTAAAACATGATAGATTTTTAATATTGATATAGTCACTATAAGATGTTGTTAGGTTAGTAAATTACGTAATAACTTAAGACAGAAGGACCCTTAACCCATTCAGCGCCAATCACAACACGTATGCGTCAGAGCGCTATGAATGTTTTTCGCTACATACGGAGTTTAAGCTGCTATGGACTCAAAAAAAAAGAGGGTCTAAACGATGACTTTTTAAAACTTCATATCATATGAAAAAATTACACGACAATTATTCCTCTCTTTCAGAGAACTTTCCAGAGAGCGTAAGAAAAACATATATGCATGTTCCCTATTTGAGCTCTGCGTCGAATAGCATTGAAATCGGTAAATCCATCGCTGAGCTCTTCTATATTAGGCCTTATTAAAGTTATTAGGCATAAACTACAAGCACGAGTATTTAAATGAATACTCGATAAATAATATGTGCCAGTATAAGTTTTTTTTGAGGTTGTTTGCTTGATTTCCTTGTCCCGTGTTCCGTCCGCCTCAACGTCACGACGCGAGCATTTACTATTTGGATAATAGTAAAGTCGTGTATACTTAATTATAGATTTCACAGTTCCATTACAAACGCTATTTAAAATCTCATCTGTCTTTTTCAATGACTTTGTTTAGGGTACTGTAGGAAAAATGCAGTTAGGTATAAGAATATAAAAAAAACATAATTTCTTTCTTCTTATTAGGTAATATTTTAGATTTACCTACCTTAATAGTTTAATGGAAGCTAGGGGTCCTGGGTTCAAATCCCGGTAAGGGCAGATATTTGTGTGATGAGCACGAGTATTTGTTCCTGAGTCTTGGATGTTTTCTATGTATTTATGTATATATTTCTATATATAAGTAAGTTTATCGTTGTCTAGTACCCATAGTACAAGCCTAGAGCTTAGTTTGGGACTAGATTAATTTGTGTGAAATTGTCCTGTGATTTATTTATTTATTTATTTATTTAATGATTAAACGCTAAAAATATAATGTTTCAAATTCATGCGATAACAACAATTACCTATTTCGATTTGTTTTATTGTTGAACCCTTCTACATATATATTGAAAGGAGTTCCTCTTATAAATTATCACGCAATTAAACCAAATTACCCTATAAATTGCAGAGGCTATGTTTTTATGGTGTGTAATTATTTATATCAAATAATTAATACCTTATACAAAAAATCTAAATAACAGTAGCATTGTTTGCTTTAGCCAAATACAAAACAACGACAAGTCAAGTGCTAGTACTGGGGGGTGATTCTCTCAACACAGCGCTGCGTCGATCTCAAAGGCGAAGTTTTATCCGACAAGTTTAAGACAAAAAAAAATCACAAAACAAGCACTGAACGCGACTCACCTGTCTGCTGCCTAATTGAGAAGGCACGCCCTAAAATGTGTTTTGTACGCTCCGACGGGACTTCTTAAAGTTGCCGGATAAAACTTCGCCTTTGAGATCGATGCAGCAGCGCTGTGTTCAGAGAATCACCACCCTGGTACGATTTTGAGCTGAATCACATAAGCTCCATTCATAATATTTAGTTATTTTCTTCTTCTTTTCAGGTTCTTCGCGATCAAAGATTGGTTCCTGGAATACCGGAACTTCACGTACGGTGCTCCTATCAGGAATCTGAAAGCAGTGGGGCACTACACCCAGATGACGTGGGCTACGGCGCACAAGGTCGGCTGCGGGGTGGCCCACTGCGCCGGGGGCCCGTGGGGGCAGTTCTATAACTACGTGTGTCATTACTGCCCAGGGTAAGTTTATTTATGGCACCGAGAAGGCAAATGAGCTCACAGACCACCTGATGGTAAGTCTGCAACCCTAAGACTGTAAATTTGTTACCAACCTTGAGGACTAAGGTGGAATGCCTATATGCTAGTTATTTAATTAGTTTTCTTATGCTCATATTGGAGCACAATGTGAATACTGTTGTTTGGCTAAATGTTAATGAATAAGATATCACCAGTACACCACCACTAAGTACTAAAAGCTACACATCTGACTTCTAAATGTTGTTACGTTTTCCATAAGTTACTTATATGTACCATCGCCCACACTATTAACTGTCCATCGGTAGGCCTTATGTCTTTTGTAATAAGGTCCACCGATGTACAGTTAAGAGTGTTGCTGTTTGTGCAGGGTGTCCGGAAGATAGTGCCCAACCTTTCATGGCTGGATAGCTCAGCTTAGGAGTGTCCAAAATATGATAAGTCATGTTTATCTTATCTTATGTTACCGATGGGCCCTTTCGGATACACTTCGACCCCTTTAGGGTCTTTTGTGCAATTATCCTCTTACACACTCAGCTGTTCGAATGTGCAGGTTTCCTCACGATGTTTTTCCTTCACCGTAACAGCATCGGGTAATGTACTTAAGTTAGAATAACTCATTGGTATATGGTGACCGCGGGGGTTTGAACTCGGTACCTTACCATCACGAGTCGACCCTCTAAGCCACTAGGCCACCGATGCTCCCATATATATAAATAAGTCATGTTTAGTTAAAATCGCACCAATAAAGAGAGATACCTTGGTTCACCATTTTCGATACTACGACCACAGTTATTAGAACTTTTCACTTTTGTTTACTGTGAAAGAAAGCTGATTAATTTTTTATATGAACTTAGAAACGAAATTAATAAATAATAAGCAGATTTTTCATTTTTTCAAGTCAAATTTAAAGTTTAGGAATCTGAGTATTCTTTCCTGCGAGTTTGACATCGAACAATGTAAAAAATGTGTAGTGCTTCTTTCTTAAAAATATGCCTGTTTAATGGAGATTCCAAAATAAAATGACAGTTGTGTTTATTGAATATACCTAACATTAAGTTGGTCTAACAAAGACTGAATTCTATCAAACTATCGAATTTAAAAATAGGTTAACTGGTTTTTAATATTTTAAAATACAGTTACCGTGAATGTGAAATACAATGATACTACAATAAAAGGTAATAACTTATTTTTTTTTAAATTTAAAGTATTCAAATTGCTTGTCGCCAGCCCTAATGCAGGCTCGGCAGTGTTTCATAAACAAGCTCTTGAATATGAAGGCATATCGTCACTCACCAATTTGTCGACTAGCTTTTGCGATGTGACTCACTTTCACTATAAACTTCAGTCTGATTACTTGATGTTAGTAAACACTGGCCACCAAATTTTCAAATCCAGATTGAATTAATTAGACAATTACATAGTTTTCTGTTAAAAAGAAAAAAAATACGGTAAACAAATTTCCTCTTTGGAAAAGGTGCGTAGTTGCGCCGCAAAAACTAGCCAACGAATTAGTGAGTGACTATATGCCTCCATAGCCAAGAGGTCGGTTATGAACGGCTATTACGGCTGCCAAGCCTTCATTAGGGCTGGCGGAAAGCAATTTTAACACGTATTGCTTTGAATTTAAGAAAATGTAAGTTGTTCCATTTTACGTAGTGCAATTGTATTTTACATTCACATTAACTGTATTTTAAAATATTAAAAATCAGTTAACTTTATTTTAATCTGAAACAAAAGTAGCTTTTGTTACACAAACTTAATAATAACTTCGCTGCTATATGCTGATTCTAGTGGAAATTTGCCAGTTCTCGACTAGACCGAATTTAAGTAATTGTGATAGAATCGTAAATACAACTACCTTTTAAAGTTTACAACAAACTAATACCATGCATTTAAACTTTTTCTTCTTTCAGTGGTAATATCAACGGAATAATCGAATATCCGTACAAAATCGGCCAACCTTGTGGCGACTGTCCAGGCAGCTGCGTGTCCGGTCTGTGCAACAACCCCTGCATGGCCAAAGACCACTTCTCCAACTGCGCCGACCTCAAGGCCATGAACATCCCTGACCTGTGCCAACAAGGCATCTGCAACGCCACTTGCTCGTGTGACTTTAAGATACATAAGAACTATCCATTTGTATAAACAAGGACAGTTAGAACTACACACATCAAAAATGTTCAAACGCAAAAAAAAAATATATCTCTGGACATTTGAATTGTATAACCGCCCATAATTTTTTTTGTTGGATATGTTTTAAAAGTCAATGCATTTTTTTAAGGGGAAATCTTTATCAGTCAAATTCCTAGGTAGTAGTGTGCTTTTCGGGTAGCTCCGGCTTAATAAGTAGCATTATGCTATAAACGTATATATACTTACATATATTAAAAAAATACACTAGTAAGGTAACATGGCACTAGTATTAGATACTTTTAACTGACAGGTACCAAAAAAGGACACGACTCTGAAATCAAATATAATAAAATAAATTAATAACCTTTATATCTTCATTAAAAAAAGTCAAGTTTCCAACATTGGTAATTGAGTGTTGTTTCCTTAGTAGATAGAGGTTTTAGTTCTGTGCCTTCGATAAAACAATTTTCAAGGTTCGGAACTCCTTTAAGGAGAGCTTGTGTTTCAAGGCTTCAGCATGTTCAATTCATAAACTGAGAAAATGACATCACTCACAGGTATTTAAGATGAAAATAAATGTCCGTATTTTGCAACCGTTTTCCCTTTACCGAAGTAAAAATTAGAAATTGAAAACAATTGTCTCTACTATATGTAATTAATAACAAAAATTAGAATATTTGCACTAATATTTCTCCGTATTGACTACGTTATTAAAGGAAACAAGTGCGAATTTGACCGTTATCGTTATCTTAAAAAATGAAGCTTTTGTTATTAAAAGCGTAGCGTATAGAAGGCCAAAGTTTTAGGTAAATTACTCGAAGTTTATGTCCGTAGAACGTAATATAGGTATCTAGTAAGTATTCGGTTTAGGTCTTTTAGCAAACTGGACCGTAGCAAAGTACCCATTAGTAAAAATGTCCTTAGATCGATTTCTATGTTTTTTATTCGATAAACACTTTAATGAAAATAATACTTTTGGAAAATTGACATATTGTGAGTGGCGATTCATGTGATTTCCGAATTTGATTCTGGTTCTGAAAATATCCGCTCTCTAAGATTGACCATTTAAAGTAATGTTTTTTTTTGTAATATCTCTAGGATGGGTAAAACTAATTTAAAACGATATCTACTTCTGGAAACTAATGTATTTAACCACTTTTATTAAATTTACATGTTTGCCCATAGAAAAACATGAACCCAAATAAGTTGATTCACAACTTAAACCGATTTGGGTGCTTTGCTACGGCTGTTTAGGTACTTCTGTCCCTAACAATTTGACAACCGGTGGTTATCTTTACTACTTATACATTTACGTAATAGGTTTTAGTCAGTTAAATACATTTCAATCAATGTTAGATATTATTTAGAATAAGAAATAGTAATAATCCATTTAATTAAGAAATAAAGACCCGAAAGCATTTATTAAATGTCCCTTTATGTACATTTTAAATACAAGTTTTTTTATTTTTTTATCTGCGACTTAAAAAAAATCTAATGTATATTCCATATCAATTGATAATAATGTTGCTGTTCAATATGCAGGGACGTTAACAACCGATATATTGTCCAGGTAGGTAGGTAGCACAAGCATCGTCGCTCGCTCGATAATAAAGACCTCGTCGGAGTCGTCGGTATTGTGAAGTACTTACTATCACGTTTGCTGTATGGGAGCGCCCCTTCATTTATTTAAATTTAATATAATTATTTATTTTTAACCCTTAAATTGGCAAAAATTAAAAAAGTCGTGAATTCAAACCCTATTTGATTTCGAACCAGCATAAAAAAAATCAATCCAAAAAAAACAAAAAGTGAGCATTATGGTATGTGTACTGTGGTGCACACTGCAAAGTTAAGGGTTAAAGTGAATATCTCCCGTACGTTAAAAGTCTTGATCAGTTGTTTGATCAGTGGTTAAACTAATTGTTAAAAACCGGACAAGAGCATGTCGGACTATGCTCAGTGTAGGGTTCCGAAGCCGTTAAGTACTAAAAAGATAAAAATCGTCATGTAATAACCGATTTTCTATTTAAAGTCATTTGGTGCCGCCTTAGATGATTTTAGTAGGTATAAACACTTTAATCGCCTGTATCTTAAGAACCAATGATCACTTACTCGTGATAGTTTTCCTTTTAAATTCGTTATTTGCGCTTTCAGTAAGTTTTTTTAGATTTTTAGTATTTGTACTTTTGGCTGTAAGGGGGGGGACACTTGACTCTAGCAAAAATAGCGCTTTAAAGCTTAGTATTTGATAAACGGATACGTTAATCGGAAAATTGTGTCCACAAGCTCATAATATTTTTGAAAGACCTATCCAACGACACCAAACACTATTTATGAGGTAAACGAGAAAAAAAAAATACATCCCCACGTTACGTGTAGGGGAGGTACCCTAAACCCCCCCCCCCCCCTTTTTTTAAATTTTATTGTACAGTCACCATCAGATAGATCTAACCGGACAGCGAGCCCAAAAAAATGTGTTGCAATGGATTCCCAAAAAAGACTAACACGTGAAACCGTCAGAAAAATGACACGTAACACTTCGTTTAAATTATTTGCTTGGATAAAAAATCAAGAAGATGTAACTGCATAGTCGACCGAAAAGATTTAACTGGACAAACATTCAGTGTATCTAAGGTGACAAAAGTTCAAAAAGATCTTTCAAAATACCTCTTTACGGTAAAACTTTTTGGGAAGTTTAAAAAATTAGGACAGAAATGACAAATGCCAATATTGACATTAAGCTCACAATGTAAACAATAACCATAATATTCTTCACATGTTCAGCGTACAAGAGTCGTTTTAAAATATTATGCGTGCTTTTCAAATATATGCGAAAACGTTAACCAGTTTGTCGCCGTGACCAAACTGCCGCCTCGTGTCGACGGTATGTTGCCGTGGTCTCCTGTTGGTTACTCTCGCCGTACCGCCCCTAAACTTGATCAGTTTCCAGCAGCCGTTCATATGATCACATGAACGGCTTTGAAACCAGCACGATGGTCTCGTGTATGATGCGTGTTCAACAAATAATCTCAACGCAGTTTCGTCTCGTGCTGCGAATCACAAACACGAGATAGCTTGAATCAGCTTATTGCTCGGTGTGTAGTGTTTATTTATGTGTGTTATTTGTATAAATAAAAATAAATTTTACTTTAATTTGAACGTATCCCTTTATAACTTCTATGCTGCCCCTTTTTGTAAGCTTTTATTGAACTTGCAATTTTGATAAGTTAGATCAATTTGCAAACCATATTTCTACCACTTGCTGCTACCGGATTGCGCTGAAATTCGGCATATTTATGTAAGTAAGGTGACAATGCAATATTATTATAAAGTGGTCATAGGAACTTCGCATCAAAAAAAGATAGCCCCATCGTGTTTGGGCTCGTTGGGTTTTTCGGTATAAGCAGTGATTACTGTGCACAAAAACGTACAGACCTTAACCCAAACCCTTGTAAGTAGGTACCAAAAACAAAATTTCGGCAGACACTTATCTCAGCAATAGCTGTTTTAAATATAATTTAAGGTGTCAATATACAATTTAGACCTTGAGGATTTCCTATGGCTGCCTTCTGTCTCCATCAGCATAGCTCGATGGGACCGTTATTATTAATTATTATTATAAGTAGGTAAATATTCTCATCCAAATCGCATAAGTACGAGTATGTTAGTTACAAGTGACGCTAACGTAAGTGTGTTAAAAATACTGCACCAAGAAAAGTAAAAACAGTAAGAGTAAAAGAGATGTCTAAATTCTGTCACGGCGTAAGTAACAAATATCGCGTAGGGGAGGCCGGGGCTTGTTTTAACGAGGATAAGTATTAACACGTCAATAGCGGCCAAATTACTATAATCTAAATCTCGTTTTTTTATTCCTTCCATGGATTATGATATGATACCAAATACGTAGTGACCCATCAGTTGTCAGCAGGACTCCAAACGGAAAAGTTGTGCGCCGCGGCGACTTTTTGCAGATAAATAGAGTTTTTTACGATTGCAATTTTTTGACTTCCTCACTAATTGTTGCCACAATGAAATCACAATTTGGTGTTGAATAAAGCTTTTTTGATTAAGTAACGATAGTAATTGTTATTATCATGTTATTTAATTGCTTTAATTTTAAATGATTTTCTACTGTTGCAGGAGTGACCGCTACCCTGACCATGAGTTACAATTACGATACTCGCTAGAGATTCTAATGCTCTGTCACTCTCACTCTACTATAATATTGTGAGGAACAGAGCATTCTACTCGCTAGCGAGTACGATAATTGCAACTCATGGTAAGGTTACGGGGCTAGTTTTAACAAAACAGGGGTATCTGTGTAATCGTATAATGTGACAAAAGATTTTATTCGTGTGAAAAAAACCAGAAAAAATTAAGATATTTTGATACTAACGTTGATTATTGTTTAACTTGGCTTGTCTGTAAGGCTGAAAGTAAATTAAAGTTACCACTATGCAATGTTATTATTTTTTAGTCATTCGATTTTTATATCATTGTCGATTATTGTGTTACAAACCCCTTTGAAGAAGACCTCTTTTTTATAATAATGGTGATGTACTTTGATTTATTTTTTATTTTAACCACCGATTAAATGGATATGAAAATAAAACACGTACGTTATGTACTTTTACAGGTATACTTATACGTCTATCCATTCTGTGCTACATGTAAAAGCTTGAAGTGTAAGATTATGCCCGGCTTCCCCTACAAGAAGTCACGGGGACTTTCCTTGACAGCTGACATATTGTGAACAAATTCAATTTTAAACTAACGAACAGTGTTCAAAATGTAAGCCAAGTTCGCCTACAATAACCATTCAAATATCTAAAATGAATACCACATACAAGTCTATAAACAGTACTTTATTTTCCTCAATCCTACACTTACTTGAATTAAATAAGTTATATAAGTTATAACTTAATGCCATAAAGTTCAAAATGATTTATTGGAATATGGTCAAAAAAATGGGCAAGAGCATGTCGGACCATGCTCAGTGTAGGGTTCCGAAGCCGTTAAGTACTACAAACATAAAAATCAACAAGTAATAATATTTTTTTTTATTAAAAGTCACTTGGTGCCGTTTTTGATGATTTTAGTAGGTATAAACACTTTGATTGCCTGGATCGCAAGAACCAATGATGTCTACTTAGTCGTGATAGTTTTGCTAGCGCTTAAATTAATATTTCATAAACGGATTACCTAATCGAAATACTGTTTCCACAAACCCGTAATATTTTTGAAAAACCTATCCAACGACACCTTACACTATAAAGTAGACGAGAAAAAAATACATCCCCACATTACGTGCAGGGGAGGTACCCTAAAAATTATTTTATTGTACATTTTATTGTACCACTTTGTTGGCGTGACTTATATGCATATGCATGCCAAATTACAGCTTTCTAGTACTAAGATTCTCTGCGCTAGGCTGCGGACGGACGGACGGACATGGCGAAACTATAAGGGTTCCTAGTTTGACTACGGAACCCTAGAAATTGAGTATAATGTACCTATATTTTATACTTTTTTAATGCTTTTTTCAACACAATTACAGCCTATTAGGTACATACCATTATGCTAAATTTTGAGCATGTTGGAACTATTTATCATTATATATAAGAGTATAAAATCTTTCATGATTTTTTATTTACGAGTCCTATAATCTGTTCATTACGAAAATTCAAGAATATTCTCTGTTACTTGATAGACTTTATTCTAAGCTGGGCCTGAAAGAGTTAACTAACACAAATGAAAAAAGTATTTGTAAAAATACGATACGTAGAATAATATCCCGTCGATAAACATGAACTTGGCCTGCGCACTTCTAACAATCCGAATGAGGGTCTGTTATCTCTAGTACCAGCAAATCAGTTCATATGAAATTGCGTATGTGTGCGTTCTATTCTATACCAGCCTTCAACAAAGTACTAATGGCGAAAGACAAAATTAAAAAAAAGAGTTCAAATATTTATTTGGTTACGATACGGACCGACGGACGGACGGTTTTGTATACCATTTGCGTTTTATTATAATTACTCTCTTAGTGCTTTAAGGTTTTATAAAAATACGATTAGGCTGTTTTGTAATTATTAGATCGCATAAATAGTGTGTGGTAACACTGGTTACATGGAAATATAATAAGTATGGAAGCCTAACTGATGCTGAAAATCGGCTCCACTGACATGACGGGGGAGCAGCTAATACTGCTCTGTGGAGTCGACTTTTTGACGTAGTGTCAAGTCAAACAGTTGTTTATAATTGCAAAAATAATTCGATTTTAATGATCACCGGATTTAAATAATGCTGCAAAAATGCCAAGTAGCTTTGTGAGTTGGTGCAGGACCCACACAGATGCAAAACAAAGCGATATTTATTTGATTACTTAGTGAGTTATTGAAATTTTCATATTTCCATACTAATGTCATGTCCGATTTTTTGCAATACATCTTTGAAAAATATGAATTACAAGCAAATGCTTCGAATGAATAGGAAATTAAATTTCATGTCATCTTTACTATAGTTACGTTACATAATAAAACAAATAGGTGATATCGATGGTTCCACCGAATAAAGGTGCAGTATGCCAAAAGCTAACTTTCCAGGAAAAAATAAATACCAGTAGATAGATACCAAAATATGAATTCTATTAAAATATGAATACATTAAGTATAAGTGCTAGTACCATTTCATAGCTTTTATTCTAGTGTAGTGAAGCGCAGATAGTTTGTGCTATAAAAGTTTACACGTTTCTAGGATTCCATAGTCAAACTAGGAACCCTAATGGTTTCACGATGTCGATCCGTCCGTCCGTCCGCAGCCTAGCTCAGAGACTCTTAGTACTAGAAAGCTGTTATTTGGCATGAGAATATACATATTAGTCACGCCAACAAAGTCGTAAAGTTAAATTTTGAAAAAAAATGTTTAAGTGTACCTCCACTAAACGTAACGTGGGGATGTTTTTTTTTTTCGTCTACCACATAATGTGTCATGTCGTTGGATAGGTATATCAAAAATATTAGTAATGCAACCTTTCATTACTTTTTGTGTAGAATTAGTACTAGTCTATTGCCTTGATTCTTTAGGACTATTATTCGACAGTGGAAATTTCAAATGTCGTAAGGGGCAAACGCTTACTTTTCAGGGGAGCCAGAAAACAAAATTCCACTTTTTTTAAATTCATAACTTGGAAACTACTCATCCCATTAAGATGATTCTTGGAAGCATACTTTTTCAATAACTTCGCCTATCCTAATTTTTTAATTGGACCTCCATAAATGGTTCACTCCACAGTGGTTTAGGAAATAGTGTCCCTTACAACAAAAAAATAAGAAGAAAATGTGTGTGTGCACCTCCGAAAACACAGTATTTATCTGATAAAATGTATTCTTTTTAGTGCCTTACAACATAGGAATTTTAAAAATATTGAGATATACGATATTGCGCTTAATGAAACAAGACGTTATACAAAAATATTTGACCGATACAACAAATACAACAAATAGATAGAAAAAGAAATACTGACTTCAATGGTATATTTAGTGTACTTACGACAAAATGTCCCTTACGACATTTGAAATTTCCACCGTCGATATACTATTGTTAATATCAGTTTTAAACAATTGATAGCTTACTTATATAAGTTTGTCTAAGAAAATTTTTTAACAATAACCAAGGCGTTCTAATCAAAAAGGACAAGAATGTAAAAAGTACAAAAGTTGTTTATTCAGTAAATAGGCCGCACGGGCACTTTTACACTTCAAAATTTTAAATTCCAAATTCTATCAGCGCTTCCGAAGAGGAGACCACTGCTGAGAAGAAACGCCGCAAGATATTCAGCAAAAAAAACGGTTAATGTTTTGTAACTCTCAAAATTTATCAATCCAACCATATAATTAGGTCCACAGTCCTTTGCATCTATAAAAAGTCAAACTTCGAAGTAAACTAAAAAAAAGATACGGCCGCTTATGCAAGCCGCAAGTTCATATCATAAAATTGTTAATTTGTTGCTCCATCACAAAATAATAATGTTTTTTGTAATTGAAATATAAAAATGTTAAAATAAAATTGTAGGCACCTACCTAATAATCGCCGACTTCGGTTCTGTTGGGCTAACCTATTAGGTAGGTGCCTACAATTTTAAAAGATGTTATTTGATGCGTTTTTGAAAGCGGTTTTTTTATTTTAAAACATTTATTTTATTTTATATTTTTTAGTGATCACAATACGCTCTTACGTAGTCATACTTCGTAGTTGATATGAAACTTTAATTTATTTCAAGCGCCCCATACAACGCCGCGGGAAAGTCATAGTCATATTTCAACAAGTAAATATTATTCGTTGTAGTCGCTCAACTATCTAAATCGAGATATCTTGTCGCCACCCTTGAAATAGGTACCATTGAGGAGTTCCGGTGGCCATCTGTGGTCTTCATGATCAGTTCCACTTCAGCAAGTTATACTTTCTGAATGCAAATGCTAGATTTGTTACTAAAAATACTAAAATCGCTATACTATGTTTGCCAATCGCTATATTTGAGGAATTCCCTCAATTCCACACTGATCCCCTCATCAGACTCAGATTTGGTGACAATGGGATCACCTCGAAAGTATAGGTACTCTATCAAACTAAAAAAGATTTTTTAAAATCGGTCCACAATTGAGGAAGTAATCGGTGAACATACATAAAAAAAAATACAAACCATGGAACGTACAATCTCCTCCTTTTTTGAAGTCTGTTAAAAACCAATAGGAAACGGCTTTCCAGTCAAGTGCGAGTCGGACTATGCACTACGTATTAGGGTATCATTTAAGAAAAAAATTTTTTCGGGTTCTGTATCTCAAAAGCAAAAAACGGAACCCTTATAGGATCACTTTGTTGTCCGTCCGTCCGTCCGTATGTCCGTCTGTCTGTCCTTTTATGCCGCAAAAAACGTATGTTTCGACACTCTCAATGGAATCAAAATGTATAGGGTACTTTCGGTCCAGTTAAGTGCGAGTCGAATAACGCACTACGCATTAGGATTTCTTTGATAAAGTAACCTTTTTTATTATAACTAAATTTTGTTTGTTGTTGACGTCGAAATAAATAGTTTTTTTTCATCCTTTTTTTATAATTTTTTTAAGAAAAGAAAACGCACTCAGAAATGGCCAGCAAATTAAGAGCCCCGAAACTCTAAGAGATTGTATGAAATCAATAAAATGCTGATTTGTAATCTCAAACTTCTGTTTAGATACCTCGTTTAATAAAAATTTAATAAAAGTATAAATATCAAATATAAATATCAAAATCAGACTTGGATGTTATTTTTGTGATATACTTACCAACTATTAATAATACATCTAAATTATTAATATCTAACGAGCCGGTTACATTTCCAATGTTGCTAGAATAAAGTGTGTAAGTGTATATAAGGACAAAGAATAGGTTCAACCCTAGAATTCACCAGCAGCTTATTCAATTTTTGCCTATGACCAAGACGCCTAGATATTTTTTTTCGTCCGATTGTGTCTACTTTCTAGTTGGACCCATTTCCAGCTCGTCAACATCTGATGATGAGATCTTGGAGAAATCGAAAGAACTCCTCAAATATTATAGGAATAAATAAATATACGTGGACGACGTAACAGTACTATTATGATCACTAAAGGTATGAAATAAAATGAATGTTTTTAGTCCGACTGACCTTTATTTTTATTACCCATCATTTTAAAATAAGTTATTTCTTGCATTTTGAAGACGGTTTTTAGTTTTTTCAAACATTTATTTCATTTCTACTCTTTTTCTTTAAAACATCACCTAACGTTTTGACGGAAGAAGACAATAAATTGGCAGTTAGAGTTCCGTACTAGGAACCCTTATAGTTCCGCCATGTCCGTCCTTCTGTCCGTCCGTCTGTCCGACCGTCTGTCTGTCCATCTGCCAGTCCGTCCATCTCTCCTTCCATCTGTCCGTCCGTCCGTCTGTCCGTCCGTCCGTCTATCCATCCGTCCATCTGTCCATCCGTCCATCTGTCCATCTGTCCGTCTGTCCATCCATCCATCTGTCCGTCTCTCCGTCCGTCCGTCCGTCCGTCCGTCCGTCCGTCCGTCCGTCCGTCCGTCCACAGCTTAGCTTAGAGACTCTTAGTACTAGAAAGCTGTTATTTGGCATGAATAGGACCTCCTCTGCACGTAAGTTAGGATAGTTCTTTTTTCTCGTCTACCCCATGGAGTGGGGTTTTTGTAATTTCAAAAATATTGCGGGAATGTCATATATTTTTTTCGATTAAAGGCATCCGGTTGTAAAATATTAAGCGTTACATTGCTATTTTTGTTAGAGTAAAGTGTCCCTACAGTCAAAACTATAACTAATAAAAACAGAAAAATGTATACAAAAAAGTGTTTATACCTACTAAAACCATTGATTTAAATCAGCACCAAATAACTTTAAATAGAAAATTAGTTCATACTTGTTGTTTTTTGAGACGGTATTGTTGTGTTTGTAGTATCAGCTTCGGAACCCTACACTGAGCATGGTCCGACATGCACCTGCCTGGTTTTTCAGTGGTACTCGGTACAAATCAGTCTGGCGTGCGTAATTTTGCGATAATTGTAATCATCACATCAATCATTAATTTTTAAATCGAATGTTTTTTGGCTAAAACGAGATCTAATGATGGATCTGAAAGGTCCTCACATCTCCGGTGTACTTAACACAGGCTAGCTTAGTTTGAACTATTAACCTTTCGTATGTCCCGTCCGTCCTATCCGTCTGTCCTGTCCGTCCGTCCTGTCCGTCCGTCCTGTCCGTCCGTCCTGTCCGTCCGTCCTGTCCGTCCGTCCTGTCCGTCCGTCCTGTCCGTCCGTCCTGTCCGTCCGTCCTGTCCGTCCGTCCTGTCCGTCCGTCCTGTCCGTCCGTCCTCTCCGTCCGTCCGTCCCGTCCGTACGTCCTGTCCGTGTTCATCTGTTTGTCTGACTGTATGAAGTTCACATCCATTTTACTTGGAACACTAGACACTGCTAAAAATTTTAGTAAAGGAAAAAAATATTTTTAGGCTTAGCACCCCATTCTGTAACATTTTTTTACGCCAGTATTATAGCTCCATTACATCAGAAGTTATAACCTCATGTTATTTTGTTTATTAATATAAATATTTTTGTTGCAGTCTACTACGTCTAGGTACTTCTTACATTTTATTCTATTAAAATAAATTCTGAAGTGACGGAGTGTCACAATCAGTAAGAGATACACGTTTTTCACATCAAGATGTTTGTAATGTAGCTCTAAACGTAAACTGTCCGTCCATCCTGTCCGTCCGTCCCTTCCGGCCGTCCTGTTCATCCGTCCTGTCCGTCTGTCCCGTCCGTCCGTCCTGTCCGTGTTCGTCTGTTTGTCTGACTGTATGAAGTTCACATCCATTTTACTTGGAACACTAGACACTGCTAAAAATCTTGTAAAGGAAAACAATATTTTTAGGGTTAGCACCCCATTCTGTAACATTTTTTTTTGGAAGCTATAATCTGATGTTATTTTGTTTATTAATATAAATATTTTTGTAATGTCGCAGTCTACTACGTCTAGGTACTTCTTACATTTTATTCTATAGTAATAAATTCTGAAGTGACGCAGTGTCACAGATCAGTAAGAGATACACGTTTTTCAAATCAAGATGTTTGTAATGTAGCTCTAAACGTAAACTATCCATCCGTCCTCTCCGTCCGTCCTGTCCGTCCGTCCCGTCTGTCCGTCCTGTCCGTCTGTCCTGTTCGTCCGTCCTGTCCGTCTGTCCCGTCCGTCCGTCCTGTCCGTGTTCGTCTGTTTGTCTGACTGTATGAAGTTCACATCCATTTTACTTGGAACACTAGACACTGCTAAAAATCTTGTAAAGGAAAACAATATTTTTAGGGTTAGCACCCCATTCTGTAACAATTTTTTTTGAAGCTATAATCTCATGTTATTTTGTTTATTAATATAAATATTTTTGTAATGTCGCAGTCTACTACGTCTAGGTTCTTCTTACATTTTATTCTATAGTAATAAATTCTGAAGTGACGCAGTGTCACAGATCAGTAAGAGATACACGTTTTTTAAATCAAAATGTTTGTAATATATGTAGCTCTTAACGTAAACTGTCCGTCCTGTCCGTCCGTCCTGTCCGTCCCGTCCGTCCTTGCTGTCCGTCCGTCCCGTCCGTCTAGTCCATCCCATCCGTCCGTCCTGTACGTCCCGTAACGTCCGTCCGTCCGTTCTGGCCGTCCTGTCCGTCCGAACCGAGGTACTGCTTAACATTTTGTACAAAGATCAAAACTTTTTTTAGGGTTAGTATCCCATTCCGTAATTATTTTTTACACCAGTATTATCGCGTCATTACATCGGAAGTCATAACCTCGTATGTTAATATATTTCTTAATGTAAATATTTCTGTTCCAGCCCACTACGTGTAGTAGGACCTTCTTTTATTTTATTATATTAGAAGAAATGCTGAAGTGACGCAGATCAGTACGAGATACACGTTTTTCAAATCAAGATATTTGTATCATGGCTCTAAACATAAACTAATAACGAATTAACTCTGCGACAAAGAGATTGCATACAAATCCCACTGACGTGAATACTACTTAACTTAGCAATGTATACCGAATTGTCACCTGTCACTTATCCTCGTCAGTACGGTGGAAAAGGGGGCTGATAGCGAGTGGGATCTGAGACCCTGTGGGACATTTGCATTCTCAAGACTGCAGTCATAAGACTGCAAATACGGTGCTTATCGCTCGGATCCTATTTTCATGTTTTATCTTTTAAGCGATCCGAACGCACCCTGCACAAAGCCCTACCAACATTAAACCCGTCCCATCTTGCTTTTTAACCCCCGACCAAAAATAGGGGTGTTATAAGTTTGATGTGTAAGTGTGTGTGTGTGTGTGTGTGTGTGTGTGTGTCTGTCTGTGGCACCGTATCTCTTAAATGGATCAGCCGATTTGAATGCGGTTTTATGATTGAAAGCAGGTTTTCTAGCGGTGGTTCAGTCGTTTTTGAGATATGGAGCTTTTAGGGGTTAAAAGCCCTAGAGGTTTATTTCAGAGCTGATATCTCTTAAACGGCTCAACCAATTTTCATTAAATCTTGCTAGGAACCATCCTGATTAGTGTAGCTTTATTGTCTTTGAACTAAAACTAGAAAGTAGCACTATTACTTGTGGAAAAGATTGCGTATATATACTCGTATGTTATCGACCATCTAGGGCAGGTCAAATACAAAAGTATAAAAAATGTACCCCCTCTACCAGCCCCCTATTTCACCATCTTGACAATGACATGTGATAGGTGACAATTTTGTATACATTGCAAAGTTAACACGCTGATACATCACTGGGTTTCATATAAGCTGCGCCACGTACACTAAAATGTCACCTGTCAAGTGTCATTGTCAGTAAGGTTAAATAGGGGGCAGGAGCGCCTGGCGACATCGGTTGGCAGTTTTACCCCTTATTCGCCGTCCAGCTCTAGGTAACCAGCTCTAGGTTCCTCGGGGGCATTGACGACAAAGGTCTTAGAGTCTCTGTTGTATCCCAAAATAATCGTATGAAAATTGGATTAAAAGTTTTAATGAAAATACTACTATGTAACAATAAAACAAATTTAATTTTCTATTACGTGAAACAAATTGAATGTATTTTTTTTATTTTAATTGCTAGATGTGTACAATGTGATGTGTGATGTGATCGAAAAGGATGATGATGGCGCTGGTGGTCAGAGCGAACATGATTGCCCACAGGTTCCGACGATGTACAGCGGAAGTCGCAGTAACGCGTTTTAGAGATTTTCAATTGCTTTATATCTACAGCCTGAGTGCTTACTTGTCGCAAAGGTCCATTATATCGATGCCCTCCGAGACCAATATAACAACACGTTTAGGGATAAAGCATGCAGCGCGTCGGGCTTACTGGCGGATGCGCGTCGGGCTTACTGGCGGATGCGCGTCGACGGCTCTCCGGCGCAGGCGCACCAGCAACAGCAGCATCCTGCATCATAACGGACCGACTGCACCTTTTGTACCTTCTAATCAAGCTCTAATTCAAATTGATACATCCAAAAAATTATGGCCCATTTGTACGAAATGTTTTTTTTTTACCTAAAATGAACTACCACTGGCACCTCACCTGCATAGAATAAGTCTATAAAAATATTTTGGTTTTATGAAGGTAGTTTTGATTTGTTACATGATTTTCATAAAGTCATTTTTTTAAAGTAGCGAATTTTCACATTTCTCGTTCTTTCATAATTGTTTAATCGATTTTCTTCATGTAACGATTATATGTACATACTATTTTTAGTATTATATGTACCGATATAGAGTTAAAATGTTCGCGGTTTATTTTAATCGCTAAAATTACCAGTAGATTATTTAATTTTGTAGCATTTTTTCCATTCTAAAAACTTTAATTTGTCAAAATCGACGGAGCTCCGCTGAGCGGAGCTTCTATTTCTGGGTTGTTTTGGCCCTCCGGGCCTAATATGAGACCGAAGCTAACCTAACCTACATACGCATATTATGATGCAAAAGTAATTATTGGGAGAATTTGCGATGGAAACATTGAGAACATATAAAATGTGAATAGTTAAAATTACGAATATTCAATAATGCTGTATAAAAATCGCTACTTGAAGAAAATCAATAAAAAAAAATGACAATTGTAAAAGAACGCGTTGTAAAATTCGCTACTACGAAAAAATGCCTTTGTGAAAATCATTAAAATCATCTAACAAATCGTGTTTTGACAAATAAGGTGTCGTTGGTTTTGTCTTATACACTGTTGCCACATCTACAGGATTCAACAAATATACCTACCTTACTATACTTGCCTTCGGGGTCGTGCTCCTACTAGGAGCATAAAAATATTACAATTGAATTCCTCGTTTTCATACTCTAATTAAAGTACAGGCATTATTTATTATTATCATATCAATAGTACTTCAGCAAGTTATAGGTTTAGGTCCGCTTCTGCGGAGCTCCTGTTTGATATCACTATAAGTCAGTGGTATCGTTTAACTTTAAAATACCCACTGTACCACCAGGGGTAATGCCAGGGGACGGTGGGTCTGAAGGGATATTTTGCGATAGTAAATAATAAAATTTGAAATACCTATATCTTCTTTTCGTTGCAGTAGGAGAATCAGAAATTATAGTATTCATGCTCCTACCAGTGGGAGAATCAGTACTATAATGTCTTCGTGCTCCTACCAGTAGGAGAATTTAGCAGGAGCACGACCCCGAAGGGAATATTCGTATTGAAGTCTCTTTCGTTATACTATACAATCTGTCCCTGCATAAGGTGCACAAACAAATAGGAATAAAATACGATGCAATTTCACCGACAAAAAAAATGGTGTCTATTTTTTTTAAAGATTTGTAAAAAATCATTGATTGCTGTCAACCCTTTTACTTTGTTCTGATAAACAAAGTAAAAGGTATCGCCTCACATGAGGTCTATTGAGATAAAATAAACGGTTTTTTAATCGTAGAGCATTTTCTGTGCCAATTAAATAAATAAAAGAATGTAAAAAAAACAAACCATAAAAACACGTTTTTCTTTAAAAAAAAATTTTTTTTCGAAATTCCTGATAAATCCTATTTATTCTTTAATTACTTGAAAATATGCCCATATGACCTCGTGTTATTATTAGCTATGATTATTAAACAACTCATTATCTTTAATTAAAAAAAAGAATTACGTGTCTAAAGCAAGCACGACATTTTTGATAAGTGGTCAAAGATATTATGTCGTTTAGCATGTGTTGTCTTTTTTGTGTTAAGCGTTTTAGTACTTTTTTTATTTGGTTGACACAGGAAATGCTATAGGATAAAAAACCGTTTATTTCATCTCAATAGACCTCATATGAGGCGAGATATTTCCCTTTGTTCCGATAGGGTTGACAGCAATAATTGTTTTTTTATATAAAATTAAACAATTTAAAAAATTAGGTTTTTTTTTTGTCGATACTAAATTGCATCTAGTTTCATCCCTATTCATTTGTGCGTCTTATCCAGGGACACTGTATTTAACTTTTAAGGGATGCCAACACGATCCTTTGCCGAAGCTTGTAGATGTACTCGTATGTGGCCGTAACGTGTATGGCGTGTAAAAGTTATTTCAAAGAATAAGAACTAAGCATAGAAGGAGCTATAAAATATGCAGTCTTATTGGAAGAGACGGTCCTATAAGCTAAAAGTTAGTATGTTCAATATCATATTCGCAAAACACGATTTTCGCAAAACATCATATTCGCAAAACATGATATTCTCAAAACATCATTATTAGCAAGACAGCAATTAGACAGTGTCGAGGGAGCTCCGCTACCGCGGAGCTCCTATTTCTGGGTAGTTTGGCCCTCCGGGCCTGCTGTAAAACTAAAATAACCTAAACCTACATACGATTCTATAACCTAATTCCACTATTTGCAAATATCATGTTTTGCGAATATCATGTTTTACTATTATCATGTTTTGCGAATATAATGTTTTGCTAATATCATGTTTTGCGAATATGATATTCTGCGAAGTATGGGCTAAAACATCATGATCGTACACTATAACGATCAAGGTGACCAGGGTCTTGAATACACGACTTCACAACACTGGCGTATACGACTAGTTTTAGCGAGAGCTGAGGGGCTATTGTCTAACGCACTCGCAATCGCAACCGGCTTCAAAATGGAGCAATTGTTTTCATATTGTATGCAGACGAGCGTTCGATTTTCAAAATGAAAACAATCGTGATTGCGAGTGCGTTAGACAATAAGCCCTCAAGACTCTATACTCTTTCCTTTTTAACTTATTGAACATTCATATTCAAATTTTTGATATAGGTATAGATAAGACGCTTTCTTTTTAAGGCTCCTTCTATGCCTTTAATTTTTATTGTATGGGTTATGTGCTTATGTGACATGTATAAGTTGCTAAGTGTTTTTTTACCTATATGTATTGAAGTTGGTATTACTATTAAATAAAAGGTTTTAAGAGGTTTAAGCTTTTATACTTCGTCACAGGAGGGCTAGCACAAGTGGTTCGTGACTTGTTTGTCGCTCGGATCTTCCTTTCCATCTAGTCTGTAACGATAGAGACGCACTGAGCGACAAGCGATAAAATACAACTTGTGCTAAAAATTGCATGAGAGACGACATGATATCAATATTTTATTTTAGTCTGGTTTGGATAAAACTTTATTTTATCCAAACCAGACTAAAATAAAATATTTAACCTAAACTTAGACGAACGGCTAAGATTAGGTTAGGAGCTATTAAATTATTGGTATCATAATTACGTCTTACATTGTGCCTAGGTTAACAAGAAAAAGTTTGGATTCAAATTATGGCACTGTTCGAATCGAAATTGGCAGCATGATCCATGTTTACCTAACATCTGATATTTTTTTGTGGCGGACATTTTAAAATATTCATATTCCACCTGTCGCCAATGCAAACTCTTTTTTGCCGAGGTTACTAAGCTTTTTGTGAGGCCCCGCGGCACTAAAGTGCGCCCTGTTGTGATCCTTATTAGTGCTGATAGACGAGCATAGTCGCTTGAATGCTCGAGTAAATGCGCAAGTCTATCGGCACCTTAAGATATAAGTAAATTAATATCTGGGGACAATCGCACACTAATTGACCTAGTCCCTAACTAAGCTCTAGGCTTGTACTATAGATGGGTACTAGACAACGATAAACATACTTATATAGAGAACTTAATTTCCGTGTCAAATACACGCACATTTACACACACAGTCGGAAACATACTCAATCTCATCACACAAATATTTGCCCATACCGGGAATTGAACCTAGGACCGCTAGCTTCGTAAATATGCAGGGTCGCTTCAACTTTCTTTATAGCAGCAAGTGGTAGAAAAATGGTTTGAGAAACTTAAAACAGAACTTACAAATCAACATTGCAAGTTAAATAAAAGCTTTTATTAAAGGGCAGCATAAAAGCTATACAAACAATACATTCGTAATATAGTTCATTTATTGTGATTTATATAATTTACACACATAAATTAGAAACACAACCCAACACCACACCCAGTAATAAACTTATTCAAGCTACCTCGTTATTGTGATTCTTAGCACGAGACGAGACTGCTTTAAGAGTATTCGTAGAACAGGCATCATACACGAGACCATCGTGATTTTTTCAAAGCCGTTCATGTGATCAAGCTGAAGGGCGGTACGGCGAGAGTAACCAACAGGAGACCTCAGCAACACGCCTTCAACACAAGCCGAGCCGCTGGCGCGCGGCCTACATGCACTCAGTTTGGCCGCGGCGAACAATTGGTTAACGTTTTCGCACAATATTTTAAACGCACGCATAATATTTTAAAACAATTCTTATATCGCTGAATATATTGTGAGGAATGTTATTGCTATTGTTTACGTTGTCAATTTTGACATTAGTCATTTTGGTCCCGATTTTTTAAAACTTTATAAAGTATTCTAGCAAAAAGAGGTAGTTTGAAAGATCATTTTGAATTTTTGTCACCTTAGATACAGCTGAATTTTTGTCCATTTAAATCGTTTTGGTCGACTATGCAGTTACATCTTCTTGATTTTTTATCCAAGCAAATAATTTAAACGAAGTGTTACGTGTAATTTTTCTGACGGTTTCACGTGTTAGTCTTTTTTGGGAATCCATTGCAACACATTTTTTTGGGCTCGCTGTCCGCTTAGATCTATCTGATGGTGACTGTACAATGCCACAGACACTCACAGAAACACAGAATAAGAACTAATGGCAAAGAAGGAGCTTTGACCAAATCATAGCTCTAAGTATAAGTCTAAGCATCGACAAAACAAAAGGCGCATTCATAAGTCTTCGAGTTGCTGATAACATCCCGTTACAACCTAAGTCTAAGCATATAGTAATATAACAAAGTATTTAGTATTATTATCCGACTTCAAAGATGGAGGAGGTTATACATACAAATTTCTCGCTAAGTAAATTATTTAGCTAAGTAATATTTCTCATCTAAGTGAAATTACATATTTTTGAGAAATAAAGATTCTTAGAAAACATAATTCAAATTCAAATATTAATAATACGTATTCATAATACTGTTTTTTTTTAATCTATTCACTTCGAATACAACTTAAAACGCTCTGATTTTTCGTAGGTAATATTTATTAACTGCAGCTTCTTTGTATCACCATTTTAATATGCAAAAATCCACTTATGTCGAAACTAATCAATTCAAAGTGAAAAATAGTAGCCATTTTCCGTTAAAAATATCGAATTAGTTTCGGCTTCGTTCCAATAAGTGGTGTAAGGGCTGCGCCGGCGCACACCCGCCATTCGCCATGTCGCCGCTCGCCCGCTCGCTGCTCGCGCTCGCCTGCGCCGCGCTGTTTAGCGGCGCCTGCGCAACAAAGGATGGAGATCAATGCACAACTTTAACTATTGGTAAACTTTGCTGTTTGTTGGGACGCCTGTATTCATGCTATCAAAATAGTACATTATTGCCTAGGCGCGAAAAGTACGGGATTGCCTGACGAGGCGGTTAGCAGGCTGAGCCCTAAGGCCTGTTAAAGTATGAGTCAGGCAACCCCATTTCCGCCGAGGCATAAATAATGCTTGTCTCAACAAATGCGAGGAAATGATACAAATGCATAATGAGAAGTATTTTAAAAAAAAAAGACGAATTGACAGAGAATCATGAAAAAAAAATTAAAATGAAAGCACATGTAACGAATTTAAAAGGAAAACTATCACGACTACGTAGACATCATTTGTTCTTGTGATACAGGCGATTAAAGTGTTTATACCTGGGCCTCTATTCAGGTGCGTTAAAACGATATCGTGTTTGACACGTTTAAGAATCGTTTATGTCAGAGTCGCCATTATTGTAAATGACATAAGCGTTATCAAAACGTTGACAATACGGAAACAGGTCAAAAACGATATCGTTATTACCTTGTAGAATTCCAGCCCTGCTAAAATCATCTAAGACGGCACCAAATGACTTTAAATAGAAAATTTATTACTACAAGTTATTACTTGTTGATTTTGATGTTTGTAGTACTTAACGGCTTCGGAACCCTACAGTGAGCATGGTCCGACATGCTCTTGCCCGGTTTTCGTCTTATTTTTCTGATTAATCTTTGCAGGCAAGACTAGTCCTTACGTAGTGTACACTCGGCAGTTGGGGCCTGAGACCATACACGAGGGAGAAGTAGAAATAGATGTAAGTATTTTCACGTTATTTATTTTATATTTTCTAATAGTTCTAATTAAATTTGAACTTATTGATGTATGGTTGCCGTTAAAGAGATGTACGAGTAACTTACAAGGTTGTGATGCTAAATGCCGTTGATATACATGAATTCAATTCTATAGGTCACTTTAACTTTTCAACGTAACCAATGATTTTTTCATATAACGTTTTATATATTATTATTACGAATTGATTAGAAGAATATGAAATAAAAACTTTCAGCTTTATGGTACTCATTACGGTTCCGTACCCTAAGGGTGCCAACGATACCCTATGACTAAGCTTCCACTGTGCATCAGTCCGCCCGTCTGTCCATCTGTTTGTCTGTCAGTGGGCTGTATCCCATGTACCGTAATAGCAGGACACTTGAAATTTTCACGTAGTGTGTATTCGCTTATAGTCGCGAACAATATATAATACAAGACACTAGTTTTTTTCAGTGTGGTAAGGATCTCTCCGTGTGCGAGTCCAACTCGCACTTGGTCGGTTTTTACAAGCATTTTGTGTGTATGTATGTTCAGATCGGATCTTTGGCACCATCAAGCTGGTCTGATGAAGGAGTCGGAAGGTGGCGACAGGATCTCCGCTATACTTAACGTAGATCCACCGTGTTCGGACTCATTAGGTTGGTCTTGATAAACGTAACTGACTTTGAAAAAAAAGTACAGTCAGCAGCAAAAATAATACCCAAAAATAAAACTTCTAGCAGAAACTTTAGATTTCATAATATCGAGTCCAAACTCGACGGATGTTCGTTAGGAAAAGCGATGATACTATTGTCGATTTCCAATTCCATCGTCACATTAGCTCTTATAATCATCAATAAAATTGTCATTCAGCAATGAAATGAAATGAAAACTGTTTTTAATGAACCTACTCATTGGTTTTTCGCCCAGGTCCTCAACCAATATGGAATAGAAATAGCAGATGAGGTGGTCACTGTTTGTGTAGACGTTGGTCAAGCACCAATAGTTACTCCCACCCACGGGAATAACAACATAAACGTTCGAGCTGACTCCTGGGACATGCTGGTACCCCCGAAGTTGACAATGACAGTCATCCAGCACTACAAGGCTTCAAATATTGATAACAGCTTTTCTCCATTGTGATTGTTAATAAATAGAAAAATAAACGAAATTATTGCACTCTTTAGAACCATGTCGCTTTAACCCCTTTGGCAGATTAATGCAGCAGCACTAAAGTGTGCAGCTTCTTATAAAACCGATCGTACAAGGGCTATTGCAAAGGAAATAAAATAAATTTTCCTTTGTTTTTATGAGGGACAATCGTGTCCCTGATAAAAACAAAGAAAATAAACTCGAAAATATTACCTATTATATTTATAATAGCTTTTTATTCCTTTGGCAAAATTCGTTGTATTGTGAGTCTAAGGAGGTTGAGAAAAAACGGTGCTACGTTGTATTAAACTTCTTTACAAAGTTAAAGTTATTTCTGCTTGCTAATCTTAAGCCTTCGTTATTATAATTTTTATTTATTGTAAAGCTTGTTTTACTACTCCCACTGTTGGGCAAACCCCTCTCGCCCTTCCTTTCACGTACCTATCTCTTCTTGCCAACAAAATTGTATCAATTTATTTTGATGATTTTCTTACTATATTTCTGCAATTTCGTAAAAAACTTGAGCTCTCATTGGAAAACAAAAGTGTTCTAAGTCTTCTAAGGAACGCATCGTTACCGATTGTGAGCAAATGATTATAAGGTCAGTAAGCATTACGCCGTCGTATAGTGTATTCAATTGACGAAATTGCACGGTTGCATCAATGTACGTTAAATAAAGTAATTGAATGTGATTGCAAACGCTATAGGAGTATCAAATGACCAGTCGACTTTTGAACTCTATTACAATGCAATAAGGTAAAGAAGTGTATTTAGGAGGCGCGAAAAATGTTTAGGAGGCTGTTGAAGCAATAACAGAGTATCTAGAATTACCTAATGATATGATTTAGTGGCGGCAGGCGACACGCGGCCATAAATAAATTCTGAGCAAGGTGCGAGTCAAAATAATAGACCTTAGTATTTTATACTAAAAAAAATTTTTTTGCTCGTGCGGCCCAGCCTAGTATAGGCCTACTTAATAGGCCGTATACGAAATTTTGGCCGTTTTGCTTCTTTTTGTGATCTTACAGTTAAAATTGTAAATTTGTATAAGTTTTAATGCACGTCATAAAATATCATTTCAGTTATGGTCGAATAAATGAGTTAGGAATGAATGAGCAATTTTTTTTAATCGAGAATTATTATGCGAGATTTAAGTGGTTTTAAAACATTTCATTTCGCATTTTTTTTTCATTTTTTGGATGATTTTGAACTGAAGTTTATTTATTACTGTTGTTTTTATTTTATAAACAAGAGTTTTAAATAGTCTTAATTCAAAAACAATTTTTTGCCCAATTTCTGCAAAACTTTACAAAGTTAAAATTTATGTTTATTTATTAATTACACAAAAAAGTATAATTATGTAGGTAGTAAAAAGTTATTCATACATTTTTTAGACGACTTTAACAACAGTAAATTTTAATTTTTTCATACCTTTTAGACGTCAAAACGATTCGTGAATATGCGATATTCTAAATCCCTTACAGCAAAATTCACAAAACAGTTGCCGGTTTCAGGTCGATTAATCAAAATGAAATAATAAAAACAAAAAAGTAGCTCATACATTCATTAAAATCGAAATTATATTTAGTGTTGCGCATTAATTTTGTAGAAGTAAAGTATTTCAACTGTAAAATCATGAAAATCAGCGAAATCGGCAAAATTTCGTATACGGCCTCTTAAGATGTATACTGTATTATTTTTGCATTTTCTTTACTTCCCAAATTGTTTAATAGCCAAACCTCATAATAGTATAGCGGTGGATAATGGAGAACCAATTTCTAGTCTAACAGTTTAGTCTGAAACTCGCTCTAAATTTAGCTAACGCAAATATCAGCTGTATTTAACACAGCAGCGCTCACATCTTATACGATAATAAATACATACATAACTTAGCTGTTTACCGAGAACATGTTAGAAACAAATATTTAGATAGGTGGAACTGAAATCTTGGAAAGGTTATTACTCCTGATTTGATTAATTCATTAATTCATTCATAGCATCACGCCTTCATTCCCAAAGTGGGGTAGGCAGAGCTACAGAAATACCAACAACTTTAAAAAGACTTGTTGATAATTCTGTAACCACATTTTGCACAATCAGGCCAAGAAGTTTACTAGTGTATTAGTGATAGGTTGCAAGCCCATCGCCTATCAATACTACAAGCCCTTATTCCTTTAGTCGCCTCTTACGACATCCACGGGAAGACATGGAGTGATCTCCCTGATTTGATTTATATAAAATATGAAGATGCAAATTATGGAACACGGTCTACGATATCTGGCAATCTGCGTCGTAAGCTATTTATTAAAATTAGTTTTTTTAAGAATGTTTCTACTTAATTGATTGTTAATAAAGGGCACTCGATCAATAAAGTTAAATTGAGTTAGTCTTAAATCAGTAATTTTGTCAATTTACACATGGCCTTAAAATAGGTAAAATCTTAACTAATAAAATCGGCACAATTATACTGCTATTCAAAAGAAAAGGACATTATAAGAGTAGAGTAGAAAATATAACTCAACTTATCGATTTTCCTTGCGATAACCTCAAGTTAAACCGTTTAATGAGCTGTTAAATACTACATTGCAAGTATCTGAACGGTAAGCTAACAGCAGACCAATGTAGGCTACCTAACTAGCCCCAACGATTACAAGCTAAGCCCGCCAAAACCACCAATACTTGCATACAGCTGCACCTTTATTAGTAGTTCATACGATCCAATTTTCAATGATACAGCAACTATAGTGCAATCATGTTGGAATTTCACTATACATTTCACTAAGCCTCTATTTTTCTAATTCTAAGGTCGAGTTTGCTTTGGCAGACCAGTAAAATACTTTAGCAATTTTTATTAAATAACCATGTGACATTATTACAGCGATATGTATAGTCTTATTGCTTGGATATAAATTTGATTTTGCTTCAGCCGGGTAACGGTTTAAAGTTGTTATCAGTTCGTTTCCGCTCGTTCCGCTCGCTAAACGTATTAAATGGTATGTTCGTGTAATTGATGGAAATGCGTCAAAATTCAGTTACAGTATCGTATTTTAATTTATAAACGATGCTTGATTTTTATCCGGGTTGTTCTCGACGCAGTGTGACGTGAGATATTTATCCACCAGAGCAAAGCGAGGGTGGATGAAGTTTGAGTGTCATTTTGGCATTTTAGTCTCGAGTTAAACACTACATATCATTTCGATTGCGAGAAAAATTAATCTTTAACTATAATAGCTTCAACATACACAAGTGTAAAAAAATACAACTTAATAGCGCTGGCATTTTTACTTTCAACTCGTCAGTGTAATTTAGAAAGAGACAACAATAAGGTAGTTTTTGGGGTTAGAATATAACAAATAGAACATAGAAATTAAGACCTCGGCGGTAGAGGTTGTATGCCCAGCCCCAGCCTGCCCTCCACCTGCTCCAACTCGCACTCCGATGACAAGGGAAACATCATCAAATGACAAAATTAATAACAAAAGTATTTTAGTCCCTAGGGAAGAAAATTGCACTTGAGTCCCTAGGGATTAAATGCTTTACTTTAGTCTGCCTATGCATGGCTATTATAAGTCATTTTAGAGCGAGAGAAGTAAAAACTCTTTACTATGATCTCGTAAAATTGCAATAGGGATTTTTTTTTACACAATATCTTGTTATTGAAACCATATTGTTTTTTAGTAGTCATAATCTGCCCAATTGGCCGTGTAAAAACAAACACTTTCTCAGAAACAATCATTGGATTGAAGTTAACATTTTTCACAGTGCTATTATAGTTTGTGAGAACTTAATAGGATTCAGTTTGTAATTTCGTCTCACTCGCTTTTAATAAAAGCGTATTAGAGCGAGTGAGAGAGAAGTAAAAACCGAATTACAGCGATCGGCCATCTTCGTTTCACACGAGTGAAAAATATACTGTCCAATGCGAGTGCAATACTGTAAGTGTACACATATAAATATTTATTATTAAGACCAAAAATGGTTTTGAAAACCAAAAACATCCATATTGAATATCCAAGTTTTTCAAGAAAATGATTTATGGGTACTATTTTATAAAAAATCGCTTTTGCGACAAATTTGAAAATAAATTACTTTTTACGGTTTTAAAACGACCCAGCTCATTTGGGTCGGTAATAAAATCATTATGTTTGTTCCAACTTTCAAATGACTCTATTACAGAAGTTTATGTGACTGCTTTAGCATTATCTCCTTCTTTCAGGTCGCAATGCTCGTCCTGAAGTTTTCATTGCCAATAAAAACCATTTGATGGTTTAAAGACTTTAAAGGGGATTATTTAGTAACTTTTACAACGATAGGCACTTTTACACTGCAGTAAATAAATTTTAGTAAGGTACGCAACATTCTCTTGTTCCAGTAGGCCTAGCCGACATGCTGTTGCTGCTGACGATTTTGTTTTCTATCGACTCAAAATGTATGGAGTTGACGTAAGCGGTTGAAGTGATCTAAGCGGTATAGTGTCGATTAAACTTAATGTATCTCGATTTAGCTCTGAGATACTTTAGTGTTTGAAGATGAAAATCTTTTACCAGTGATGAAATATTTTACTGAGATGTGGTCTTTGACAATGGCCCTCATAAAAAGCCCAAGATCAACCAAATGGAAGTTAAAAGAGCTTGGAGTTTCTTCAAGGGACTATAGGAAGAGAGGACAATAGAGATATCTCTCTCCGGACAGGGGTTATACCTGGGGACCGAAGTCCATTCGGGTGAAGTTGTAAGTGGTACGTCAGCTGACTGAAGAAACTTTGTTAGCGCGATGTAGCGCACTGTCAGATTTAGTTGCGCTATCTGACGCTCATGGTGCTGTCGAGTTGGTTGTTATAAGTTGTCACTATAATATAGATGTCGCCAGGCTGCCACAGTATCAAATCTGCCCAAGTGGCAGTGGGCAGGACGCATTGCTTGTAGGACTAAAGATTAATCAAGAGCTATTTCTTAGTAGACTCGAAAACTGCCGGGGCGGAGTGGCGAGCACGTACTGATAGTCGTAAGGTTGGCAGTCATCCCACAAGTTGGACCAACGACATAGTATAAATCGCACCTTAATTTCGAGAGTGACACTAAGCTAAAAACAATACCATTTAAACAGTGATATTATTGCGGTTTAAAATAATTTAGCTTTACATAAAATTCTGTATTGCGAAATTAACATACGAAATAGAAAAATAATTCGTTGTCGGCCCTTTAGGAGTTTCCGTTGCCTCAGACGCTAGGGTTGCGTTGATGCGCGTCGCTCGATACTTAATACTATGCCCGCAACGAACTGCGGCCGTCGCGGCCCCATATAAACCGGCTTAGTCCTTCCTGTTGAGTTGATGTGAGTTGTAGTGGCTCACGGAGCGTACGGTTTAGGCACGCACACATGCAAACTGCACGATGTAGATTTATTTGAAGACAAACTACAATTTTTACTGCGCCAACGAGCTGATAAGGGACGCAGGAAACAGCTGGATGCAAGGAAAACAGTATTATATCTTGAGGAAAGCCTATGCCAGTGTCCGTATCCGTTGTCAGCTGAGATGATAATCTAATGACGATGATGACATTGACGACAACGGCAAAGTAAAAAGCAAATGGCACCAGCATTAAGTACTAGATTTAGACTTCGACTTTGACGAAGAAAATGTTTTTTATTCGAAGACAAAGATTAAGTTTATAATGTCCCTGTGGACTTAAAAGTCTTTCAGTCATTTTTGATACGTGCATCGGTTTCTAGCAAGTTATTAATACACTTTTAAAACTAAAACAAAAATTCTTATGTCTTATTCCACAAACGTGACTTAAAGTAAAATGTTGAATGCTTTTGAAAACAGCCAACTCGTGCGTCACGTTCTTTAAACTTTACCAGTCTCAAATCCATGTTTGTAGCTGCTGTTGAATATGCATCACTACATAGTATAACACAAAGTCGCTTTTTCTGTCCCTATATCCCTATGTATGCTTAAATCTTTAAAACTACGCAACGGATTTTGATGCGGTTTTTTTTAAAGATAGAGTGATTGAAGAGGAAGGTTTATATGTATAATACTTTAATCCGGAGCGAAGCGAGGGCGGGTCGCTAGTATTATTATAATAAAGTATGTTGTCTTCTTGCGTGCCTATCTAATCTAGGGGACACGGTTTCTGTAAGAGAACATATCGAAAAAATTTTTTTTTTTTCAATCAGTTTAGCATCGACATGGGTAGGTATAAATATTATTCTTCTTTTATTTATTTGCTCTTGTGCTTATTAGAAGTTTCGGCACTTTTTCCTGCTTAACTACGCATGTTAAGTTCTATCATTGTCATAAGCAATATTTTTTTAAAAAGACTGACTTTTGAGTTTTTTGTGGCGCTTCTTCTCAGCAGTGGTCTCTTTGAAGCGCCAGTAGAGTTGGACGTGTAGCCCGTGCGGCCTACTTACTGAATAAACAACGTTTATCTTTTTTTTACCTATAAACCGCTAATATTGATATGTTTAACGGTATCAGAAAACTGTTATGTAATGGGCATTGCCATAGTAAGAACTGTTGTTTTATAGGGTTTGTATTATAATTTCGAAATTCAAAACACCGAAATTAATAAAGCCTATGAACGGGAGGCCGAATATTAAAATTCAAATGATTATTTCACCGAAAGTTTAAAATCCCGAAAGTTCTTTTGACCAAAAGCCTGAAATCCCGAAGACTATAAACCCGAACCATATAATCCCGAAGACTATAGCTTAGCTGTAACACTCTTTACCCTTTAGGCATTATAACACGCGGAAATTACTTCTACCTTTCAAATACCCAGAAACCGGATCTGTCGAACCGGATTCTAAGTAGTTTTGCCTGCCCTACCCCTAGAGTGTATATGAAAATCCGAAAGCGCGAAGGGAGGGTAGGCCTCGCCCGCTGTAAGGAAGCAAGTGCAAGCACTAAGCGAGCCGTAGCCGGCTGAGGCTGCGAAGCCGCGGAGGCGAGCTCTGGTGCCTGCGCTTCCTCACGCAAGGGCGGCGGGGCTGCCCATCCCGCAGCGCTGGAGCAGTCGCAAATTCCAAGTCGAACGATAACCCACAACTTGTGTAGGTACGAGTATTATTAATCTTCGGTCAATAGTACTTTCGGGATTTTAAACATTCGGTCATATCAAAATAGATATTTCAAGCTTCGGTCAAACGTACTTTCGGGATTTAAAACATTTGGGATTTTGAACATTCATTTAAAAATAGATATTCCAAGCTTTGGTATATCCTTGACGGCAATTCGTACTTTCGGTATTTTGCCGATCCGTCGCCGAGAGATATGTGTGCGTCAACCTTAAGGCGAACTGCTTCTTTGATCGAAATTCGCCGGTTGTCTGGGTATTAAACAAGCTGTTTTGGTGGTAGGTTAAAAACACAATATTGTGCTCTTTTATTTCTTCTTTGCTTTTTATTATTAAAGTGAAATTGAGAGAACTAAGTACTCAACCAAATTCTATTGACTGTGCATTTGGCGTATTTTCGAGTATAAGTGTGTGATGGGATATTTCGTCATGATTTTTGAGTAATGGCGTTGCAATTAACGTTCCAAATGAAAATTAAATATAATAACGAAAATCATTGAATTAGTTACATATTTTTTAACTCCCGATGCACGGATACTTAATATAATTCATATCCGTTAAGATATCTGACAGTCAGTTATAATGATACTGCTACAGATTAGACAATGCTTTTATGTCTTGCATCCGTTTTTTCTTGCTTCTTTGACATCTTTGGCTCTGAAGCCGCATTTTCAGTTGAAAATTTTGAGACGAAACTATGTGTAAGAGTGAGTGGCAAATATATAGTTTTGTTTCAAAACTTGCAGCAATAGTTAGCAAGTGGAATTGCAATTATCTTAGTCTCTAGTGTTTGAGTTTCAAATCTCAACTCGCTTTATTGATGGTTTTTTCGTATTGGCATTAAATAATAAATCTATTTTTCATTCTTTCTTTCTTTCTAAGAAAGAAGATATAGTTTATTTGAGCTCCAACAGCTTAGGAGTAATAGTGCGGATGATCCGGAGAAACTATTTTGTAGTACTGATATACTGTCATCGTTAAATCTCGAGAGTAAAAATTGAATATGTCATTGGACGCTTGCACTTCAATCGGCGAAAAACCTTCAGGTGGCGGTAGCACTATCGGTGGCGGGCCCCAAGGCACCAACGAGCACACGATCACAACTTCCTCCACTAATTCTATTCCAGGACGAATTAGTTGCTAAAAAATAAAACAAATATAATTATCATCACAGTTGCTTGGAAAGGGTGTTACTGAGGACTTGTGAGATGACCGGGATATTGAGAGAGAGGAGGGCGATGGCCGTCCGCTGTTTCCAGTTGGCCCGCAGATTCGCGCAGTGTAGCATTGAGGTGAAGGTTACTCTCTTCAAAGCCTTCTGCCAAACTCTACGAAATCTGTTGGTCAACTACTCGCAGCGAGCGTTCAGCGCACTCCGAGTGCAGTACAATGCCTTCAGGGTGGTGATGGGGCTCCCACGTTACTGCAGTGCGTCAGCGATGTTTGCTCATGCACGCACGGTTGGGTTCACCACGGTGGTGCGACGCCGTATTGAATCGCTCATGCACTGGGTGTAGGGGAGCTCCAACACCATCCTGAGGGTCATCAGTGACAAGTCAGGCTGCCCCATCTTGCGACTCAGGGTACAAGTGCATGCGGAAAGACCCGGTGCCCCTGAAGGTGCTAGGTAATTAATTAAATTAAACTAAACTAAATTTTAATAAATACCTGTTTAAAAGTTTAATAAGTATTGGTACTAACACAAATATGGATTTTCTGTGGAATAAATTGATTTTATTTTTTATTTATTTATTGCACATTGGCGTTTATGCAGTTAGGTATAGCCAATTTACCTCCCACGGGAGTTATGGATTTTCATAACTCTCGGGGGAGTTATGAGATAAGTTTTAAAATATAGAACCCACTATGGTTCGTCATCTCAGAGTATGGAGGTTGCAAATGAGCCAATTAATTTATTTTCTATTTTTAAAACTTGGCTTGGCTTGTCGGGAATTTATGAGTAAAATCAATACTATAACACTTTTCTTTTTTAGAGTTCAGTACCCAAAGGGTAAAATTGGACCGTAATACTAAGACTCCACTGTCCGTCTGTCACCAGGCTAGATCTCATGAACCGTGATAGCTAGACAGTTGAAATTTTCACAGATAATGTATTTCTATTGCCGCTATAATAAGAATTACTAAAAACCGAATAAAATAAATACCTATTTAGTGGGACTCCCAAACAACATACGTGATTATTTTGCTCGATATTCACAACGGCAACAGGTTGACACTTGAAATATTCACAGCACATTTAATTGTACATTCACTTTAAAAATAAATAGTTAAAGTAAAATTAAATAAATATTTAAGGGAGCTCTTGTACAAAAAACGTGATATATTTGCCGTTTTTTGCTAGATATTAATAACGGCAATAAAACTAAGATATTAATAGACTAAGATAGTGTCTTATGTTGTATAGATAATGGTACGGAACCCTTCGTGCGCGAGTACAACTCGCACTTGGCCGGTTTTTTTTTTAAATGAACAAAAGGGAAGAATAAAGTAAAACGTTCTTACAGCAATGTCCACTTTCTCAGTTGATATGGGTGGAGGAGGAATTCTTATAAGTGTTGGTCCTATTTTCCGTTCAAATCCATTATAGCCATTCTTGTCACCTGCAAATATAAAATACAGTTGCAAGAGAATTAAAATTTATTATAATTAATATAATTATTATTATGTTTGCCCGTGTGGTTACCGGGTTAGAATAGTGTCACTCCATGTCTTCCGTGGATGTTGTAAGAGGCGACTAAGGGTTTTAGGGCTAGTTGTACCGTTAGGCGATGGGCTTGCAACCTGTCACTAATACACTAGTGATCTTTTCGGCCTGATTGTGCAAAATGTGGTTACAGGATTACCAACAAGTCTTTTTAGAGTCGTTAGAATTTCTGTAGCTCTGGGAATGAAGGCGTGACGTTATGTTTGTATGTATTATGCCTTTACTAAACACGGCACTATGAAAGTCCCGGACCTTTGGAAGGCGTACATGGAGCCGAAACCAACACGCAGAGGCCCTTTAGACAACTTCAATATAGTAAAGTGATGGGACACCAACCGGCGATTGTCCCCGAGTTCACACTATAGAAGTATGCTCCCGCGGACAACCCCCGGTTAGTGTAAGACTATTTAAGAAGGATGGGAACATTAAAAACAGTTTATATTAATGAAATGATATGGATTGGTGAACTAAGCCATTGATGAAACTATGGCGCCTGCCTGGCCAATTCTAATTACTTTGGTTGAAATGGCAGACGGTGCCTCGCCAACTCAATGGAATGAGCCTCCCAAAATAGCCGCAAATACATAGCAGCAGAGAGGCAACAGTTCCAGGTGCCCACTCGCCACTTATGCAATACATACACCCTTCGAGCATATAGCACTAGCGACTCCGACCTTTGACCGGCCAATCAAGGCAAGCCAGAGGTCTGTTCCTCGTCATCATTCACTCCAGCCGGCCAGTGAAGGCAAGCGTGAACCTTCCCTCGGGAGCACTCAGGTCCGTGGTGTCCTACTGCTGGGCAAAGGCCTCCTCTCTTGATTTCCACACCTGTCTCTCTGTGACAAGACGAGGCAGACCCGCTTTTCAGAAGTATTAGCTGAACTAAAATTATTCCGTTTTAATTTTTATTTATGACTCAATTGCACAATAGTACATCGCGTATGGCTTGTCCTCTCATTTGCCTGAGGACATATAAAAAAGGGCAAGGTATGAAATTATTCGTAGTTTTTTATATTTTCATAGTGAATTAGTTGACGTTTTTATTAATTTAGAAAAGTAATAAAACCAATTTATTTCTGTTTGTTTATAAACAACATTGGTTACATTTTTTATGTGTACAACACACATACATACATACATAAAGTCACGCCTTTATTCCCAGAGTGGGGTAGGCAGAGCTACAGAATTACCAACAACTCTAAAAAACATGTTGATAATTCTGTAATCACATTTTGCACAATCAGGCTAAGATGATTACCAGTGTATTAGTGACAGGTTGCAAGCCCATCGCCTAACAGCACTACAAGCCCTTATTACCTTAGTCGCCTCTTACGACATTCACGGAAAGACATGGAGTGGCACTTTTCTTACCCGGCAACCACACGGAAAAAATATGCGTACAAAGATTTCAGATTTTTCAATGTTTTAAATTTTACAATCGAAACGAAGGAAAGGAAATGTAAACAAGAGTATACATATAACAAGAATTGGTTGATTAGAAATGGTAGAGACAACGTATTACCAGTGTTAGAGTTTGGCAAACGAAAGCTGTCCCAGAGAAAGAGTGGCAATTTCAAGAAACCTGCAGCTTTTAACACTGACTGTAGACTGAATGTGTACAACACTGATGTGAAAAAATCAGGAAATCAAATAGTATCAACTCCGTATATTCAGTGTACAGTCAGTGTAAACTGCTGCAGGTTTTTTAAATTGCCGCTGTTTCTCTGGGACAGCTTTCATTTGCCAGACTCTAGTTGCTCTCTTTCTGCAATATAAGTGACGGGTAAAAATAATAGAGTTAAAAATGCCGTGATGAAGGTTGTTATTAGGGAAAACCGAGGAGAGTTGTAACTGAGGTGAGTTGTGTCAAAGCCGATTTCTCTGAACCTATGACAGTTTGCAGATTCGTTGTTCTTTCGCCACTCCACAGTTTGTGAGAAGTTGTCAGCTTGTTAACTGTTATAGGTGCAGAGAAATCGGCTTTGTCACTCCTCACCTCTGTTACAACTTTTCTTGGTCTCTTTTATTAGGTAAGGTTGAAATATAATAATGAAACATACGTTCAAAGCTGATATTCTTACAACGGCAGAACGAATTCTATTCAAATTTTGTAAAAACTACCGTTC
Source organism: Acleris holmiana (assembly GCA_949316455.1). NCBI lineage: Eukaryota > Metazoa > Arthropoda > Insecta > Lepidoptera > Tortricidae > Acleris > Acleris holmiana. The sequence continues at coordinate 15,216,354 of OX438763.1, forward strand.
TATTGTAGGAAGCAAATGAGGAGAATCAGGTGGATAGAGAGAGTAACAAATAAGAAAGAACTGAATAAAGACGAAGATAAGAGATAATTAATGGACACTATAGAAGAAAGAAGATGGAAGTTGATGCAGACTACATTCTAAGATTTTAAATGGATAAAAGTGGACGACCAACCAATAAAAAATATGGAACAAATTAAGAAAAGCGTAAATGTGACATACAAAAATGGCGACTTGAGGTATAAAAAAGTTCAATAATCAAATAAATATACCGATCTTTAGCAGTTTGCAATAGCCTGGATCGTACTCGGGGTAGGTTGCGCAGGCGGCGTGCAGCAGCGCGGCGCAGGAGAGCACGAGGAGCGAGCGGGCGAGCGGCGACATGGCGAAGAGGTGGCGGACCAGCGCCGGCGCAGCCCTTATAACCCTCGCCCATTCGCACCCAAAACAAATCGATACCACGGGAAATCAAAGCGTAAAATTAAATCTTCTCTAAATGCGAATAGAATGGTTTGGTCATACTTTTATAATTCAAATGTTTTACATAATATTTATTGGTTTCTTTTTGTATTAATTCCTTTTTGTGTCCACTAACTATCGGCGTCGGAACTCCTTTTTGCGAGCAGGTAAAATCCTCCAAAGTTATGCTAAGAAATTGTTTAAGATGTAAATACATTCCCATATAAGGCACCTACATATACGTTTAAGTGGTAATTTAAACTGAAAAGAAAATCATACACTTCAAATGACCATATTGAAGTTGGATTAGTAAATAAACTATCCAAACTAAATTCATTGAGTTAAAATGTAATTATGCTTAGTTTTTGCACAAAATTTTCGTTAATAAGGCTCCGACGGAACTTTGTCCATTTGAAATAAGCTCAAATTAAAATAAGCACAAAGCAAATTGAATGTTAAAATGAAGGAAATAATTTAGATTAAGATCAAAATGCAACTTGTGTGCCGTTTTTATGATTGGGTATATTTCCGGTAGGACGTATTTATTTCTATCTACGAGTATATCATATTAGACAAGTTTACCATGGGACATGATTCTATTATAGATGTTACTAGCAACCCGCCAGCGGCTTCGCCCGCTGAATTTTTTTTTTCTTTCATGTCACTTAGGGGTATGAAAAATAGATGTTGGCCGATTCTAAGACCTACCCGATATGCACACAAAATTTTATTATAATCGGTCCAGCCGTTTCGGAGGAGTTCAATAACGTACACCATGACACGAGAATTTTATATATTAGATTTAGTTTTGATATTTTTTCTTTTCGATGTATATTTATTTTAAATTTAAATTTCTCTGGTTTAATGAATAATTTCCATAGTGGATTTTCCTTTTAAATCATATGATTGTAAATCGCTTTTCAGTGAAATAGAGCCCAGAGGCCTGGTGGAGGTTTTTAAACCAATCGCGTCACTGCTAGATCACGTGACTTTTCGTATGACGTGATCTACCAGTGACGCGATTGGTTTAAGAACTGGGCAAGAGCATGTCGGACCATGCTCAGTATAGGGTTCCGAAGCCGTTAAGTACTATAAACATGTCATAAATATGAACAAGTAATAACTAATTTTCTATTTAAAGACAATTGGTGCCGTCTTAAACGATTTTAGTAGGTATAAACACTTTAATCGCCTGTATCTCAAGAACCAATGATGTCTACTTAGTCGTGATAGTTTTCCTTTAAAATTGGTTATAATTATGTTCTTTCATTTCAGTTTTTTAGTATTTGTAGTTTTGGCTGCATTGGGACACTTGAGTTTAACAAAAAATAGCGCTTTAAAGGTTAATATTTCATAAACGGATTACTTAATCGAAAAACTGTTTTCGCAAACCCATAATATTTTTGAAAGACCTATCCAACGATACCCCACACTATAGGGTAGACGAAGAAGAAAAATGCACCCCCCCCGTTACGTGTAGGGGAGGTACCCTAAAAAAATATATTTTTTTACTTTTTATTGTACCACTTTTTTAACGTAACTAATATGCATATTCATGCCAAATTGCAGATTTCTAGTACTAAAAGACTTTGCGCTAGGTTGCGGCCGGCGGACGGACGGACGGATATGGCGAAACTATAAGGGTTCGTAGTTTGACTACGGAACCCTAAAACCAAACGAATCGAATCGCTAGTTAGCGAACGCATCTTGGCTAGGGCCTCTTGCCTTTTTAAAAGAGTGGTATCAATAATGCAATGTAGAAATAGCAGTAATAATTCCGTGGGTATATAAACATTAACATCCAAAGGCTTAAAGCGAAAATTTCTGATCTGTATACGCTGTTTTGATCTTTAGCAATGAAATACCAATTAGAGAGTCTTTTTTATGTTAAGGAGAAGGAACACGAGCACTCAGGCCACCTGATGGTAAGTGGAATCTGAGACACATAGATATTTGAATTCTCAAGACTATAATACTAAGACCTCAAATGCGTTGCCAACCCTGAGGACTACGATGGAATGCCTCTATGCTAGTAATTTCACCGGTTGTCTTATCCCCACACCGGAACACAACAATGCGAATGTTGCTTGGCGGGTGGTTAATGGGTAAGATGGTGGTAGCGATCCGGACGGACCCTGCACAGGGTCCCACCACTACTTAAGTCTTCAAGTTGCTGGCACCAAGCAGGAGTGTTAGCGTTATTTATTATACTCCAGTTAGAGTAAGTAAGTAGGGTAAGGTCGCCAATGAAATTATATAGAGAGAGTATACTTTCGAGGTGGTTCCATTGTCACCAAATCTGAATCTGATGAGGGGATCAGTGAGGAATTGAGGGAACTCTTCAAATATTGTGGAGAAACATATAGCGATTTTAGTATTTTTAGTAACAAATCGAGCATTTGCATTCAGAAAGTATCATTTGGGGAAGTGGAACTGATGATGAAGACCACAGATGGCCATAGGAACTCCTCAACGGTACCTATTTCAAGGGTGGCGATTAGATATCTCGATTAAGATTGTTGAGCGACTACAACAAACAATATTTACTTGTTGAAATACGACTATGACTTTCCGGCGGCGTTGCTTGCGGCGCGCTTGAAACTTAAAGTTTCATATCAACTTGTAAGTGGGACTACGGAGCAGCGTATTATGATAACTAAAACGTTAAATAAAATAAATGTTTTAAAAAACAAAAAACCGCAAAAACGCAAAAAAAAAACTTCTTTTAAAATTGTAGGCCTAATAGGTTAGTTGAACTGAAGTCGGCGACAACAATATTTTCAGTCAAAAAGCCAACTTCGATTGGACTAACCTATTAGGTAGGTGTAGGTATTACCGACTTATGACCAAATCATCATTTGACAAACTATATCATTTTACAAACTTTCATTTAAACTCATAAGTCCATTATAATGCGTTCAGAACCCTTTGGCAATGACTAGCATTACAACATTAAATTATGTTATGGTAGTGTTGTCTGTCGCGGTCGTGGGTGCAACGTGCCTTCTTAATCAGGCAGCTGCATACGACACTGAATTCGACTCACCTGCCTAATTAAGAAGGCACGCGCTAAAATATGTGTTGTTCGCTCCGACGGGACTTCTTAAACTTGCCGGATAAAACTTCGCCTTTGAGATCGACGCAGCGCTGTGTTGAGAGAATCACCTCCCTGGGCCTCTATTCAGGTGCGTTAAAACGATATCGTGTTTGACACGTTTAAGAATCGTTTATGTCACAGTCGCCATTATTGTAAATGACATAAGAGTTGTTGACTATATCAAAATGTGATACAGTTATGAGTTTCAAATTTGAAACATCTTCAAAAACCAAGTCAAATGAAATAGGCCCCAATTCTAGTAGTATCAATTGAAGTTCAAGTTCAGTCAATATCCACCTATAGATTATGTTACAGGTAGCACTGGTAGCAATACAGGTCATTTATTTGCCGTCGGATTTTGAACCCAAGTTATAGTACTTATAATATGCGTGAGGATGAAATAATGTATGTAACTGTACTTAATTAGGCCTTAAAACACTCGTGTAATCGCATTATTAAACAGAAGTCACTCGTGTTTTAAGACCCCTGATTATGTGTCAGTTTCATAAACTACTATTACTTCTAAAAGTAACAAACGCGTTTACACATACACATACATAACATCACGCCTTCATTCCCAGAGTGGGGTAGGCAGAACTACAGAAACACCAACAACTCTAAAAAGATATGTTTATACTTCTGTAACCACATTTTGCACAAGTAGGCTGAGATGTTTACGCGTTTACAATCATATATCAATCAACTGCATGCGTTTGCAATCAATTGCATGTTTGGTTGCCTACTGCAACTCACGAAGGTCCTCAGAGCAATAGGCCTTCCTTCGTGGGATGAAGTGGGTAGCTATGCATGCGTTTTTGCTATACTTACGTAATAAATTCATAGTGCTTGAGCTTAGTCTTGTAACCAAATTGAATCCAAGTTGATTAGTAGCTTAACTTAATTAGTTTGTATAAGTAGGTATAACATAAAAATAGTTTAATTAACGAGCGCACCATTTTCGCCAACAAATTGACCCTAGTTTGGCGTTTTTTTTTGTATACCTACCACCTAAGTTGTTTTTGAAATAAATAAATAAAATAAATAGTAAGAATAAAGATAAAAAATAATAAATATCACAGGACAATGTCACACAAATTGACCTAGTTCCAAACTAAGCTCTAGGCTTGTACTATGGGTACTAGACAACGATAAACATAGAAGACTCAAGAACAAATACTCCCGCTCATCACACAAATATCTGCCCTTACGGAGATTTGAACCCAGGACCCCTAGCTTCGAAGGCAAGGCCTCTACCAACTAGGCTAGCGTGTCGTCAAAAACAAAAAATATATTATTCTTAGTGTCATTAAAAAATAAACGGGAACAAATTTGCTAGATTAATTTGACATTGACTTAGAATTTGGCTTAGAAATTACCCCTTGGCGGACAAAAGTTGTTTTTAGGTGTCCTTGTCGACTTGAAAGTGTTTCAAACATTCTTGATACGTGTTTCGATTTCAAGCAAGTTGTTAACAAAGTTTCGAGACTCGAATAAACTTGCTTGTCTTGTCCTTCAGTCGTGACTTGATTGAAATCTTGAAGGCTTTTGAAAATATTGTTTTACTCCTCGTCAAATCCAAGTTTTATTTTATCGTAATGGTATTTTTTATTATAGATATTGAGCGTACATAGAAAAATGCAAAGTGATGCAATTGTTTTGCTCGCGAGTGTATTTGTCTGCGAGCTATCAACTAACAACCAACTGTGTTAATAATTATTTAATTGGGTAGACCTACAAGTTTCGCGCCGGCGATAACACCTCCCCAATGACATAATAATAATATTTCGGACAGTTTCCTGTTATTAAGTCGTTAATAAATCGTACTTACTACTCAATAACTTTATGGCTTATACGAGTTAAACTTGATCTAATTTTCTTTCCTACTTCTAAAAGACATAAGTGATAATATAGAGCAAGAATATATAATTATTTGAATGGAATACTGGAAGGACCCTTTAGTTCTGGGATGAGTTACTAAATTTTCCTGTTGTACGTAGTATTATATTAAACACATACAAGATGTAAAAAGATGCACTGACTATAAAATAAATGCCCTTCTTAGGGTTCCGTAGTCAAACTAGGAACTCCTATAGTTTCGCCATGTCCGTCCGTTCGTCCGTCCATCCGCAGCCTAGCGGGATACTCTTAGTACTAGAAAGCTGTAATTTGGCATGAATATGCATATTAGTCACGCCAACAAAGTGGTACAATAAAATATATTAAAAAAAAATTGTTAGGGTACACTTAACGTGGGGACGTATTTTTTTTCGCGTTTACCCTATAGTGTAGGATGTCATCGGATAGGTTTTTTTAAAATACTATGAGTCTGTCACAACAGACTCAAGTGCCCCCCCCCCCCAAAAAAAAACTACAAATACAAAAATCAGAAAAAATCTTTAATGAAAGGGCATATAACGAATTTTAAAGGAAAACTGTCACGACCAAGTAGAAACCATTGGTTCTTGAGATATAGGCGATTAAAGTGTTTATACCAACTAAAATCATCTGAGACGGCACCAAATGACTTTAAATAGAAAATTAGTTATTACTTGTTGATTTTTATGTTTGTAGTACTTAACGGCTT